>CM056491.1:59447879-59931177 GCA_029783415.1 Anisodus acutangulus | reverse complement strand
ACCGACAGGGAGGTTCACAGATCATTATTACTATTTAGTAGAAGGAAAATGAATTGACAGATCCCCCTACACCACATGTGTCTACCCCCAAATTACAATAATAATACTAATACTCCGGGAATGAAAAAGTAGTGGAAAAACAGAACTAATGAAAAAACAGAAGTAATGAAAAACAGAAGAATTGAAGCAAGAAATAGTTGTGGCAAGTTTAACCATAATACAAGCTTAGAAATAGACATTGGAGCTAAATCAGTGATACTTTCAAGTCTTGAAATAGGATTTTTACGTTTAGAGTCGTCATTTTCTTAAAAAGATCTTGGTCCGTCGTCATAAAAATATTATGTCCGAATAAGAAACTTTTCCTTTGTATGAAGATGTATACTGTAGCAGCAAAATGAACTCAATTTTAATTATGTGCTGATATTTAGTTAAGAATAAAAATCTATAAAACAAAATGAGAGAGAGAAAGAAGAGGAAAACGTAAGTCATGGTAGTAAAAGTGCAAATCGAGTTATAAGATCAACTTACAGCTTGAGGTTTGCACGGGTCTGTTGCTTGCTTTATATTGGAATCAGCATTTGAAGGTGATTCTGGATTGCCACCTGTTTTCTTCTCATTCCGGGCCTTGTTGAAGATTACTGTAAATCCCTCTGCTGAAGCTGGGTCATTGACGTCCCACTCACCAAACTTAGGCAATGGTTGACCCTTCTCCTGCTGATGATTAGACATAAAAAGGGAGCAGGAAAAAATAAATTATTAGACAACCATGATAAATACTCCACATTATATTGATGTAAGTGTGTTGTTGAAGCATGCACATATGAGTTCCTGAAGTAAAGACTAATCGGAAATTTCTTTGATCCTTCTTACTTACTTCTCATAAAAAGTTATTTGATATTAAGGAGAGCACATTGATCTTGTGTGCTAAAAAGGAGCTAGTTCCACAAAACAGTCATTCTACAAGTTCAATATGCAATCTAACCATGGTCATATTCTCCATGTCCTCCCCAAATCCCCAATATGCAACCAAACAAAAAGAAACCACTAGATTCCCTTCTATTCTTCTTGTACGACCTGCAGTTCATATAGCTGATTCCCGAACATCTGAGTAGCATAAATCGAGGTACACGTCAAAAGAATTGTTCTTGTATACATGGTAAGGATCTAATCATAGGCTTGCTCACTGATTGGAACAATATATATTTGTGAATTCCAAGTGACAGACTTCTATATACAGACCAATTGATAGTTAAAGTCACACTATTATTATCCATTTTCTTTTCACAAATTTTCCTTCACCCACCGCCTCCCAGCATTTATTCACATAAATAGTTGAAGGGAAACAGCCAAATATTTGAAACCTGGCAGCATAGTCATCCTCTGTCTAAGAAGTTCTAAAAACACTATGAGCTCAATCCCTGTAAAAGGGCCTCAATATCTTAAAGGCTCTAAGGCCCAAATGTCATAACAGTCATATGATCCACAAACATCTTAAACATCTCAAGTTAACTCCAACTGGGTATGTATATAGATATAAAATAGGGCAGACCGGTGCACAAAACATCCCGCATTAGCAAGGTCCAGGGCGCCACAGCCCAAGGGAGTGTGGTGTAGATATATGTTTATATAACCACCAAGAAATGCATGGGCATAAAGATTTATGCACTAAATATATACAAGTAGTAAGCAATCTGCACAAGGCACTACTGATGCTAACTTATGCAAGTCAAATGAGAAACAATTACTAAGTCAAAAGAATCACCATATTAATTGCAAAAGTTACAATACAACATATATCAACAAAAGTTTTAACTAACTAGAGCCTCACAATAGTAATTTCAATTTTATTACTACTTTTGTTTCTTTTACTTTAATACCTTTATGTGTTTGTTGTCAATACTTTTCCTTTCTTCAATATTTTCATCATAACTTTTGTACTCTTGTATTTTTCAAACTTGTTTTAGAAAAAACGCTTTTCTTGAGCCGAGGGTGTATCAGAAACAACCTCTCTACACGGGAAAGGTAGGGGTAAGGCGTGCATAACCCCACCCTTCCCAGACCCCACTTGTGGGATCACACTATGTATGTTGTTGTTGTACAGTGCAGCTATAAGGACAAATCATAGCCCACCTAACAAATGCATACATAAAAGTCCTACATCCAATCCCCTTTTTGGTCCCCACAGCAGAAGACATCAACTCCAACTTCAAATGCGATTAAACATAGTCGCGTAAGTGTATACTTCACAAAATTTCGGTGACCCAACAAGGAAAAAATGGAGTGGCACAACCTATAGGATATAACTTATGGGGTTAATCAACAATAGATATAGACCATACTAGCATTTGAGAATAAATTAAGTGAAAAGATACGGTGTCCTAATCATGAACTATAAAATGAAAAAGAAAAAGGTAAAGGAGAATAGTTACCAAATTAAAATTCACCCAAATAAACACTGGTAAATTTTATTTCAAAATATTGAAAATTCTATGTCCGAATTTACACAAAACGTTAGTTAGTCTGACCATCGAGCCAAGCAAATCGAAATAGAGGGAGTCAATTATGACATCAATTGTCGAATAAAACTAAATTTCACCCAAATAAACTCTGGTCGACAACCTCAGAAGCACACAACAACCAAAATACTTTTTTTTTTGTTTGGACGATCTAATTCAGTTACTCGGAGTAAACTTAATAAGAAGAACGAGATCAATCAAAATTCAAGAACTGGGAAAAAAAACATGACAGAGCTAACTAATTTCGAAAGGGTAAATAAAATTAGTGACCAAAAGCCAAGTAACAATTTAGGACTGGATAATAGACATACCGACATGAATCCGGAAAAAAGTCAGTAGATTTTCTTCAGTAATCTGACTGTTTTTGCAGCAAGAGAGAGAGTATATAATAGTATGTGTGTGTATGTATAGGTGGATGAGGTGTATGTTTGGAAATGGAAATATATATATATATATATATATATATACGGGTGGGCTCCAGGGATGCCTTTTGTGGGACCCCTGCAACACCATGTGGACCCCATACAACTACTCTACGCTCATTGGCTGGAGGATTGAGTGATTAAGCAAAGAATAATCACTCTAAAGCCAACATGGTCGCGCAAGAATGAAAGGGAATATGATATATACAAACTTAATTAAACTATTAAATAGACATTTTTATTTCTTGTAGCACGTAACTACTCGCGATCAATTGAATATTCTTTATTAAATATTATATTTTTAAAATATATTTTAAATATTAATCATTTAGTAACTCAATAGCTAAGGGTGTCCAATTTGAGTAATGTGTCATAAGTTCAATTTTGCACTAAAGTAATTGTGTGTGTTTTTCATTAAAAATTGAGGATGTTTTACAAACATTGACCTACTAATCTAATTTAAAGTTTGTTTGACTTGTTTTTTAATTACTATAAGAAGTTATTTAAAACCTTGACGGGCGCCAATAAAGTTGATTACTTGGTTCATTCTTTTCTATTTATTTTTTATTTTTTTTTAGCTTCAACCTTTTCTCTTTACTGGTTCTAGGTGATTTCTTTACTACATAGATTCCCTTGAGATTTTTTTTTTGTTCAACTAAAGTTTTCAGTAGAAATTTAAAAATACATTTTAAATTTAGTACTTGGATAATGCTAGAAAGCAAACTACAACGCAAAATGACAAAGCTAAATATTATGTTGTTTGATTGAAGTTTTTTTATGCACACACTCTTAGAAAAGATTATTTGCTTTTGAATTTGAAATTTTAAACCAAATTCTTGACTACGTCACTGACTAAATCGATGAACATGCATTCAGAAGGACAACATGACAATAAGTTTAAAAGATTAACGGTCCTAGCGGACGTACTTGAATAGGGTCGTCGTACTTATCCAACATAGCTTGACCTACAACTATGTAACGTCCTTAGGCTCCTACACCCAAGTTTACCTGCTAGACGTTGCTACTACACATTTATAAAAAGGATACTTCATTTTAAGCCCTCACAATTTCATACTATATTATATTGTTTTTACCTTGACCCTATTAGGATCATCTAGCTCTGAAATATCTAAGGAGTTTGTATTGGAATAAATCTAAAACGACTCCTAATAAGATTCTTGAAAGAAATAAATCCCCTTCCTTATTTTCATTAATTGAAATGCTATATATACAAGTTACATATTTTCATAATAGGAAAATCTATTCCTATTCTACTTCTAAATCCTTATTCTACCATAATTCTAACTATACAATTATGGTAAGTGTACAACACTAATTAAGGTAACCTTTACATTACAATATACTACAAATATATATACCATATATACAATATCATATTGTCACTTGGATCTGCATCACTGGCCGAGAGGCCCACTGCCTAGGCCCAATTCTTGTCAACCAAATCTGCTTGACTGGCCGAGAGGCCCACTGCCGAGGCCCACTGCTGCCCACTGCTGCCCAGTCCAGTGCTTTGTATACCTGTGATATACTGATGTATATTCAGTGTATATCACAGGTATATGACCTCTGTTTAACACACCCCCGCAGTCATAGCGGGCGGTCTTCGAACGCTGAGACGGTCCCTAAAATCTTCAAAGAGAACCGCTGGTAGACCCTTTGTAAAGATGTCTGCAATTTGATAACGAGACGGGACATGGCATACGCGAACGTGACCCTTTGCAACCTTCTCACGGACAAAGTGAATGTCCATTTCGATATGCTTGGTGCGTTGGTGTTGAACTGGGTTACCTGAAAGGTAGATGGCACTAATGTTATCGCAATATACCAAGGTTGCCTTCTGAATGGGACAATGAAGCTCCAAAAGCAAATTACGTAGCCAACATGATTCAGAGACCACATTCGCTACCCCTCGATATTCTGCCTCTGCACTTGAGCGTGATAGCGTTACCTGACGCTTTGCCGACCAGGAGACCAAGTTGTTGCCAAGGAACATACAGTAGCCAGAAGTTGACCGTCTGGTATCGGGACAACCACCCCAATCAGCATATGTGTAAGAGACAAGTGTGGATGTAGATGAAGGATACAAGTGCAACTCATAGTCCAGTGTCCCGTGAATATACCGAATGATGCGTTTGATTGCATTCATGTGCTCAACTCTGGGATCATGCATGAATAAACACACCTGATGAACCGGATATGTAATATCCGGTCTAGTAAAGGTAAGATACTGGAAGGCCCCTGCCAGACTGCGATAGCTGGTCGGGTCCTCGTATGGTGCACCTGCTGCGGCACTTAGCTTTGGATTTGCATCAACCGACGTGGAAGTGGACTTACAGGATGACATCACAGCCCTCTCTATGATCTCAGCAGCATACTTTCGTTGCGATAAAAACAAGCCACCTGAATGACGCTTGACAGCAATCCCCAAAAAATAACTCAAATGCCCTAAGTCTTTCATAGCAAACTCAGAACTGAGCATGGTCATGATAGCCTGGCGTAAGGCATCGGAAGAGGCAGTCAAGATGATACCATCCACATACAACAAAATGTAGGTCAATGACGAACCACGGCGGTAGATGAACAAGAAATTATCTGACATGCTGTGAGTGAACCCCATAGTCGAAACAATGTCAGCAAATCGTGTATACCAGGCCCGTGGAGACTGCTTAAGCCCATATAATGACTTCTTCAACAAACAGACATGATGATGGCGGTTGGGATCCCTGAAACCCAACGGCTGATGCATATAGACTGTTTTCTTGAGATCACCATGTAGAAAAACATTCTTGACATCCAACTGATGAATTGGCCAAGTCTTTGAAAGAGCCAAGCTAAGCACAGTGCGAATGGTAGCCGGTTTGACCACCGGACTAAACGTCTCACCACAATCAATTCCAACCTGCTGAGTCTTACCATCACCAACAAGTCGCGCCTTATGTCGAGCAAATGACCCATCTGAATTCTCCTTACGAGCAAAAATGCACATAGACCTGATAACATTAATACCATATGGACGGGGCACCAACTCCCTCGTCTTATTATCAATAAGAGCATTATATTCATCATTCATAGCAATTTTCCAATTAGGGTCATTTAATGCGGACACAGGATTGCGGGGCAAGGGGGATTTAGAGACATCAAAATGTAAATTAAAATGTCTTTTGGGTGTAAATATGCCCCGCTAACTATGAGTGATCGGTCTATGACTCGAGGAGGAAGTGAGGGAATTTTGGGAATTTTCTGGGGTCGGGACAGACGGGCCAGCAGGAAGTGGGCCTGCTGGCCCAAATCGGTAACCTGTGGTGTCGTCTGGATCAGTTCCTGAATTGGGCTGGACAGGCCCAATTGCAGGGACTGTTCAGCTGGAACTTCTTTGCGGTGGCGGGGCTGTGGGACCCGGTAGGCGATGGGCCCGTTGGAGGATTTTGGGTGCGGGATATGTCCGAAAAATTCCGAATAATATACGGGGATATTTGGTCATCCAAAAAATTATATGACCTAGGCTCGGGAGTATGAACTTTGATAAAAGGGAATTGGGTTTCATAAAAAATGGCATGACGATTAATTATGATTTTCTTGGAGGATAAATCAAAACACTTATAACCACGATGATTCGACGGATAACCCAAAAATACACACGGGGTAGACCGAGCCTGAAGTTTGTTAATTGTGGTGGATGGGAATAACGGATAACACAAGCACCCAAAAATCCGAAGATGAGAATAAGAAGGGTTCTTATTATATAAGATTTTGAGGGGGGAAGAATATGTCAGACCTTTAGAAGGAATTATGTTAAGAAGATATGTGGCCATTTGTAGAGCATGATGCCAAAAATATGGAGGTATGGAGGCATGAATTAAGAGAGTTCGGACAATGTTATTTATGGAACGAATTTTGCGTTCGGCTTTCCCATTTTGTGAAGATGTATGAGGACACGAAAAATGAAAATTTATCCCATTAGTAGCACAAATTTCCCGAAACTCCCTATTGTCATACTCTTTCCCATTATCACATTGAATATTTTTTATTTCTCTTTCGAATTGAGTACGAATGAACACTCTAAATTGGATGAAGACGGAAAACACTTGTGATTTATTCGCAATTGGAAACGTCCACAAAAATCTAGAATAATCATCTAAAAAGAAAACATAATATCGATGACCCAATGAACTAAGAACATGAGATGTCCATAAGTCGCTATGAATAATGTCAAATGGCATAGAAGTATGAGAATTGGAGTTTACAAATGGCAACTTAACAATTTTTTCTAATGAACAAGACTGACAAATTGGAGTACGACTCGTACCCTTACAAGAAATAAAGTTATTTTTATCTAAAACTGATAAAATAGAAGATCCCGGATGACCTAGGCGAGCATGCCACATGGAAGGAGAGATGGCTGCAAAAGCTGACGGCAAGGCTGGACTCGATGGACTGAAACGGGGCATGATAGGATACAGATCCCCCCTACTATCACACCTCATGAGATGACTCCCCGTCTTGAAATCCTTCACAGAGAAACTGAAAGGATCAAATTCAACAGAAACAGAATTGTCATTTGTGAATTTTCGGACAGACACTAAATTTTTAATCAATTTAGGAGCATGTAAAGTATTTTTCAAGAGGAGTGGTGGATTTGGGGAGAGAACGTTTTCTGACCATACCGTAGAATTTGAATAGAACTGCCATTACCAACAATTATCCCCCGAGGGGTGCTCAAATTGGAATAAGATGAGAGAGTACCTGATTCGGAAGTCATGTGAGTAGTGGCACCGGTGTCCATATACCAATTTGGGTCCGGTTGAGATAACCCTAGTGTGTGCATTGCGGCCTCGATATCGGTTTGAGTGGGGCTCTGCGCATGATGGGCTTACGGAGTCGGGGCCCAGAACTCTGTCAGTGGTGTAGGCTGGGCGATGGCTGCTGTTGCTCATTCTTTGGGCCAGGCGATGGGCGCCAACTTCGAGTATTGGGCCTGGGGTTGGCGGCCAGCCGGCGGCTGAAGCTTCTTCTTTGGATGAATGCGGGTTCCGCTAGCATGGGCCCCACTGCTAGACCCAATAGGGTGGTGGGCCACTGTACCCTGGATGGGACCCACCGCCTGCTTGTTGACCACCGGAACCGCCACCAGAACCGCCGCGTTTTTCCCCGCGGTTTTTGTTATTATTTTTGCGATTATTCTTGCCGCCACCATTATTATGGTTTTGGCCCGAATTATTCACAAAACCCGAAGAACTAGGAGAGGATGCCACCATGACAACTGGGCTTGCTCTGGTAGCCGCCTTTTTGGCCAAACCGGCTTCTTCCAACGTAAGCATGGAGCGGGCTTATAGAAGTCGGGAAGAGGGTTGCTTTGGCGAAGGAGAGTTCCAACACCATTATAGGCCTCCGAAAGACCGGCAACCAATTGTAGAACTAGACGATTATTTGTTATTGGTGCGCCAGCATTACAGAGTTGATCTGCCAACTCCTTCAGTTTCTTGCAATATGCAGAAATGTTCGGAAATTCGTCCATTCGAACGAGAGAGAATTCCTGCTCGAGTGTGACGACACGTGAATGTTGGTTGTCTTGGAATATGTCACGCAATCTATTCCATGCAGCCATAGCCGTGGTATCCGGCTCAATAATCGTCTGTAGAAGGTCCACTGAAATAGTGGCGTAGATCCACCGGAGAACGGTAGCATCAAGTGTAATCCATAACTCAGGATCCTCCACGGAAGGGGTCTAGCGGGAGGAATGATGTGATGAAGAACTTGATAAGAGATAGCGTGAATTTTAAACAACTCCGCCCACGTCGCATATTGGGCGTTTTCCATCTCGAGGACAATAGGGATCTTGCTCTTGATATTGGACACAGTGAGAGCGGGGTGATAATTGTTCTTAGACATATTGGAAGAACAAAGAAGAAAGGAAATTTAAGAGAGGTGTTTTTGAGAGCGGAAGATTTAACTTTGGAAGAGAAACCGGGAGGGGGGGGGGTTGTCTCGGCCAAAGGGAGGACAAAAGTTGAGAGAAAAACTTTTGTTTAGACCTAGTCTCTTGATACCATGAAAGAAATAACCCCCTTGATTATTTTCATTAATTGAAAGGCTATATATACAAGTTACATATTTCCATAATAGGAGAATCCTATTCCTATTCTATTTCTAAATCCTTATTCTACCATAATTCTAACTATACAATTATGGTAAGTGTATAACACTAATTAAGGTAACCTTTACACTACAATATACTACAACTATATACACCATATATACAATATTGTGTTGTCCACAATTCTGTATGATCTGGCCGAGAGGCCCACTGCCGAGAGGCCCAACAAGCCCACTGCACTGCTGCTTGCTGCTTAGGCCACTGCTTCAGTCCACTGTATACATGTGATATACACTGCTGTATATTCAGTGTATATCACATGTATATTGCTCTGTTTAACAATATGACCCACTAATGTAGGAGTTTTTGATTTGAGATCATATACGACTTTTTCAAGGTTATAATATAGGCTTTAGGGATCAGGTAGGATACATATGGATAAGAGTGACTCAAGTTCCCTATAGGCACTACACTTTATTTTGTCACTTACGCACAATATGTTCCTTTTTTGTTCAACCTTCAGCAATTTTCCCTTCTTTTTTTGTTTATTTTTATATGCAAATGTTGACGTTTTCTTTGTTGCTCTTCTTCCATTTATTTTCTCAGATTTTCAAAGGCAACTTTTTCTTCCAATTCTTATGACAATGTTCTCAGAGGATCAACAACCTCAACGTTTACTACCTTTTCACTTTTTCCTGACTAACTAGGGATAAAAAATCATAAAGGTAGCTCAATTTAGGCCATGGTTTAAAAAGGAAATCCACAGGGAATTGAATGTGTTGGTCCCTTGGCATTCTGTCTTTTAACTTTTGAATTTTGCTTGGTCATTTGTAATCCCTCTCAACTGATTTTTTGCTTTGAAAATGTTATTAGATTCTTGGAATTGGTTTCTATGAGATCACTAAGTTAGACATGCCACCATATGCTGTTGTAGATGAGGTACGTTTATCTCGTTACTTTGGTCTACAATGGTTGTTCTCTTTTTTACTTAGTTATTCTGATGAAAGCTGATCTGAAATCTGTCAAGAAAGATGCACATATTCTGTTGAACCTAGAAATGAAGCTGATGGTATAACTAGTTAACACGTTTGAGCTTGCAATAGAGCCTTTGCTTGCCGCATTTTTGAATGAAGTGAGGAAAAGGAAAGGAAAAATAAGATGCTTGATGACAGGTGAGGTGGGTCTAGTGGCAAGCGCACTCCACTTTTCAAGAGGTTGGAAGTTCGAGTTACAAGAGGAGCAAATTGGAAAAAGACCACTATTGACATCTGGGCTGGGTGGTGGTGAGATTTCCGCGAGGTGGAGGTCCACTGTGAAAGAAAAAAGATGCTTGATATTTGGTAGTTCTTGCCTTAATCTACACTAGAGACAAACTACTATGCAACTTACGCCTGCATTTTTCTATTCAAATTGGATATATGGTGCTACATTAGTAAATGACTCATGAGTGAAATTCACATTTCAGTAGCATTCATTTGAACATCCTAGAATGGAAAAGGATCATCATTTGTTCACCTCGTATCTCTTTGAAGACAAAACATTATCTCTTTTTTGTTTAATTTGATATGTGAGATGGACATTCTTTTATGCAAAGTAATGTAAGTATACTTCTTTTTTGAATGTTCAAATCTAACTGCAGAGTGGACGGCTAGCAAAGGTTGCTCTTAGACCAGGTGCTGTTGGTTAATGGAATTCTCAGGAAACTAGTAGTCCTTAAGGTATGTCTTTTATTATTCCATCAGCACTTAGGATCTGACAATAAGGAATCTACTAGTTCCCTGATTCTTTTTATTTCTGCAGGAGAGTGATTCCCTTCCGGCTGTGAAAGTGGAGGGTGATGATCGTCAGCAAGCACGTGGTCTTGCCACTCTTTACTCTCATCCAGTTGTACATTTGAACTGTTTCTTCTTTAAATCTTGTCTTAGAGAATCCAGGTCTGATATTATAGCAACATGTCCATACTGTGTCAAATATTTTCTAGATTCATGTTTTGGAAATTTCAATTTTCAATGCTGTATATCTCTTTATCCATACTGTCAGGTTCTGTCATTTATTCATCAATCTGATTGGAGATAAAATGATGCTTTGGTTAAATCCTGTGGACTTAGCTTAAGTTCTAGCTAGTCTGTGTAAGAACTTGTCAAAATGGCCCTCATTTTGTTGCACGATTTTGAAATTTTCATGATACTCCAATTATATTGCCCTCTTGTCACGAAGTTTTTTTAATATGCTCTAAAACATCACAGATTATAGTATTTTAAGCATAGACAAACAGTACTAAAATTCGTATGACTATCTTTTCACATCTCTTAATCTTTCTTCCATATATTCCTTTACCATGTTTTCTAGTGGATGGTACGAAGATGGACAAAGTATTTTGGACAGGACGAAGCTATCAAGCTTATGACGTGGAATAACAGCTATCCAAGTTTCAGTCTAAGGTATATGATGAAGCTTTTCTTTCCTCTTTTACCATTCCTCTGGATGATAGTGTGACAGTTCTGAGTTCAAATTGTTTTAACAAAAATAGGGCAAATACCGGGAAAGGTTTGACAGGGGCTGATCTGGTCTCAAGTCTTAAAATGTTGAAGGTAATATTTAGATGCATTTCGTTCCTTGCTGGATAACAAAATCTTAGGATCACTCTAGACTCTCTTTATCTTTGATAATGTATCTTATTCATAATAAGTTTTGGATGTCTAGTTGACCAAAAAGAGGCAAATAGATAATTCTGAATGAAGTCGATCATAATGGAGTCTTCTTCTGTTTTTTTCACAAAATAGGATGAGTGTCCTAAACACTAATTGAGGCCATCATATTAGATTTTCTGAATTATTCTGCAATATTCTGCATTTGTTTCGTGTATTACTATGCTTCATTGTGTTTCATTTTCTTGAACTTCAGGTCCCACATGAGCCTTCTCTATACTTGGATGATTTTGTTCGTCTAAAAACTGGAATGCAGGTATGACTTCAACAAGGTTGATAAGATTCTCAAAGAGTGTTTACTACATGGCCATCTTTCTGACATTGATATACATTTTCTTATGTTGATAGGTCACTGCATTAGTGATCGACATTTAGCTTATCAAGAAATAGACCAGAATTTAGTTCTCAAATTACCAGAGACTTGATTTAAGGTAGCGTTAACTGTTGTCATGTGAGGGATAGCGTAGTGTAAAGAATCCTTCGCTTCTAGCAAGGAGGTTGTTGGGGGTTTGATTCACCAAGGAGCACATTAGGAAAAGGGGCACCATTGACTCCTGAGTGGAGGGATTTGTCGGGTGGGGTTTACCACATCAAAGAAATAGAAAAGCTAGTCTCAACTGTTTCCGCTATGGAACTGATTCTGGTTATGGACAAATTCAGCTGGAAGAAATGGAGAGACAAAGTCACATACTTAATGTAGAATTGCAGATGACTTTGTATGTGCAATTGATGTTTTTTGCAGGTCAGTTGACTTTTTAAAGTCTCTTCTTTCAGAATGTTATACAGGCTGGGTTACTAAAAGAAGGCTTCTGTGCAGGTAATCTCCTTATAGAATTCAAAATGTGGAGTATGTGGATTTATAATAAATGTGTAGTTGAGTATGTTGCAAGAGATCCTTCTTGCATTTTCAGTTATCGCTTGACCCTTGCCTTTGCACACAACTATCCTTTCGGCTGGAGGGCGGAGTAATTCCAGTTTAACAAAGCTTTGAAAACACAGTTGTTTTCATATGCTCTCCCAATCAACACGATTAAGGAAGGAGAATTCAGCTTTCTTTTGGATAACTTGGACCATGCACATGTTTATGTTCCAAGGATCATAATCTAGAAATTAAGCTATTCCTCACAGGGATGTTCATACATCAGTTAGCCGTATTACATATCATCGCGTAGATAAAGAAAATTCCCTCTTTATATTCCATTTGTTAGTTATTTTCTATGACAATTTGCTTAATTTGATCCATACTCTTTATCAGGGTGTCTCCACTTCCTTTTACAAGTTTTATACAGTGGCGACTAGTGCCAACAACAACAACAAAAACATACCCAGACACAGTAGGGTCTGGGGAGGGTAAGATGTATGCAGACCTTACCTCTACCTTTGTGGGGTAGAGAGTCTGTTTCCGATAGACCCTCAGCTCAAAAGACCATAGTCAGTGCAAAAATTCAAGGGAAATAAGACAACAAGATATTACAATAACAAAATAAATAAAGCTACACCTAGGAATACACACATAAGAGTATGGATTTATGCAAAACCTATATAATACTACCAAAAAAAAGGGAGAAGAGGAGATGGAGAGGCTAGCCCCCCAACCCCTCTCACACACCGTGCGACAAAACTCAACTACCTACTAACTATCTATCCTAATTCTCGACCTCCAAATCTTCCTATCTTGGGTCATGTCCTCAGTCAGCTGAAGTTGTGCCATGTCTTGTCTAATCAACTCTTCCTAGTTCTTCTTCGGCCTATATCTACCTCTCCAAACTCTTGCTATCGCCAGTTTCTTACACCTCCTAACTGGTGCATCCTCACACCTCCTTTTCACATTCCCGAACCACCGCAGTCTCGCTTCTCTCATTTTGTCCGCCATGGAGGCCACTCCGACCTTGTCCCATATAGCTTCGTTTCGAATCATGTCTCTTCTAGTATGATCACACATCCATCTGAGCATCCTCATCTCCGCTACCTGCATCTTCTGAACGTGGACGTTCTTGACTGGCCAGCATTCTGCCCTATACAACGTTGGTCTAACCACCGCTCTGTAGAACTTACCGTTCACCCTAGGCGACAACTTCTTATCACAAATCACTCCGGAGACAAGCCTCAATTTCATATGCCCTGCTCCAATACGGTGTGCGACATCATCGTCAATCTCTTCGTCTGCTCGAATTAAGGAGTTGTTTGGTAGGAGGTATTAGAGAAAATAATGCATGCATTAGTATTGTGTATTATTAATATCTTGTTTGATACACTTTTTCAACATATGTATAACTAATGCAAGTATCAGTTATACACTCTATTTGGTGTTATCTTATGCATAACTAATACATATCAAACCATGATATTAACAATGCAAGAGATTTTAATAAATGCATAAGCATGACTAAAGACATAATTGACCCTGAAATCCCTCAAAACTTTTTTCAATTATTAAATTAGACCTACGTTAAATTGTATGAATCTCTTATATAGTTGCAGGTATACATCAATTTTAAACCTCTTGCTGCAGTATCACAATAAGATAGATTCATATATCGTTGCAAGATTTTCTGCCAAAATTCAGTGCAATAATCTTCCATTTAGGAAAATAGGCACACTTCCTACAATTTACAGTTCTAAGAATGAATTTCTTCGCTGTATATTTTGATATTGATAAAAGGAGAATCGCAGCTATTGATGAGAAACCTAAAAAGAGTATGAGAATAGAGGGTACGCAGAAAGAGACAGAACAATTGTTTCAAAGATAGTGTACAAATCTAAAGAATATGTGGAGGTATTTCTGTAAACAATCAATTCTTAAAGAAAATATCCAATGTATGTTATTTTTAATATACCAAATCAAACAATGGATAAGAAATAATTCGGCATTTTTAGTGTGGCATAACTAATGTCAATATTACTAATATCAGCATTAATAATACACCTCATTCAACATTATTCTTATACACTCTACCAAACGACCTCAAGTACAACAAATGAGGATGTGTTTTCTCTCCGTTGGCTTTCTATTGTCTATATTTATTTATTTTCTTTCCATTTATTGTTATTGTGGTGGTCAAAATCTGAGTTGGGCCAAGTACAACCAGTGAAATATCAAATGCACTTCAAAAGCATCTGCAGTCCAGTCCGTGTAAATGATCTTCATGTTCACATTTGAGGGAAGAAATTGCACGGTTTCCCCTTCAAAGGGATTTGGTCTTTAATTTGGGAAAAGGACACCATCTGATCTTTAAGGAATATATAAGATAAATTTATCCCTAAACAATAATTGATGACCCATTTTGTGTATTGGTATACAGAGTGCGGTGTTGCAGTCAAAGTGGTAAATCAGGCAAAAATGGAGCAAGTAGTTGTCAATGGCTTAGAGTCACAAGTTGTGGTGGACAATACACGATCTTCAGTACTCTTCCGACCAGATATGTGGCGCCTGAGGTTTGCTGCTTCGTCGGAGTTCATGTAAACGTCGTGAAATCATCAAATCTATGGTCGTTTGTTACATATATGGGCGGATAAACTTTTCCGGCGGTCTCTAATCATTCTCCGATAATTCTTGCATGTGCGTAAATAATGTATAATGATCGTATAATATGTGTATTGTTTGTGTGTGTACATTATAAATTATATGTTGATTATACAAGAGTGATACATTTTTCTATACACAATATTGTGAGGATCATATTATATACAATAATGATACAATTTTTATACGTAGGATACATTTTCTATTCATACTGTGAAGATACATATTCTATACAATAATGATACAGTTTTTATATATGTAATACATTTTTTTCTATACATATTCTATACAACAACGATACAATTTCTATAATAATACATTTTTATATATATACAGTAGTGATATATATTCTATACAATAATGATACATTTTTTATACATATGCTGAAATTAGTTAAAGATTTACTAGAAAATAGAATTATTTTGAAAAGGCTATAAGCGACATTAAAGATTCTTGGGTCATTGAGTGTCAATAGCTTCACCTAGATGGTTAATTGTGTCATTTTCCTCTTTAATTTTTTCCCATTAGCAATCAAATTTATACCCAACAAGACATAAGTTCTTTAAAAACAAAAATTATGTGGGATATAACCTATTGAATATTATGATGTAAAAATATAAATTTATATCCGGTGAAAAAATTATTTGTTACGAGGACAAAAATCAAAGACCAACACAAAATAGGGACAGGTGCAAATGACCCGATTTGAGGATTAAGTGTCGCAAGAGGACCGTCGTCCATCAAGTCATGTTTCTTCATTAGCTCTACTCCATTTTGAAGACACAATTCAACTCCGTATATAGTTTCATCTATATGTATGATACAAAGTTAAAATCTAACTATATTACAAAACTAATAACCCTCAAGTATAGAAATAATGAAAAAATAGAAGAAGAAAAAATCTTAGTGTTAATAATAAAATGGGCGAAAACTTGAAATTTAGTCTATTTAAATAACGCAGAAAAGAATCATTAGTTTATTATTAATATTTTATATAAAAAAGTATCCATAAATTTAACGATTCACTACACAAAACACCTGTGTAATATGACAGAGTTTCAGATACATATCATGTATTTTAAAATCAAACACTTATATACTCTACGAAGTATATCCATAACTAGCATATTATAATATAATTATTAAAAGATAAATTTAAATATAAATAACAAAGTTTTTTTGTATTTATATTTTATGAAATTTTAAAAAGAGAATAAATATTTTTATTCACATCTTTGATTGAAAAAGAGAGAAAATATTTTTGTGAAATATATATATTTTGAAACTCTTAAATAAGAAATGAGTCAAATTACCTAACAATGTGACTTTTAAAAATATTTAAACCTCTTATATATGATAGAAATTTTACACAAATGAAATTTCATCTAACTAAATTTAAGATAATTTTGAAGTGAAAAAATAAATAAGCAAACTAAAATATCTTTATATAATAAAATAACTTACATGTTTAAATTCCATGAAAATTACAACGAACCGATATACGTATAGAATTTTTGAATCCTCAAAATCAAAATGTAGGGTTTGGTTTAGAAAAAAAGATGAATAATTTGGGGGTATGGGAAATCAAAGCTCTGAAGCGAAAGGCGAAACATGAAGAAGCCAACAAGATTCTTGAGAGAATTGCTAAACAGGTGCAGCCCATTATGCGTAAACATAACTGGAGAGTTAAACTCCTCTCTGAATTCTGGTAATTATAATCATTTTTTTCACTCATAATGTGCTATCTGATGTTGCCTTAAATTAAAAGTTGTGGTTGTTTGCAGCCCAAAAAGAGCAACGCTTTTGGGGTTAAATGTAGGAGGTGGGATACATGTAAAGCTAAGACTTCGAAGGCCGAACAGGGATGAGGAATTTTACCCTTACAATGAAGTTCTGGATACAATGCTTCATGAGCTTTGCCATAACGTTCATGGTCCACACAATGCAAGTTTCTACAAACTCTGGGATGAACTTAGAAAGGTAAATGGAAAAATAAAGCATGGTTCGGTATGGAAAATTACCTAATGTAACTGATTATGCTCCATAGTTACACTTTATAGCGCTACTTTAAAAATATACAAAAACCTAGATATGTTTTACATTTTATAGCAGACATACATAGATACATGTATTCCTTAATTGTAGATACAATTCTTGTATGCACGTGCATACTATGTATATGTTATCAATGTACCAGTGCATATACATTCATACTGTATGTGCGCACATAGAGTGTATATGTTACGTTTTGAAATCAAAATACTGCTACATTTTGAAACAAAAATAATGTCGCTATTTTTTTTAAAAACAGGGCAGTAATCTCGCTGCTTATTAAATTTTCCCTTTATTTAAACCCAACATTCTAAATTTTCGCCAGAGCTTTTTCTTGAATCCTCCTATGTAACCAATGTTATATATGGAGCTGCCAGTTCAATTCCCAAATGCTTGTTGAGTCCATGAAAAATAGAGTTGATATTTTCCTTTATAGTTTAGAACGGTGGCATGCTATTACAAGTTAAATTATTCACTTAACCCTTGTTTTGAAGATTCTAATTTAGTGCTAAGATTATGCATGAGTTGTGGTCCAGAACTGATAATTTTATGTTACTTTAAAAACATGTGTATATTTTGTTAGCTGTTTTCGAAGTGGTTTGAGTTCATAATATTCATATTTTGTGTAAATACTCTTAGTTTAAGTTCCTGAAAATTATATCAGGTGACTCTGACTTAGCCTTTTACGGACTGAATTTAGCCTGATGAGACAGTGGAAACATGAACTTGCGTTAGTTACTTGAGATTGTATCATTGTAATCTACTTTTTGGAGTTATTGCAGTTGAAAACATCTAACAAATTTATCTGATTTTACTCTTCAGATAATTAAACCAATTTTGAGTAGCCAGGGTATGAAGAGAAGACAGAAATTATGACATGTCTAGAACTTCAAATGTTGTATGCCAAAGCTACCCTTTTCTGCCTAAGAAAATTAAGGCGGAATTCAATTTAAATTTGTTCCGAAGTATGCTGACCCTTCTTTGTTAACTTTTGCACAGCATAAAATCTTTGTGAATATTGGTAGTAATAGCTATCTCGTAGCTGTCTCTTGAGACATGTTATAAGTATCAACCAGACTTTCAAATGTCACCAAATGTCACCGAAGCTATAACTTATTTTAACAGAATAAGGTGGCTGTCTGGTTATGCTCATCCTTAAGCGTTTTCTCTTTCCCTATGTAACATGGGTTCATAAACGGATATAGTTTCCGGAATGCATATAATACCGACATACACTAATTTTTTGTATCATCTGGATACTATACAAATTGTTGTTCAATATTATATTAAACTAACGTACTCTTTATCTAGCATTATCATCAAAAGAAAATTGCAATAAGCATTATAACTGTTAAAGAAATGGAATCCACGTCATTAAATATGAGATGTCTAAATCTGGTTCAATATGACATAATGTAGAAGAAACATTAATGTCAGACATTGCTCCTGAACCCCTGAAATTGAAGCTATGATGATTGAAGCTTTCTGCCATTTATTACTAGGTGCAGCTTCAAGGAGTAAAAATGCATGTTTTATGTTGAACTAATAAAACTTAAATTTATGCTGCTTTCTTTTTGTGTACTTTTGGCTTTTGCTGCCATGAAAATTTATGGTCTTCTTCTTGGATAGGAATGTGAAGATTTAATTACTAAAGGGATAAGTGGCACAGGGGAAGGGTTTGATCTCCATGGAAGGAGATTAGGAGGCCTTCACCCACAGCCATCCATGTCGTTTCTTCGCCAAACTGCAGCAGCTGCTGCTGAAAATCGAGCATGTCTTAAATCCTTGCTACCATCTGGACCTAGACGCCTGGGTGGTGACCATTCTATCAAGTCTGCACTTACTCCAATTCAAGCTGCAGCAATGGCAGCAGAAAGGAGATTACAGGATAATATTTGGTGTGGCTCTGAGTCATGTGACTTATCTGACATAGATGAAACTTCTGATTCACTGCCTGAGCCTTTACCACTGGGGTCCAAGCTTTCTAATGGGGTTGATGCACTGTCTCCCAAGGTAACATCTCGAAAAAGAAGTCGAGATTTGAATTCTGTGTCATCCTCAAGGTCCTTGCATGGCCATACTGTGACTAAGCCAATATCTAAGCCCCTGTCTAACCATGACAACGATATTGCTCATAGAGTTGGTCAGGCAGAAGGGTACTCTCATACTGTGCCATCAAGAGGTTATCCAGAGTCCTTTGTCGATTTAACTGGCAATGCTTCGAGTTCCACATCCATGCATGGCCATGATGACTTACACAGTCCCAAGGAATCAATGATGTGGGAGTGTTTAATGTGCACGTTGTTGAACCCAGTATGCTTTTCCCCTTTTAGTTTAATCTGAGCGCTTTTCTCTTAGTTTTCTTTCTCTCTCAATAAGCATTGACTTTTTTGTGCTAGATGAATTTGCACTTCTGGAAATTGTGTAGACAAATTATCTTTTACTGTTGCTTTCTTGCACAAGCTCCTAGCACAATAATCATAAGGTTTACAGTTAAGATCATATTTAAAAGCTACAGTACTTAACATCAACAAAAGCATGAGTTACTCTTGTATGTGAAGAGACTTCCAATATTTGAGACTTCTTATGCTAAATATGTGGTAGACGCATTATGATTATATCACTGCTGATGTAATATTTTCGAAGTGTCAAATGAATAAGTATTTCACTGTAGACGTCGGGTTTTATGTTGGTGACCTGATCAGTGTGTTCTTGGACCCATTTCCAGACCCTTTGGTATTCATCTGATATGCTAACCAATGTGCATTAAAGTGGAAAAAGCTTGATGGTTGTTGACTTCTTGTTCTTTTCAATTACTGTTGTTTAATTCAGTTATATGTCTGAATTTCTCCGCTTTAGTAGCAGAATATAACTAATAACTGTGTTTTTTCTCAGGCCATCCACTTCAGTTTTTACTTTTTCTGTTGGTTTTTATTAGTTTCTAAAATCTTCCACCACTTCCTGTAGTTGACTTCGTCTTTTTTCATTACTAACATTATGTGCAGCCATTAGCTCCTGTATGCAAACTTTGCCAAACCCAAAAGCCCAAAGCTGTGGATGACAGAAATAGTATATGGTCATGCAAATTTTGTACGCTGGATAACAGTCTGAAGTTGGATCAGTGCACAGCCTGTGGAGAATGGAGATATTCTCATGGCCCTCCTGTAGCAACACCAGCACCCAATCTTGGCACTTGAGGTGAACATGAATTGCAGGCAACTCACATTTTTCGGAAATTGTCACTCCGTTGATGTCAATTTTGTGTTGCCAATCAGTTGACCAAGTATTCAAGAATTCACTTAATTTGATAAACTGGAAAAGCTTTACGTCTTTGCTAATTATGCTAAGATGGTAATTTTACTTGTGAATCTCCATCAGAAGCTTTTTTTATACCTATATTTCCCCCTCAAATTTTCTTCATAGCAATTTCTTTTTATCAAGAAATATGCTATTTGCATTTGGAAAGAAAGAATCAATTTATCAGCAATATGTTTATGTTATTTCTGGTAGAATTGAGCTTGTCTTGAAAGATGTAGATTGGGAGAATACTCTTTGGATGTGGTTCACCTCCTCTCTGCAGCAGACTTCCATTTTATTCCCTTGAGCATCTTGAAAGATTGTAGGTTCCTGCTGTAGAGAAAGAACATTGCCATTTAGCACACTCAGTAGCAGAGAAATGGATGTGCAGGTAAATGATATGGAAAACTCTTAAATTATCCAAAAAATTCAGTCTGTTCCTTTTGTCATTTAAATCATGATCTAGTCTTAAATCATTTAAACAAGCCACTAATCAAGTTCAGTACTCATCATGGTTCAAACTCGAATTAATTGTTCATGGCAAGTAAAACCAAATTATTGTTCGTGATGGCTGTTGAAGTGTTCGTGACAAATAGTTCACACTGAAGGTCAAGCTCTCCAACTTTAAAATCAAATATTGAGTTTGGTAAAACTTTTCTTGTATTTGATTTTCGGATTAGAAATGTTACATGGTGTACTTAGTCATAATCATTTTTAATTTGAACTGCATAAGTGAGAAATTTTGGAGAAAATAATAATTAGAACGTCCCTTTCACCAGGGACAAAGAATCCAAGTAAGATCAATGTCTCTTGACTGACATAAAATTTCGTCATAAAATAAATATCATCGTGTTTTGGAATAGTTAAGTTAAAAAGGAAAGAACTTGGAAAAGATTAATTAGCTGAAAAAAGGGTGGAAAAAACTATATTTATTTATAAGTATTCTATAAAACTTTTTTTTTAAAAATGAGATTAATCACGGTATCCTTTGTTTAAGGTGTGGTGTCGCAGCTTATCTATATCTATATCTTCTATATTATATTAAAAGCACGAAACATCTTAGAAATGTTGATTGAATTTTTTGCCCTTCATTAAAAAGACTCTACAATAGACAAAATTGTCATTTACTATTTTCCGCATTAAATATATGTGTAATTATATATAAACACTAATAATATATATATTTTGAAAAGGTAAAAAAACTCACTGTTATTTTTGGAGTCCTCTTTGACTTTGACAAATATTTTATTTTTTAAAAAATAAATAACTCGTCGTAATGTTTGGAGTCCTAAGTAAAAAAATCACCGTTATTTTTGACAAAATAATATGTAATAGGACATATATCACATCTTTCTTTTACACCAATTAATATTTACTTACTTTTATTATACAATCCTACTCATTGTCGAAATTCTAAAGCTATACCTATTTTACATGGAATAAGAATATTTGGAACCACCTTTTACCATTATATATACAAATGCATAAGCCTCGTTGGCCTCTCGCAATCCCCAAGTGAGTTCCAAGCCAAGCTTAATATTTGTATTATGTACCTATTATCATATTTACATTGCAGTATACTGTGAGCATGGGCTATGAACATATCCAATACATTTCTTGGTTGTTCCTTTGATTCTGTAAACGTGTACAAGTATAACACTACAATTCCTATCCATTGTTAGATTATGATTCTGGCTCTTGATACCATGTAAGATGATATTAATCTTCCTTAGGAAAGAGAAATCCTAATCACAATACAAGAGGAATTATAATCTAATAATGGGTAGGGATTGTAGTGTTATACTTGTACACGTTTACAGATTCTCCTCAATTATGTCTTAGTATTTGCTAATAAAAGAAATTTTAACGTCGATCGGATTTGCTTTTGAATCTTGTATGTTTATTGACTTCCTTCTATATTGCTGAATTTTTTTAATTTTCTGTTGTTTGCCTTTACTTTATACGACATATGACGTTTTCATGTTCATGTTGCCAAAACTTCTCTTCGTTGTTCCTTTGGTTCCCCTCAATTATGTCTTACTATTTGCTAATAAAAGAAATTGTAACATGGCGTGGATTTGCTTTAATGCAGTATGTTTATCAAATTGATTTAACTGGTACTTATTTTATATTAAATAATTTTTTTTTCAATTCTGATATGTTTATTTTACTTTGCAGTCACATAACATGGTAACTAGAATCAATAAATTACTAATTCTTTTTTAATATGCGATAGGTAATTCAAGCATTTGGTCTTGTATTGCTTTCTCTTTATTTTTTTCTAGGTATATTTTCTCTCTCCGCTCTTGATCGTCTAGGTCAGTATCCTTGTTAATAGAATTAGATTACATTTAAAATTGTACATCTCCTATATTAGGTAGAATTAGATCTCTCTTGTAATTAGGATTGATTAATTACCTAGTTTGTAGCAAGGAAGAATATTTCTTACCTGGTATAAGTAGTCTAGGGAAAGTTCCTGCAATCTCCAAGCTGTCTCACGCCAATGAGTGTCTATGATCTATTCAACACATCTCGAGGCATCTTTGCTAGTGTTGAAAATGTCTTCTCATTCTCCCTCCAGTATCTCAGCAAGCCTTCACGCCCACCTTTATTGACAATTGTTTCGTACGGTACATCACCCTGCAAGACATAAACATCAAACTCGCTAATTTGTGAAGAAGTTGAACCACTATACATTCTATTTCTAAGGCCTTGAATACTTGAGGAAGAAACATCATGTCTTTTATAAGGTTGCATCGAAGTAGAAGATGGTACAAAAGCCGGTTGATTATTTGCACTTTGTTCTTGTTAATTTTTTTTTTTTTGCATTTAGTGTGTATGCTAGACGTAGCTTCTTCTCTAGTTGGTTCGTGAGTTGGTTCTTTATTTGGTTCTGTTGGACTTGGAGGTGGAAGTATTTCTGTACTTTCATAAATCGTTTCAACAAGTGTTTTACAACTGTCTACTTTAATAGTCGGATTTAATACAACACCAATAATATAAATAGTGGGAATAAAAAAAAAGTATTTTTTTAATAGATGGAGCGTAAGATGGTTTTTGTATATATTCACTAAGTAACAAAAATATTAGAGCTATATAAAATAACATAGTTGAAATAGTAGGATAATAAATACCAGAAAATTCTTTAGTAACTAGAAAAAATTTCTCTAAAAATCCAATAAGTTCTAAAACATTTTCCAATCATTATCTACAAGCATATCCCTTGAATTTTGATTATGAGCGTTAAATAATAAAGTTATAGGTCTTCTATACTCGTGAGCAACAAGTAGTTGTTCATACAGAGAATTCCACCTAGTCGCTACTTCTTCTGAAATTTTTCTATAAGGTAATTCACAATCATGACAAGTTTTTTTATACTCTTTGAGTCTTTGTATTTTATTACCTTTAAAAATAAAATTTATAGCAAATTGTACTTTATCAAGAATGTTTATAAAAAAGTTTTATGCCATCCTTTATAAGTAAGTTTTAAATATGACATGCACATCTTATATGAAAACTATCGGGAAAAGATGGAGTTAATCGAGTTTTTAAAAGATTTACAGCATAATCATTAGAAATAGCATTATCTAATGTAACAGTCATGATTTTATCAATTATTCCATAATATTCACAAATTTCTTGCAATAAATAATCCAGTGTGTCTATCATCAATATATCTATATGATAAAATACGTTATTACATAGACCAAGTCTGATCTATCCAATGATATGTTACAGTTAAATAATCATTATCGTTAGTACTACGGTCTATATTAGAAGTGATAGCCACTTTGCCATTAAAATGATATAATGCATAACGTAAATACTGTTGATATTCATGTGCAAATTTAAAAATGTCTCTTCTAACAATTGATCTAGGAAAACCATTAAAAACAGGATTATACGTTTCTCTAATGTAATGAATAAAACCAGGAGAGGAAGGAAATGAAAAAGGCAAACCCTCCACCACAACTAATTTTGCTAAATTTTCCCTATCTTTGTGTTTATCATATTTAGGACCTATAATTCCCCTGTCATCGGGGACACTATGTGAAACTTGTCCCGACCCAAAAGGCGTTGGCACACCCGATTTTCCAGCCTGATATTGGTTATACCTTGCTTTGTGAGAGTTTTCTACATGTCTCATTAAACCTCATGTCCCACCTTGACCTTTTCTGGTTTTAAATTTATAATCTTCTTGACAAATTTTACATCTAGCTAGTTGATTATCAATGTCCCTATCAAAAAAAACTCATGCATGTGATTTTAATTTTCGTTGACTTGGGCCTCGACACATACTAGGAGGACTATGAGGCATTCCAGTTTGAATTTCAGACTGAGACTCAGTCTGAGCCTGAGGTGGAGGTGCACTAGTGGGTGTGTTATCTAAATTGTCTTATAATTCATTTTCTAAATTAAAGTCTGGTTCAGATGCAGAATATACCTCATGATCTAATGTTATACTAATACTAACATTAAAAAAATTAGTTTAATCTACATGAGTGAAATCATCGTAATTAGAATTACTAGAAGATGCACCTTAGTCCTTACCCCTGTTACCCCTTGTACCTCTACCAGAAATAAAACGTCCAATTCATTCCATTATAATTAAGCAAATAAATAATTAAAGATAATAAAATTAAGTATGATAATTAAAATGAAGTAACAATAATAATTTAAAGAAGGAACAAATGTACCAAACGCCCATGTTACGTCGATGTGTAATCGAGGTTGAAAATTGAAACTTTGCTCGATGGATGATCCTCAAGCTAGTTGCCAACTTCACTCTTAATTTTTGAACTTTTATATAAATAAGCAAATAAAATAAAATATTTAGTAGGCAATGTAGACTTTTAGATAGATAGATTAGAGATATGGTAGGAAGATTTGTGAGAAAAAAGAAGAGAAAAATGAGGTACTTATAGTTGAGAAATAGGGTTAAAGTGTAAATATATTAACTTAGAGTTAAAAATAAATATTAAGGGAGTAGGGGGGCCAAAATGGCCATTATAGACGATGCACAACTGTCAAAATCTAAATTTGGCCATTGTGCAATGACTATTTTTGCAAGGGGAGGTCGGGACGGGGGGCTGGTCAAGATGGGGGGACGGGACGGGCGGGACGAGCCCTATCCCGTCCCTAGTTCGAACCCCGCTACCATTTTTTTAAAGGGGGATCAGAGCGGGTCGGGGAGGTAAGCGGGACGGGCCGACTCGGCCCACTGGACATCCTTAGTTTAGACCGACTATGATTTATTTTCCACTCATTGTCCTTCCTATGGACTAGTCTTTAATGTTTGTCCTTAAATCACTAGTCTTTAAATTTTCGCCCTATTTCTCATTTAATGAAAAATTTTGAGCTAAAATATTTTTTATTTACGGGTTTATTAAATCAGAGATTTTAGGTTTGAATTCCAACAGAGGCAAAAAAAATTAAAAAAATTCACAAAACAAGATTTAAGATTTTTATAAAATTATATATATTCTGTCAAAGTTGTATAAAGAGTATGCCTTAAGAGGCATTGTTCCTATTTAACTAGTCGGACAAGTCATAATCTTAATTTTCAATAAAACTTTATCTTCATGCATAGTTATATAGAAACTATCCCTTAAGACATAATCTTTACACAACTTTGACCGAATACGTATAATTTATATGAAAGTTTACGTTGCATTTTTTTTTCTTTTTGAATATGTTAGAATTTAAACCCACAACTTAAAAGGTATTTTTAGTTATTTTTTGGATGAAGGACAAAAATTAAAGACCACCCATTTAAGAGGCAAAAAGACCATCCTATTTCTAAAATATGTGCAGTAGTGCGAATTGCTCACTATGATTGAAATTGATTAGGCCCATCATATTTGAAGTGAAAAATGGATAAAATTCACAAATACCCATTTTAACAATTGCTAAAAAAGAAATTATAACTTCAAAATTAATCGAAATTTAAAGACGTTTTCAGGTAAAATGATACAATTTAAATAAAAATACTCCTAACTCAAAAATGTGATAGAGACGTTCTTTTTTTATTTTTTGGGTTTTTCTTGAAAGTTTTACATTTAGAAGTTTAAATTTCAAAACATTATTTTGTTTCCACTAGAGTTTTAAACATTTACAAAATATATTAAATTTTAAGTTTTATAAATGAAACTCTAAAAAATATTATAGAGTTTGAACTCCTTGTATATAATATTTGGATGCACTAAAACAATTCAACAATAAACAACTTTTTTGGCTACTTATCATCATCATAAATTAATTTCACTAAGCAACAAAGCATTTTACACATATTGATGCATTATTCTATTGCCCTTCGGCTGTCGGAGTCTCTACATATTCAGCAACCCCACTTTCAATCATCATTATTATTACGTACAGTTCAAGTTCATAGGGTTCACTTAGCTTTTTTATTTTAATTCAAAATACATATTTATTTAAATAATTAAAAAGTAATTAATTTTTTTATTTTACATATACTCTTATTTAGATAAGTGATTTTTATATAATTAAGAAATTATATTAACTAGATAATATTTTATTAAAGATAGTTTAATTAAAATACTTATTTTTGTCTAGAAATTAATATTTTCTTGAGGGGTGTGCTAAAGACTAAATGGAAACTTATTTTGAACTAGATGGAGTATTTATTAGCTTCCTGCGCAATTTAGGAAGTACTTGGGGGTCGTTTGTTAAGAGTGTATAAGAATAATGTTGAATATGATATATTAGTAATGCTGACATTAGTCATGAAGGATTTATTTTTTAGATACTGTTTGATTTGATGTATTAGAAATAACATGCATTGCATAATTTAAAAAATAATTGATTGTTTACAAAAATACCCTCCATAATACATTGTGTGAGGGGATAAAGGCTCTCCAAAGCTACATCCCTGAACATTGAAGGTACAAACATGTAGTAAAATGGCCACAGATTATAAGAGCCTGAAGGGCACACCAGAGGATGATGTCAAAATTTTGTGCAGTATCTCACAATATACATTATACCATTATATAATTACACTTACCATTAAATTCCCAAAAAGAATCTAAAAATATGCATGCTTCACCTTGAAAATATATGGTTATGTTCGTGCGATTTGACGTCAAAACCTCAAAGGTAGTGCAAAAGTCCCACTTCCAACTGCTAGAATTGTATGTCTTAACTGTGTAAAGAAGAACATGACCTGGTTCCTGCCATGTAATAAAAGTATTAAAAGATTATTCAGTATCAAGTTAAGAGAAAAGAAATAGCTTTTGAAAAACATAAATATGGATGCTTGCTTACCTGGGTATGTGTATAGATTTTAAACTTTCACCTAACTGCTACAAAATCCTTTCACAAAATTAGCCTTATAATAAGTTTTTGGGTAGAGGATCTGCTACCAGTGAGCTCAAACATATTATCGTCTTTCATACTTTCTGGCAAGCTCCTTTAGAAGTAATCTCTGCCGAAAATCAAGATATTTGTCCAAACTAGTTCTTGCCCACTGCTGACAAAAAGATTCATCAGTTGGGACAAATGAACTTAATGGAAATGGTCCCTTGGGAGCCCTCTTTAGAGAAACCAAAAACATATGGCGTGGCCTAATTCGCTGATCCAGCGACAAGCTTAGGTACGTGGGATATTTAGTCAATGACCGCACTTCGTTGCCAAGTTCATTAACCAAGTACATGTACTTAGGTTTCAGATTCTCCTCAAGTGATAGAGAGAAGACCTGCATTTTACAAACATTGTCAATATATATCCATGAAAATCTAACAATTTCGAAGACAGAAATCTTCCAGAATATTGAAGACTTCCAGAATATCTCTGAAATGTCATCTTTTTCTTTGTCTAGTAGTACGAGTATTTGTTAACTAAGAACTCTGTTATGCTTGGAAATCTATTATGATGAGAAGAATGTTACACAAAATAGGAGATAAGGGGTGTGTAGGGTGTGGAGGAAAACATCCAACTTTCCCATGTTCGGTTGGTTAAAATTTTTGGAAAACATTTTTTCTAGGAAAACAAATTCCTTGACTTCCCTAGTTGAAGTAGGGAAAACAAGTTCCACACATTTCACATTGATTGTGTCTTCCCCACCCTCCAACACTCCTCTTCGGCCCCACACCCTACCCCCATCCCCACCACCCCACCCCCATAATATTTGTCTAGATTATATACAAATATTTTTAGGATAATATTTTTTGCTAACGATCGAACACAAGAAAATAAGTAAGAAATCCACGTATTTTTCTGAAAAATATTTTCCAAGAAAACATTTTCCATGGAGAATATCTTCATACCGAACACATCCAAGATGTAAAACCCCCATCTCTATGAGAAGTAGGCCAGAGCACCATTTTCTAACTTGGTGAGACAACCCAACCACGCTAACAGATGAAGAGATAAACTGCAAAAGACAATAAAGCTAACCTGTGTAATGCTAGTTAGCACTTTCACTATCTCTGAATTGCGCATTCCAATGCTCCTCAAAAAATTAATCCGGGGAAGCAATCCATCCTCAATGCTGTAGTGAAGTAATTGAGGATGCTTCCTAACCATTTTGACAATATTATCTCGGGGCGCACCCAATTCTCTAGTGAGAAAATTGAAGCGGGCTGTCCATGAAGTGTCAATCCGCTGCACCAGAATTTGAGGGCTTAGCTGCACAACTTTAGCCAGGTCATTCTTCTCGATACCAACCTCCTCAAGCAAGTAAGTCACTGTCGGTTTTAATGAATTCTCCACACTATAAGAAAAAAGGGATGGAGTTGCAGTAATTATCTGCCCTATTCTTGAGTCTGGGATACCCAAACTAGCCAAATATGTGACATGGGATTTCAGATTGTTTTCCACAGTATACTCAAGAAGTTGAGGCTGTCTCAATATTATCTTCCTGATGTCTTTATGTTTGACACCGACACTCAACAAGAACTCCAACCTTTCCTGTGCAGAAGTCTTATTTATTTGAAGGGAAGGCATGTGCCTTTCATACATCTGGACGAAGTGAGAGTCCTTAAATCCAAAGGTACTTAGGTAATCAAGAAGCGGAAACCATCTCTCATCCAGATCTAGTTCCTCCGCTAGATGACTAAATCTGTCCTTAGCCAAGCTCCCACTTGCCTCCTACAATGCCACAAGACATGATTTTGCAGCTAATGGTTGAAGCAAAATTTACAGCTTTGACATCCTAACATTTAATACCTTTTCTCTGCAATCTGCATGCAAAAAAGTTATACTAGTCAGTTTACTTGAAGCAATGTGTACCCAAGAATTTTCTCTTTATTGCTCGACTTGCCTTGGGTTATCTCAGGAGTTGGCCTCCGGTGTCCCAACTTTGCTTTCGATCCTCTCTCTGAATGGTGATGACTGTCTGCACGACACACATAACATGTAAGTTATGTTCCTTCCCAACAATTAAGATGAACAAACTGGAAATATACCTCGTCCTATGTGTGTTGCATTCTGAAACTTCAGGCGCTGCTGATCCTGGCCAGAAACTTTAACATCTAGTGATTCATCCTGGGTGATTAAAACAGGGTAATGAAAAAGGAAAAAGCAGAAGCATCAAGTTTCCTCGAACTAAAGAAAAAGGGAGGGGGAGGAGACTGTAGCATCAACAACCAAGAATAAAAAGGGCAGCCCGGTGCACTAAGCTCCCGCTATGCGCGGGATCCGGGGAAGGGCCGGACCACAAGGGTTTGTTGTACGCAGCCTTACCTTGCATTTCTGCCGGAGGCTGTTTACACGGCTTGAACCCATGACCTCCTGATCACATGACAACAACTTTACCAGTTACTCCAAGGCTCCCCTTCATCAACAACCAAGAATAAAACCCCAAAATAACTCAACCAAGGTTGTCCAAACAGAGTGCTAATGTGAACAGATCAATTGAAGACATAATTTATCAGCTTGTAACGAGCACACAATGCGAAGGATACATAACCCGAACATTCATCATTGTGAAATTGAAGACAAAACATGTAAACTCTATACTGCAACAGCATAAAAGTGTTACTCATACTTTGAAACAAGACAGAACTCCATAACCAAAGTATGTGCCGCCTGTGGTACCAATACTTGTTCTTTTCCATTCAACAATTAATTTATTTTCATCCTAGTGTTTTGAAATTTTATGCAACATAGGAGAGCATGGAGGTCGAAGATTAGTGTAGGTACTAGGTGGTCGAGCAATTTCCCTCTCTTTTGGGGAGAGCAGGGTTCTGGTTTAGAGCATCTATCTGCTCCCTCTTCTCCTTACCGTATTATCATTACTATTCTGTCGTTATTTTATTCTTCAGTTTTTACTACTATTGTTGTTTCTTTTACTTTTGGTTATCTTTACTATTACTGTTGTCGTTACTTTTTTTAGTTATTTCATCACATCCTTTTTACTCTTGTATTTCTCAGACCTGTTGACTTTCGGAAACAACCTCTCTACCCCACAAATGTAGGGATAAAGTCTGCGTACACCCCACCCTCTCCAGACCCCAGTTGTGAGATCACACTGGATATGTTGTTGTTGTATCATTCAACAACAAGCTAGCTTTACCTCATACCACATTGTGGAGGTACATTCCAGTTCTCCAAGAGATTTACCTGACTGACTACCTTTGCCATGCTTAGTTAAACCTACCCACATTTCAAGATCCAATATTAATCAATTAAAAGTGTTACCTTAGTTCAATGAGCTAATATAAACAATTAAAAACATTACAGAGTATATTTATCTGTTATGATTAACATTCAATTGTTTTTCTACTTATATCACAAATCATGTTGTGAATTTTAATTACTTTCTGCAAGTAATTGAATTTTTCAATATTTTATTTAACATGAGTAAAAACACTACTCTATTAATTAACTATACAGCTAATAATAGTTCATGTGAAACAAAGACACGTGAGCATTAGTTAACTGGTACTATTGGCCCACGCCAAAACCCGGCTAAATTGTTACTCTCTATTTGACTTACACACCCCTAGAAATACTATATTGATTCAAATAAATTCATTTTTTATAAAAAATAAAAAAACGAAGAATAAATAATAATTTTACTATATCACCGTAATTATTATAAGTCATCTAACCCATTGTGAAATGAATTAAAAATAATTAGTAGTAATTAATCATAAGAGCAAAATAGGTATAGAATGGTAAAATTATCTCTTATTTTTTCAAATTGAACAAGTAAAAGTGAATATATAGTCTTAATATATGGTGAACAAGTAAAAGTGGGTTTGGCGAAGAAATAACTCACATCAGAAGTCAAAACGTCGTCGTCTTCATCAGAGTCATAAGGGGATATTGGGTGGCCGAACCTAGACTTCCGATTGGGCTTGAGAATCTTTTGATTTGTATGCGAAGAGACAACGCAAATTCTACTAAACCTGAATAAGCATTTATTATTTCTTCTAATTGGGGCATTGAAGTCTGAACCACCGGGAAAACTGATTTTAAGGAAAATGGAACAAGTGTGAGAAGGGAGTGGGAACTTGCAGATTATAGAAATAGCCATATGAATGGAAGATAGTGAAAAGAGTACAATACAAGGAATATACTCTAAAACCCTAAAATTAGGGGATTGGAAGTACATGGTATGTGTGTGGAGGAGACATCTTATCTTCACAAAAATAAAATGCAGACGAGAATGGTCCACACAGTATGATATGGTCCCGCTCTGCGCTAATGGGGAAGTGCACAAATAACTAGGGGTGAGCACGGGCAAAGGGTACTGATATCCGATCAGAATCGACACTAACAAGTAAGTTTTGGGTAGATATATTATAATAATGGATAAGGTCCGGATAGTAAAATTAGGAATCAATCAATGTTGTGTCCGTTCCGATTCCGGCAAATAGAGACAGGATACTCAGACCTGGAATCTATAAAATACTAAATATTTTTATGTTTTTTAGAAACATTTGGACCATTTTTAATTTTCTCCAAAATTGTTTGCTGCATGCCTACCCATTGATTTTTCCCACCCTAAGACGCAAATATTTCAGCTTTTTCACTCCTTTATTCCAGAATGTTCTTTGTGCCCTAAGAGAAAACATCAAAAACTCTCTCAATAACAATGACGTTTTAGCTACACCACCGAGCTTCATCGTCGTCGTCGTTGAAGCTTTCTCTCATGTACTTTGATCGTTGTCGTCGTTGAAGCTTCATCTTTGCCTCTTTCTCTCCCTTGGTTGTGTTCACGTCGTTCATAAAATGCATCTGGGTTCAAATCTAACTCTTCAATTTCTTTTTAATATCCTATGATTCGTTCTATTTCAGGCGATACTCATCTTCAACCTGTATTGCTTTTTTATTTGAAATGTAAATCTATTTTTAAAATTTGTGTATATTTTTGTAGTTGTGAAGATGAAATTTAGGAATTTACTAGTATAATAAAGCTTTTCTTTTGTATTGAAGAGCTTATGAACACGAAAATAAGTTTAATTCAGATATTTCCAATTTATTTTGAAATCAACACGTTCAATTAATTGAGTGTCAACTTTGGCTTGCAATTTTAGGGTTTGGTTACACAATTAGCTTTTCTACAATGAATAAGTTTTCTAAAACTTCTTATAAGGGTACTAAAAACTCCGATTGCAGGCTAAAAAATTATTGGATGAAATTATTTTAGATCTCTTTTTGATTCTCATAGGCTAAAAAATTATTGCTTAATCAGTGTTTTTTTATTTACAGGGTACCCGGGAACATACCCGGAACCGTAGGGTCCAGATAGATTCCGGATAGTAAATTTAGGAACCGATCTTTTATCGGTAGGGTCCGGATAGTAAATTTAGGAACCGATCTTTTATCGGTAGGGTCCGGATAGTAAATTTAGGAACCGTTCACCCCCTACAAATAACCTATTTTAAGGACAATCTAAAAAATGGAATGGATTTATCCTTTATTAGGGTCAAATCTGTCTTCGTCATTACTAATTGAAGCTAAATTTACCCTTAAATTATGCGAAATGAAATATATTTCGAGTTAAAATAATTATGCGGCTATACATAATACACTTATATTAAAATAATATTTCATTTTACATGTTTAAGTCGTTTAGCTCATGTCTTTCTAATGGTGTGCTTATGGGGTGACATGGGGAGAGAGAAAGAGAAGAAAGGGGAAGAGAATATAGCGGTGAAGGTGATGATGACAATGGTGTCAGGGAGAGATAAGGAGGGAGGAGGAAGAAAGGGTGATTGGTGGTAGAAGTAGTGGCGAGAAGAGATTGAAAGGAGAAAAAAAACTCAAAAATAGGGAAATGGTCAAATTTGCACTTGAATTGTGAGAAAGAGTCAAATTTGGCTCTGAACTATGCGAAAAATTTAAATTTATTCTCTGTTTAAAAAATTTAATGCTTAATTGCGTGAAATGTGACATCAACGATTGCTAAGCTTCCACTATTTAAAAATAAGGACAAATTTACTTCATTTCGCATAGTTTAGGAGCAAATTTGACACCAACTACTAACCACGAAGGCATATTTGACACTAATTATTAACAGAGAGCAAATATATTCCATTTCGCATAGTTCTGCCCTTTAATTTATAATTGTATCAACCTGCTACACAATGGTCGTAGCTAATAAAAAAAACATTCTCCTCCTTTTAAATACTTTATGCACTAATTATCTTCTGCTAACAGTTTAAAATACAGACTTTTTTTTGTCAGTCTCCTTGTCTATCATTTTTCTCAAAGCTATCACTTTCTCCTTATGTGACTTGTATATCTCCCATAAAGCTTTCATCAACCCATTCCCCATAAGAATTTGTTATCTCCCGTTACAAGTTAAAGCATACTCAGAACTCAGAAGATGATGAGTTGTGTATCAAGTAAGATTCAATTGGTATGGTATTTTGAACTAATAAATTGTTTTCTTGTGTAATATGCTTTCAACACATGTATTAGAACATAAAGCTCTTTCCCGAAAAATATTATAAATTTGAGCATTGTCATCTCTGTTTCTTGATCACGCATCCTAATTGGTGAGCTTATGCCTGCCCTAGTTCCTTCCCCGCTCGTAGTTTGCTTTACAGGAACCATTTTTCACAGACATGAACAGTTTGATTCTTTAAACAAGCAGGTTTTGGCTTCTTTTTACCACCCTAATTCTCTTGTGGTTTTCTGGGGAGAGAAAGTTTTCAGGTTGGATTTTTTTAGATCAAATAGTACTAGTTGGGTAGATAGAGGTGAGAAATTTTAGTGGCTCATATTTCAAATAAAGATCGCCGCGTGGAAAACTCATTTTTTGGGGACTCTGTTCGACCTGCCTTGATTGCCTAGCTAATGCTACCTAGGCCCATCTAGTTGATCGAGGGATAGACGGGTATAAAGAAGGGATGGAGAATCTTTATGCTTATATACATACAAAATTTAGAAATAGAGGAATTAAAAATTTGCTAAGCAACATAAAAAATAAGTAAGGGAATAAATTTATCGCTGGAAATTAAAATTTAGAACATCAAACAAGAGTCAAGGTTACTTGGTCCCTTTTCCAGCAAGATATTGGTGAAGCCAAGGGAAGGGAATGAACTAAAATGGAGTCCAGGTGATATAGGATAAGAGGTCTTGTTAACAGTTTAGGATATGCTTGAAGCTATGAAGAAGATGAATTGAAAGTAGCTTGCAAATAAAGCTAGAGAGAAAAGAAGTTGGGGATAATATCTTCTCACTAACTTGAATAAATCGAATACAGATCACTAACTACTTTGTCTATTTATACATTTCGATAATCATGACAGTCATAATCCAGCTATCATTTTAACTAACTGTATCTACTACTAACTACATGCTAACTGCTCTAACAGACTACTAACTGCTCTATCAAACTACTAACTTAATCAACTTGCTCTTTAGCTGTACCCATTCAACACTCCACCTCAAGCTGATGGCTCAAGTTGATGGCTTGAAGAGGTCTTGTACTCCCCGGTTGTTCAGTAGATAGTAGGGCTGGTCAGTGGGTCGGCTCGGTCCTGACCCGACCCTAATCCCGGTCCCGTCTGAAGAAAAATAAAAGGGGGACGGGACTTGAACTCGGGACGGGACCTGGGCTCGTCCCGCCCGAGGCCCGATCCCGCCCGTCCCCCTCCCCTTTGCAAAAAATGTCCGTTGCACCTATTAAAAAATATTTATCAAATTAATTTTTTTTCTATTCCCACTATTTATATTATTGGTGCTGTATTAAATTCAACTATTAAAATAGACGGTTGTAAATCATTTATTGAAACTATTTATGATTGCATAGTTGTACTTCCACATCCAACTCCAAAAAATCCAAATGACCAACCACCTAAGGAACCAACTAAATAAGTAGTTTTATCTAGCATACACGATGAATGTAAAAAATATATAGATATTACCAACAAGAAAGTGCTAGCAACCAATCGGCTTCCATACCATCTTCTTCTTCTTCAATACAACCTCAAAAAGACATATTGTTTCTACGGCTAGTATTGAAAGCCTTAGAAATAGAATGTATAGTAGTACCACTACTAATCAAGTTAGCGAGTTTGATGTTTTTGTTTGGAGGGTGTTGTACCGTACCAAGCAGTTCTCAATGAAGAAGGACATGAAGACTTGCTGAAATACTGGAGGGAGAATGAGAAGACATTTTCGACACTGTCAAAGATGGCCCGAGATGTGTTGAACATTCAAGCGTCATCAACATCGTCTGAAAGCGCTTTTTCTACCGGAAGATTTCAAATAGGAGAGCACATACACTCAGTAGCGGGATACAGCTTAGAGATTGCAGTATTATTCAGAGATTGGATATGAGCGGAGCGTAGAAGGTGCGCTCAATCGGAGATCAATGAAGAAGACGATGAAAACTACAATGAAATCTTATCCGACGGAAGTGGAAGCGACGTCGAGCACTTTGACCAACAAATTTCAATTCCAATAGAAGAACCACAAGACATTGTGAAGAAACTAGAAAAAGTGTTTATAAATATGTGATTTTTTAATTGCAATTTTACTATGTTATTTGCAACTTTCAACACCACAAAGTTGCAATTTTGAAATTGTATTACAAAAAAATTATATTTCTATTAAATAATATAAAGGGGCACAAAAATAGCCTTGTGATGTTTTTATTACACTATCTTGTTCAATTATTGAGGTGTTTATATATGTTATTTTTTAAAATTAAGTGCAATTTTTTTTTTGAAAAACCCTATCCCAATCCGACCCCGCCCCGCCCCGCCCCAGCATGATAAGACCGGTCCCATTTTCATATGGGACCGGAAATGGGATGGGACATCGGCAGATCCCGCCAGTCCCGCCGGAGGACCGGTCCCACCCTCCCCCTGTCCTGTCGGGTCCCGTCCCGCTGGGATCCACCCCGAACCCCCCCTCTCCGTTCCCCTAGTAGATAGTCATGTTGATTTCTTCCCAAACTCTTTTTAAGTAGATCATCTAGTTGCTCCTTAGTAGGAACATGATTTGTTCTGACATTGCCTTGATTGATTCTTTCTCTCATAAAGTAGTAGTCTATATCTATGTGTTTAATTCTCTCATGAAATATTGGATTTGCAGCAATCTGTATTGCATCCTTACTGTCACACATTAGATCAACAAGTTGCTTCATTTGAACTCTAATCTCCTTGAACAATCCTATCAACTAGGTTAACTCAGCAGTGTAGAAAGCCATACTTCTAAACTCAGCTTCTGTTGAGCTTCTTGACACAGTCTCTTGCTTCTTTGATCTCCAAGAAATTAAAGCCCCTCCAAATTTCACTTAAGTATCTAGTGACAAACCTTCTAATTTGCAAGCATGCACCCAGTCTGAATCACAGTACGCAGTTAACTGATTTGTGCTTTCAACAGGCATGAACAACCCTAAACCAGGGGTTCATTTGACATATATCACTATTTTGAGTGCAGCCTCCATGTGTGACACCTTAGAACAGTGCATAAATTTACGTAGCAATTATGCAGCAAAGACTAGATCTAGTCTAGTCATGGTAAGGTATAGTAACCTTTCCACTAGTCTTTGATAGGCACTAGGTTCCTTCAATAGTTCATCACCATTAGCAACTTCATTTGGAATGCACTTGTCATATTCTACAGAGGTTAACTTCTGATTCATGTTAAGTGGAGTACAAGCAGGCTTTACTCCACCCAAACCTGCTTCTGTGATCAGTTCTAGTGCATATTTTCTCTGGCCCATCACAATTTCTTTTTTTGATCTAGCTACTTCAATCCCAGAAAGAACTAGAGTTCACCAAGGTCCTTCTTCTTGAACCTCTATTGCAAATCTTCTCTGGATTGACCAACCAGATTGCAACTGTTTCTTATGATCAAAAGATCATCTACATACACCGAAATAATCACCAATTCAACTCCTGATTTATTGGCTAACAAAAAGTAGTCATAATGACTCTGTACAAAGCCCATTTGAACTAGAGCATCAATCAACTTCTTGTTTCACTGCCTTGGGGCTTGCTTAAGCCCATACAAAAAATTGTGAAGTTTGCATACCTTTTGATTCTCCATCTGTCTAGCAAACCTTTCAGAACGTGCATATACACTTTCTCATGAAGATCACCATTGAGAAATTCATTATGTACGTCCATATGATAGATTACCCATTAATTAGAATCAGTAAGAGCAACAATAGATCTAAATGTCACAATCTTATCAATAGGTGAAAATGTCTCTAAATAGTCTAAACCATCCTTTTGACTATAGCCTTTAGCCACAAGTCTGACTTTGTATCTCTCAACCTCTCCTAAAGATTGATACTTCACCTTGTATACCCACTTTCCCCCAATAGGAGACTTGCCATGGGGTAAATCAACAATATACCAAGTGTTATTATCCCCTAAGGCATCAATTTCAAGTTTTATGGCATCTATCCACTGTAAGGGTGGGCATAACTACCGAAAAACCAAAAATCGGACCGAACTGAACTAATTTGGTTCTTCGATTTCATATTTTTAATTCTTTGATTCAGTTTCGATTTTATTTTTTCTATAATTTCGATGTACGATTTTTTATTTTACGATACTAGTTTTTTGGTACACCGAAGAATCAAATTTTACAACATAAAGTACAAAAATAGGCACTCAGCTACACTCTCTGTGTCACACCCCAAATCCGACCCTGGACGTAACAGACATCCGATGCTATGAATAACACCAGAAGCACCTTATAAAACATTTAAACAGTCATTCTAATTCACTATCTATTTATAACAAGTCGTATAACGTTTATACATGAACATGCTCAGCTTAATAAAATCAACGAAAATCTAATATAAATATTAAATCATAAAACGCGGCAAAGCCTCATCAAGTAATACGAGACTTTAAACGTCTACCCGAAATATGACAACTATCTAAGGAGATTTTAAGATAAACAATGAGTCTCTAACTTCAGGATGCATCTTGGAACTGAAATAAATAGACAATAAATATAGGACGGGTTCCATGAACAAGCATGTGGGCTCACCCAATAATCAGAAAGTAGCAAGTTCTCCTAGCCGGTATGCATATCACCAACCTGCTCTTCTACGTTACCTGACACATCATAAAAAACAATAATGGTATGACTGAGTACTGGGTACTCAGTGAGTGTCTAAGAGGCAATAGTTAACAATATGAAAAAAATATAGAAAAATCAGTACTACAGTATTAATGAAAATCATTCGAAATCCAAAGTTAGAGAATGATATCAAGCTTAGTAAAATTCAACAAAAACAACCAATAACGAAGAATACGTCAAGTTAAAATCATTTAACATTTACGATATTAAGTCTTTCACTTACGAACCCGAAATTATCAACAAGTCAACTTATGGGCAACCAAAGAATTAACACATGTCAACTCATATGCGAACAATCATTTGATACACCGGAGATTTGTTCCACGGAGGTTAATCGTCCTCTAGACTAGAACAACAATAGATATACTGGATTACACACCTCGAAGGTCAATCGTCGTCTGAACTGACACAACAATACTCACAAGTGTTACGTTAGGATCCATAATGGCTAATCATCCTCTAGACTAGGACATCTTTCCCATACAGGCCCAAACACAAACAAGTACAAGTCATGGCATTTTAGCCTAATTCACTTCTCAAGTCATCTTCTCAATAATTGATGTATTTCAAGTCTTAGATCAATTTAGAAACCTAGTTCAAAGAATTTATTCAATTCCAGATTCAAGAAAGTTCATTCAACGGTGAAACATGTTTAAATCTTTAACCTTTAGAAAATACCTTCAATCACCCCAAAACGGGACAAAAAAAAGTTCAATCAAAGTAGTACGTTACATAAAAGGTTTGATGCCGACTTGACCCTACACGCGCATGACCTTGTCTAAAAATTATCTTCAACACCGAAAATAAGTTTAACAAAAAACAACCACCAATAAGGGTTTCACGTACACAAACAATCAAAGAAGATTGTGAAATCTAGACATACTTTAAAGAGAGAATTTTCAAAATATAGACATACCTCAATTCCCGCTCAAACATATTCCTCCAAGTTCAACAATCACACTACAATGGTTTTAGATGGGAAAAATTAAAACGTCATTCGTTTCTTTAAGTTTTCTTGAAATAACTCCATATTTTTCTAAGCCTTAAATCTTGTTCATGAATCTTATGGGAATCATTGATGAATTCTAACCTTTTAGATTACTCTACACTAGGGCTGTTCAGTGGGCCGAGTCGGTCCGATCCCGACCCGTCCCGATCCAGACCCGTCCCGATCCCCTATAAAAAAAATTGTCGGTGTCGGGGTTCGAACTCGGGACGGGGCCTGGGATCGTCCCGCCCGTCCCGACCCCGACTCAACCTGCACCATCATTCCTCCTTTGCAAAAATAGGCGTTGCAACAACGACTAAATTTCAATTTTGGTCGTTGTGCAACGGCTATAACGGCCATTTTTGCCCCTCTCATAAACCCCCTTAATATTTATTTTTAACCCCTAAATTAATATATTTATACTTTAATCCTATTTCTCAACTATAAATGCCTCATTTTCCTCTTTATTTTTCTCACAAATCTTTCTACAATATCTCAATTTATCCCTCTACAATTCTACATTGCCTACTAAATATTGTATTTTTTTTGCTCATTTATATCAAAGTTAAAAAATTGAAAGTGAAGTTGGCAACTAGCTTGAGGATCATCCACTGAGCAAAGTTCCAATTTTCAACCACGATTACACGTCAACGTTACATTGGCGTTTGGTACCTTCGTTCCTTCTTTAAATTATTTTTGTTACTTAATTTTAATTATCGCACTTAATTTCATTTACTTTAATTATTTATTTGCATAATTATAATGGAATACTTTGGACGTATGATTAAGAGTAAATGTAAGGATGCTTCTTTTAGTAGGGGTAAGAAGGGTAAGAGTACTTCTTCTAGTAATCTTATTCCTAGTCCCGATGATTTCATTGATTTCGCTCATATAGATGAACTATTTTTTTAATGATATACCATTAGATGATGAGGTAGATGAACCAGACTTTAATTTAGATGATAATCGAGATGACACACCCACTAGTGCACCTCAACCTCAGGCTCAACCGGAGTCTCAGCCTCAAATTGAAATTGGAAAATGCCGCATATTCCCCCTAATATGAGTCGAGACCACACACAACGAAAATTAAAATCAACTGCATGAGATTTTTTTGATAGGGACCAAGAGAATCAACTAGCTAGATGTAAAATTTGTAAAAATGTTTAAAACTTAAAACCGGAAAAGGTCAAGGTGGGACAGGAGGTTTATTGAGACATGTACAAGGCGAGCACACAACTAGGTGGAATCAATACCAGGTTGCAAAATTGGGTGTGCCAATGCCATCTGAGCCGGGACAAGGTTCACATGGTGTCCCCGACCAAGTACATAGTCAAATTAACTTGACGACGGGGGGAATTTTTGGTCCTAAATATTAATGAAATTTGTGATTATTATAAAATAATTGATAAAATTATGACTATTACATTAGATAATGCTACTTCTAATGATTATGCTATAAGACTTTTAAAAGTTTGATTAACTCCATATTTTCCTGATCATTTTCGTATAAGATGTGCGTGCCATATTTATAACTTAGTTCTAAAGGATGACCTAAAATCTTTTGAAAGCATTCTTGTTAAAATACAATTTGTGATAAATTTTATTTTTAAAAGTAATAAAATACAAAGACGCAAAGAGTATAAAAAACTTGTCATGATTGTGGATTACCTTATAAAAAAACTCCAAAAGAAGTTTCGACTATGTGGAATTCTCTGTATGAGCAACTACTTGTTGCTTACGATTATAGACAACCTATAATTTTATTATTTAACGCCCATAATAAAAATTTAAGGGATAAGCTTGTAGATAATGATTGGGGATTTTTTTTATAACTTAATGGATTTCTAGAGAAATTTTTTCAAGCTGCTAAAGATTTTTCCGGTATTTATTATCCTACTATTTCAAATATGTTATATTATATAACTCTAATGTTTTTGTTACTTAATGAATATATGGAAAAACCATCTTACGCTCCATCTATTAAAAAATATTTATAAAATTTAAAAAATATTTTTTTCCTATTCCCACTATTTATATTATTGGTGTTGTATTAAATCCAACTATTAAAGTAGACGTTGTAAAACACTTGTGGAAACGATTATGATTGTATAGAAGTACTTCTAAGTTCCAACAAACTCAACTGAAGAACCAACTCATAAACCAACTAAAGAAGAAGTTACGTCTAGCATACACACTGAATGCAAACAAGTATATATATATTACCAACAACAAGGTGCAAATAATCAATCGGCTTATGTACCATCTTCTACTACTTCGCTGCAACTTTATAAAAAACATGCGGTTTCTTATGCTAGTATTCAAGGCCTTAGAAATAAATTATTTAGTGGTTCAACTTCTTTACAAGTTAGCGAATTTGATTTATATGTTTTGCAGGGTGTTGTACCGTACAAATTAATTGTCAATGATGAAGGACATGAAGACTTGCTGAAATACTGGAAGCAGAATGAGAATACATTTCCGACACTAGCAAAGATGGTCCGAGATGTGTTGAACATTCAAGCGTCATCAACAACGTCTGAAAGCGCTTTTTCTGCTGGAAGATTTCAAATAGGAGAGCACATACATTCATTGGCGGGAAACACATTGGAGATTGCAGTTCTATTCAGAGATTGGATACGAGCGGAGCGTAGAAGGTGCGGTCAACCGGATATCAACGAAGAAGAAGACTACAACTACACTTGTCCGAGGGAACATGAAGCGACGTCGAATAATTTGACCAATAAATTCCAATTCCAACCGAAGATCCTCAATATATTGTGAGGAAATTAGAAAAAGTATGGTTAACTATGTAATTTTTTAAATTGCAATTTTACTATGTGATTTGCAACTTTTGAACAACACCACAAAGTTGCATTTTGAAATTTTATTACAAAAAAATCATATTTCTATTAAACAATATAAGAGGCATTGTGATATTTTTATTACACTATCTTGTTCAATTATTGAAGTATTTATATATATTATTTTTTAAAATTAAGTGGCAAAAAAACCCCAATCCCGACCTGCCTAGCCCGCCGGAGCCCGCGTCTCGACACTCCCCCGATGGGACGGGACCCGCCCCGCCCCGTTGGACACCCCTACTCCACACTAGTCCAAAATTTAATAATAATTTCATAAAATCAGAAGTCTTACATTTTGAGGAAATCTCACACGCATCCTCTATTCTTCTTTCCCTTAGTTCTCAAGAATCTAGGGTTTAGGAAGATGAACTAGTGTTAAAGAGTAATGATTTTGATGTTAGATTGATGTAGTATTTATGAGAATTGATTAATAACTTACCTTAGGTGTTTTGGTGAAGCCCTAGGGTTGTTTCCTCTAAAAAAAAGTCGTCCAAAACGAAGTGGGATGAAAGATTTAAGAGAAAAATCATATTATGGGATTTTTTATAGGTGGGGTTGTTCCACCCTAGGGTTTGCGTCGCATATCTCCATATGCTAGAGCATTTCCCATAGCATATCCAAACAGAATGCATGAAAATTTTAGGTCAAAATGCGTCCAGAAATGCGTCGCATATGCCATCTGTGAGGCATATTGGTCATAACTCTTTACTCACATCTCCGTTTGAGCTCCACCATATATCGTTGGAAAGGTATCTCAAATTTCTATAACTTTTATTCTTTAAGGTTTCTGGAATTCACAAAGTATTAACACGTAAATGGAATGGAAGTCAGACCTATTATAAACTTAGTCGATTCTATCGAATCTTGCGCACTTCACTATTCGCCTTGATCTCAACTCACATATTTCCACCTAAACATATCTTGTCAGGACTTCATTTACCTAAAAGGTCATATTACTACCCTTACAGTATGTTACATAGGGATGTCAGTGGGGCGGGTAAATGCGGGTATCGCCCCGCACCCGCTCCAGTTGGGTCGGGTATGAGGGATGATTTGGTGGGTGGTGGGGCGGGTATGAGTATCAAAAGTGCTACCCGCCATGGATAGTGGGGCGGGGGTGGATTTCATATAAGACCCGCACTGTACCCGCACCGCACCCGCTACCCGCACCGCCCCTACCCGCACCGCCCATACCCGCATCGCCTAAAATCATCAAGTCATCATCAAAGATAAGGTGAGTCAATTTTGAGAGTTTACACATAGGATGGAACTGAAAATCAGATAGTTCACTCATTTCTTGTAGAGTTCTAGAAAGATTTCATCACCCACACAAACAATAGTGGTGACATGGGATCTCCCTGCCTAAACAAATCATGACATATCAAGACATTATGAACCAATGATCTTTCAGCTACAAAAGTTGTTTGATTCTCAGCCACAACAATAGGAATGATGTTCTTTAATCTCATGCAAATTAATTTAGAAATGCATTTATATAGGACATTGTAGCAAGATATGGGCCTATATTAACTAACATATTAGGGGGCTGCTATTTTGGGGATCAGAGATATAATGGTAGAATTTACTTGTCTTAGTAATTTACCATTCTCAAAGAACTTCAGCACAACACTTGTCACCTCCTGCCCAATAATAGTCCAAGCATCTCCAGTGGGGCAGGTAAATGCGGGTACCGCCCCGCACCTGCTCCAGTTGGGTCGGGTATGAGGATGGTTTGGTGGGTGGTGGGGCGGGTATGGGTGTCAAAAGTGCTACCCGCCATAGGTGGTGGGGCGGGTGTGGGGGTGGATTTTAGGTGGCAGATACGGGTATGGGGTACCCTTCACCCGCCCTGCCCCTCCCCGTTGACATCCCTAGTGTTACACTCGGCCCCATCCAATTCATTCCTAAATTCCCTTTATAGATCTACTGCAACCCAAGCCTATCCGCAAATTCTCTTTACACTTTAGTTATCTTTCCTATTTGAGATGGTTATAGCAGCTTCTTTCCTATTTGGTTATCATTGTTCACTCTTTTCCAGTTCTATTCCAGTGGTTGCTACTCGTTGCTGCTAGTGTAATAGTTGTTCTCGTGAGAACTCTTATTTAATCTTTTTTCTAGATGTCAAGATGTGATAACAACTTAACAAGTTTAATATGTTGGCTATTAATTTTCAATTTCAAGGGCTGCATATGGTGAGACTGTAAAGGTATTTTGCTTAAAAGTTTATGGATGCAATATGGGAAGGTAGGAGAGAAATTAAATTATGCTAATCATGATTAGCTGTTTGTGTGTGGACTTCTGTAATTTCATAACACAATTGCTATTATATTTTATTTGTAATTTTGTACTTTAGTTGCTCCATCCAAATAAATACCGAAGAACTGAATTTAAAAAACTAAACCGAACTTGAAAAATCCTAACCGAATTAGATCGGTTCGGTGTTCAGTACACACTATTGAAAAACTGAAAATCGAAGAATCGAACCGAATAACCGAACGCCCATCTCTAATCCACTAAGGGTCTCAAACAGCTTCTTTGAACGATGTAGGTTCAAGAATAGAGGAGTTTACAGACAAATCATGTTTATAAGAAGGGCTAAGATGGGAATAAGTAACATATGAGGACATGCGATAAGCACAAGTCTGACTTTGAGGAATACTAGGAGTAATATAATATTTAAGCCAAGTAGGGGGGTGCTTGGTTCTGGAGGATTTTCTAGGAGATATAGCTAGTTGAGATAGAGGTGGAGGATCATCTTATGAAGGTAAGGATGTAGGAGATATAGGTGATGAAGGAGCAGAAACTGGAGCTTCTGGCATAGGAAGAGGAGAAGGTAAGTTCTGAGATGAGAAAGGCTCTCATTGAATAGAAGATTCAGAAGGAAGGGACAAGGAAGACATATATAGACTAGAGGACAGGTCTAGTACTGAAAATAAAAGGGTTCCAACTGAATGCATATGAAGGAAAGGAAAGACACGTGGTTCACCGGTTCCACTGAAAACTCTCCTAAGTTGAAGCGGAGCATAGTGCGTCATCCTCCTAAAACACTACATTTATGCTTACAAAGAAAGACTTAGCATGAATATCATAGATTTGCAACCCTTTTGGGTTGGTGAATACCCAATGAATACACCTAGAATGGCTCTAGTAACAAACTTGTCATGTGTCCTAGTAGGAGAAGAATAACTAAGATAACCAAATACCATTAAGTGAGACAGGGAACGTGAATGCATATAGAGTAACTCAAAAGGAGATTTGAATTGTAGTGACCGAGAGGGTATTCTATTTAGTAAGTAGACAGCAGTAGTGACACATTCTCCCCAGAACCTTAAGGGAATACCATCTTGAAATCTTAAGGATCTAGGAATATTTAAAATGGTTCTTTGTCTTCTTTTAACAGCACCATTTAATGGTGGTGTATAAGCACATGAGGTCTGATGCAAAATTTCAAGACTAGAAACTAAGGCTAGAAATTCAGTGCTAAGGAATTCACATCCATTATCAGTTCTCAATACCTTGACACTAGTAAAAACTAAAAAATAGGTTCTTTATTGTAATCAGAAAATCCTTCAGTACAACAATAACTTCATATTTGAATTGAATAAGAAACAACCAAGTAAATTTAGTATGAACTTCCACCACAGTTACAACGTACCTCTTATTACAGTGAGTAGGCACTCTATATGGTCCCCGGATATCACAATGCAACAAATCAAAAAGCAGACTTAGATGTAGAACTACTAAGAGAGTATGGTAGTTTTGTATGTTTTGTTAATGGATAGACAGTACACACATGAGTCTCAGACTTGAGTAGTTTTAAGCATTCATGTCTTTTGATGATGTTTATAAGAGCATGTCCCATCCTTCTATGCCATAGGACACTAGAATCAGATACCTGATCAGCTGTGTTAGCACACTTATTCACTTGAACCTATTGAGATTATAGTGAGAGTTGTTCCTTGAGAAAATAAAGTCGTTGCTCTTATATACCAATCCCCTTCACCAAACCAGTGTAGAGATCCTAAATTATAACAAAATCAGGGGGAAATGACACTGAGCATTTGAATTCTCTTGTGAGTTTAGATACTGCTAAGATTGAGCTTAAACTCTGGTAAATATAGAACATTTGAGGTGGTTTGGTTATTTAGTACACAAGCACTCCCTCTATGTGATACTGGCACCACGCTTCTATTAGGCAGATGAACACTGCTTCTTTCTGCTTCAGGAATCACATGTTGAGTTTGTAATATCTCAAGTCTAGAAATTATATGATCAGTGGCACCTGAGCCCACTATCCACTTGTTACACACATTATCAGTAACTAAAGCAGCTAGGATACCTGCACCAACAGTTGGAGTAGAAGTTTTCTCCTCAGTTCATTTTCTTAACATCTATATTATCTGTTGGTATTGTCCTGAATAAAATAGGGAGCTGGTGGTCTTTCTTGAGCTCCAGTCTGTGATGCACTCCCTTGACCAGACAGTGATGATCTTCCATAGCTAACAGATGAACAATCAGTCTCATAATCTTGAGTGCTAGAGTTCCCCACTTGATTTGCATATTGATCAAGTCCTGCACCTTTCTTCTTGTGTTTAGGCCAATTAGATGGATAGCCAACCACCCTGTAAAGATTTTCTTCAGTATGACCTTTTTAGTTGCACACTTCACATATCAAGGACCCTTTCTTAGGTCTGTAGCTACCACCAGAGTTCATCCCTCCAGAGTTGTAACCATCATGATTCATTCCTCCTGTGTATCCACTTCCTTGACTACTTCCAGAGTTCATGTTAGGTTTATGTCCTCCACTAGAGATAGTGTCTCCTATATAAATGTTCCCATGACTATTGCCAGCTCCTGAACTACTAGCTTTGCCAGAATTCATTCCCCCTCTACTACTAAAAAATGTTGCTCCCTCTAGTAATTCAGTGACTTGACTTGTCTGAGAGAAAGTAGCCAATGATCTTCGGCCCTCATGATCCATGATCAGTGAGTAATCTTTATTGAGTGTTGGAGTATGAGACATCATTAGAATCTGACTTCTAGATTGAGAGTAAGTTTCATTCAAACCTATGAGAAACTGTAGAAGCCTTTGATAACCAAAATATTCTGAGTATTTCCTTGATTCAGGACACTCACAGCATGTATAGGGCATGAGTGCATCAAATTCATCCTACAACTCCTTCAACCTAGAAAAATAGTCACTCACAGACAACACTCCTTGATTTAGAGTAACAATTTCCCTATGCAAATAGAGAATTCTAGATCCATTTACCTTATCAAATCCGTCTTTGAGGTCTAACCACACTTTATGAGTATTTGAGGCATATATTATGCTGCTCAGTAGATCCTTCCTAACTGCACTCGTTATCCATGATAATACCACTGTATTAACCTTTTCCCCACTGTTCATGCAGTGATACATCAAGCTTATCTTTAGTATATCTCCCATCAACAAACCCTACTTTGCTCTTGCCTTTTAATCCTAGAATCATAGATCTACTCCACAGAGCATAGTTCTTGTTGATACTTAATTTTTTTTATTCTCCAATACTCTGTTTTAACTATTCAGAATTCATTAGTTACAAACGGAGTAGAATATGCATTTTATAGAGTGAAAATAATTTTACGATTTTGCAATGTTATTTGGTAAAATATTATCGAATATATTATTGTATATTATTTGCATAATTTAAAAAAATATATACTAATTTGTATAAATTAAAGAGAATAATTATTCAATTAATTGTCTAAGTTAATTATATTAAATTGGTTAATCTTTTACTCCGTGAAATTAAGGAAGTTTGATTATTTAAATAAGGTATCAAATAGCCTCTCATTTTCATTTCTCAAAATTACCAAACTTTAAAGATTTTGACTTTTATTTAAAACGGGTTTTAATTTTAGCCTCACATTGTTTTAATTGGACAACTTTGACCACAATTAAAATTAAAATGGCCATTTGTTAATTAATTCTGTAGACGCATTTGCACATTTGGATATTTGTACAATTTCTCCATAATTTCCCAACCCTTCTCATTTTAAGGGTTAGCGATAGGTGTTGTGTTCTGGATTGAGGTATGTAAATTTGTATGAACTAAGTAACGTTAAGCCTTTTATAACTTGATATGAATAACATGCTAGGTTATTTATGATCAACCTAAAGTGTTTAGATAATTACTAGGATATGACCATGATTACTTAAAGTTGTATTTTTAGGTTTGAAATGTCAAATTTGGCTAAATGCTCTGTGATGTGCATGAAATGTGGTATGAGGGAACCTATTTTGTCTTCAGTTTCAATGTATTTCCATCTTTAGGGGATCATGACATGGCCAGTAGCATATTTAGGGATACTTAGCTTGTTGAGTTGGTTGATTATATGCTAAACATGTTGTACTGCATTATATGTAAGCCTCATGTGATATTATACATTATTGTTGTGATACTTGCTTATGTGTTACTAGAAAACTAACCCTATTGGTTGTGAACTTGTGGCTAAATGCCCCCCTCCCTTTGCTTTTGTTTATGTTGAGAATGTATGGGAATAAGAGTATGGGACCAAGCCTAAGCTACTCATGAAATATGAACCTTGTTGTTTAATCTCCCTTTACTAAGAATGATAGATGTAGGATGGGCTAACTTTAAATCCTTAACAGTATGTTCCATGAAATCTGTAAGATGATGTCCATAAATCGGCATGTATGATATCAAAAGGAGCAAATGTAACACTAGTAGATGATTTAAACGGAAGACGAATATGTTTGCCTAAAGAGCAAGAAATACAATGTTGGGCAAGTTTTCCATTATAGGCAATGAAATTGTTGCCTCTAAGAAAATTAAAAACTGAGACTCCTAGATGACCAAGCCTATTATGTCAGGTTGAAGAAGAAACGGCCGCTAGAGTGACGGGAGAGCAAGATCTGGCAGCGGAGGTGGAAGTGAATGGATAGAGATCCCCCGTGCTATTGCATCTCGTAAGAGGTGTCCCTGTATGAAGATCCTTTACAGTAAATCCAAAAGGGTCAAAATCCACAGAGACAGAATTATTACGAGTAAATTGGCGGACATATATGAGGTTCTTAATTATGTGTGGGGCATATAGGGTGTTTTTGAGGGAGAAGGGTGGATGAGGAGGTTGTGTGTATGAGGTATCATAACCCTTAACTGGAATGCGTTGTCCACTACCAACTGTAACATATTGAGGATGTTTTAAACAAAACAGTTTAGGAATAGTACCTGCAGACTGGGTGACGTGAGATGTGGCGCCTGAGTCCATGTACCAAGTATTGTCAGGTTGTTGCATAGATAGGGTGCTGAACGTCTGACCCAACTCAGTGGGTGTCATGTCGGAGGAAGGCTGTGGGACCTGACCTTGCATGAAGTGGGCCTGATGTGGGGCTAGAGCGGGGCCTAACAAACCTGGGTAAGAATACGGATTGTATGGCTGCTGGTACTGGAATGGACTTGGCGCCGCGGCTAGGCTAGAAGCGCGCGGCTACATGCTGAAGTGCCGCGCTGTGACAAGCTGAGAGAGCCGCGACCCAGTTGTTCTGCGATCTCTGTTCTTTGTTATTCTTTGTTAGTCTTTGTTGACCGCGACCCTTGCCACGACCACGGCCTCCTCTACCGCCGCGGCCTTTTCCACCCTTGCCGCCGCGGCCCTGCCGCTGTTGGGAGTTGTCCTGTGGCGTATGATTTTAGAGTTGCATGTCGACAGTTAACACCTGCTGGGCGTGCTCATCCTGCTTAGCACGACGGGTTTCTTCGAGCAACAATTGTGAGCGAGCTTTGTTAAAACTCGGTATCGGATCTGCCTGTTGAATAATGGTGGCCAAAGTATCATATTCGCCCTTAGTAAGGCCAGAAATCATTTGTAGCACCATTTTATCGTCGACAGCGTCGATGTTGGAGAGTTGATCCGCTAGAAGTTTAAGCCGCTTGCGATTTTCGAGAGACATTGGAGAAGTTTTCAAGACGTGTTTTGTTGAACTGTTCTTCCAAATACACGGCACGAGTGTGCTTGTTGTCCTGAAAAATTTCCTCCAAACGATTCCACAAGTCAAGGGCTGTGGAGTCAGATTTCATGATAGTAAGGAGCAAATCCTGAGAGATACTACCATATATCTATTGTTTGACGCCGGCATCGAGACGATGCCAGATAGAATCATCAACCTCCGTAGGGCGCGGAATAGTGTCATCAATATGGTCAAGCACGTTATAGAGACATGCATGATTGCGAAAAAGCTCAACCCAGGGAGAATACTGGTTGTTTTCTTGATCAAGAATAATGGGAATATGGTTCTTGATGTTGGAAATAGTAAGGGCGGGATGAAACAGTGGTGATGACTTTGTGGTGGGATTTGTGAAGGTAGAGGCGTCAGAAAGTGTGGAAGAATCAGAGATAGCCATTTAGAGAATAGAAGAAAGGAAGAACAAAACCCGAAAAACAAGAAGAAAATCCGGGAGGGCCGCAGCGTAGGAGAGGCAGCTGGCGGCTGTGGAAGAGAAAGGTTTTTAGGGTTTTGTTTATTTGGCTCTTGATATCATGTAAGATGATATTAATCTCCCTTGAGGAGTCTTTCATTAATATCAAGGTATATATAGAGTACAATATTCATCCCTTATACAATAGGAATCATAAGCCTATACAAAAGAGGAATCCTAGTCTTACCATAATTATATTTACACAATATATGGAAATATTCTAATTATGGGTAGGGAATATATTTACATGTTTACAAAATCATATGTAGAATGTGTAGAAATAAGTGATAAGATGGGGAGATTTGTACTAGCATATGTTAGCTTCTGGTTACTTATATGATTCTGTTGGGTATAAAATATTAGGGCAATTCATTTGACATATGTGTTTAATAACCATAGCATATAGTCTATGTAATTCTAGCAAGACTGTCGTAAAATCATTTTGGGTTGCAGAATGTTTGAAAGTGTCTATATGATCAGTGAGTAGCATGATTAGGACCCTAGAGCAATACATCTAGCGTGATTCTGTTTTTCTTTAGTGATGAAACATCTGATGTGATCATGTCAAGCCTCATTATTTGACTAATTGATTTTACTAAACATGATTATCCTAAAAGCATGCTAAGTAAATTTGAATTGGTTTGTCTATTTTGTGATCTCATGTTTGCCTCCTCATGTCTGATTGAGTTGGTTATACACCTATTTACTTAGCTTAGCGTAAGTTTTTTTTTAATGATAGCATGAAGTCCTTTGAATCATATTGTTGGTGTATTACCAATTGGGAGGGAACATGTATGTCTAGTCTGACTTAGGTAATTGTGTGCTAGAATTATCATCTTGAGATATATGTTGTAGGCCTATTCACATGCCTTATTTTGCTTGTTTTAAGACCACCATGACTAGGCATACAGCTTTGAATGTGGCTTGTGAATGTTTGGTACCTCTTGTGTAGATATGTGCCTCTGAAACATGTTGTTGTCCAGTAACATGGTCATCCCTATATATCTATTGGTTCTTACTCATAATGTGTTTGGCCTACCTATTTTAGTGTTATCATATTTAGAGTATAGGTCAAGACCATGTATATTTGGGCTTAGGCAAATGATTCTACACTCTTTGAAAGTTGTCTTAAGGTGTCTGTTTGTTCATCTTTATGTCTAAAAGTGCCTCTGAATTAACTACCCATCTGTCTATGTGCTAAAACATATCCATGATAACATATAATCTATGCTAATTTAGGTGCCACATCGATGTTGATTGCCTGAATATTGGAATGTCCTACAGTAGCTTTGCTTGTTAATATGACAACATGCTCCTCTAAACAGCCTATGCTATTACTTGTAAATCTGGAACTTGACACCCTCTCCCTACTTGAGATGATATACCTTGAAGTGCACATGGTATACAAGTCTGATATACACCCAGTGTATATGGGGTTGTGTATACATTTATGTTTCAAGTATATCATGTTTGTTGTGAATATTGTGTATATCAACCTTTCCCCTTTGTATTTACTGGGCTTGTGCGTTTGAGTTAACGTGGTCATTTCTATTTGTGGGCTTGTGCTTTTAAAATATGAGCTTGTTACCTTCTGCCGAGTCCATGACCGTAATGTTGTTAATAGTCATAAGTGGGCCTCTGTTTTAATCTTTATTTCTTCGATCCACTTTTCCTCTTTTTTCTCGACTGCGTAGTTAATCTTTATGCATTTTATATACTTGTTTACATCGCATTATTGATAGTCTCGGATGCTTTTTAACTCGTGTATTTATTTTCTCCCTCTCCTTATATGATCATGGGCCTGTAGGGGCTCACATCTCTATGTTTTTATGCATCAGTCGAGCCAGTGGGCCCAACACATATTTTTTCCATCGAGTCCGTGAGCTTGAAGGCCCAGCCATGGATAAAAATGGCTAAGTATTTGCAAGAAGGCTCAACCATGGGTAAAAATGGTAGAAAGGCCAACCATGGGTGAAAATGGCCTAGAAAATATGATTTTCTTTTTAAACGATGTTTGGTGGGCAGTATACCCGCCAATCCGTTCGCTTTATTTTATTTATGTTTGTGTTTGCTATTTGTAAAAAACATGAATATTATTGAAATCATTAAATTAGAACCTAGTTATAAGAGTTGCTATTTTTTATCTGCTTTAAATAAAGGAAATTGTTTTCTTCAAATAGTAAAAATAGGTTTAAATATATTTCTGGTCATTTCCGCTATGTTATATGTCTTAAATAAAGTTTAAAAAAAGATTAGCTTAAAGTTTGAATTGAAATAAGTTGGACTAGACTTGTAAAAAAAAAATCAAAATTCGGTATGAGTTTTAAATTCAAGTTTGGAATTAATCCTAACTAAGTTTGTGGTTATTTTCTTCTACTAAGTAGGAAAATCCTTTATTAAATCCATAGTTTGAGTTAAAGAGAACAAACTCTCTAATGGTTGACCTCCATTAAAATAAAAATACACATCTTTGGTATTTTACTACCTATTTTAAAGATGGAATATTTAGAAGGAAACAATGAATAAGTTTGTTATCTTTATGAAAGGATAAGACTTTGCACTTCAGACGGATTTTTAAAGGAAAAAATGTTTCATTTTTCAAGTGTGTGATAAAGCTATTTTGGCAGAAGATTTTTGAATGACAATTATATTTTGTAATATTTTAAACCTTAAGTAATTTTAAGCAATTATGTATTATAAGACCCGAGGTCAATCATATTCTGTGGATTCTTAATACCGAGGTGCATAACACCTTCTCCGGTGGATCATTTGAACCTTTACCCGAACTCTGATTTAAATTTAGATTTTTTTCTTTAACTTTTGAAAAATCCTTTTAAATATGGTTTTCCTATTTTTCCTTATAAAGTAGGTGACGACTCTAAAATAAATAATTTCAAGAGTCCACAATTTATTCAATAGCTTTTATGCCTCACGTAAAAGTGAATCGTAACAGATATCGACTCTGTTGGAGATTAATTAGATTCTAACCCTAAGGGTTTCAATAATATAAAGTTGTTTTTAAATTGCTTATGTGTTTACTTTATTGTAATATAAATTGTCATTCATGCATTTATCTTCCGCCACATGGCAAATCACACACTCGCCTATATCTGTGCACAAAGACGATTTGCGGATTCACGATCGTCCTCCAGTAAAAAATCAAAACTATTTCTTTGGAACTTGTTAAAGATTTAGTTGGTTTGTTGTCGTCCAACAGTCAATAACGATTCACCTCGGGCAGTCTCCCAGGTACCTAAGTCATTTGATTAAGCCCACTCTAGTCAAACTAGGTTAGAGATAAGCCAAATCCCACTTGATTAGCGCATATTGACCCAGGAAGGGCTTTGAACATTTGAGACGTGTTTGAGGCCTAATAGAAAACTACCTTTCGTATCTGCATGGTCGACCACCCGAAGATACGTGCATCTAACTATGTGCTATGTGTGAACATGACTTATGACATATAGGTTAAACCATTTTCCGAGGAGCGGGTCTAACTGTGTAGATGTCTACCAATCTGCACTTCGACATGATTCTGAAAGCTCCGGATATTCTAAGAGTATGGTGGTGTGATTTAGATGACAAGCACCGTAGAGAGATCACTTGCTGCTTAGGTTATTTATCCTCCCTCGTGACTATGACGGGTTGTAAAGAGATTATCGATGTCTTAACCGAATACTGGAATAATGATAGGATAGTGTTTAGGTTCGGGCCTATAGACATGACCCCAACCCTGGAAGAAATTCGAGATTGCATAGACAATAATGAAACTTTTCTAAGAAGAAGAAAGAAACATGAGCACAACCTCCTAGCTCCAAACAAGCCCACTCCAGCCGTAATTGTGAAAATGATATCCCTAGACCAAGTCTCTTGGGTTTCTAGGGAAACAATAGCCTTCAGGGATTTGTACCAACGCTTCGGGAGTAAAGGGGGATTCATAAACCATTCCGTAGTGTTCCACACTTTTAGAGATTGAGATGTCACCCGACCTTTAGCCTTTGCCATCTATTCGTCGGGTACCATGGTATTCCATCAAAATCCCCACATCGCTATAAATACTCGAGTCATCTCAGTTGCCCATGCCATCTTCTACGACATAGCCAACAATGGAGAGCCCAAATATTTTGACATAGTCCCAGTCATCCTTGCTGATATATACCGAGCCTTGGGTAGATGCAGAAACCAGCTTAGGTACTTTTAGGGGTGCAACCTATTGTTATAATGGTGGATTCTCAAACACCTCCGGAAAATCGTAGGTCCCCCAGTCTTGCCAACTGATAGCCGAAAGGATGACTTGAAAAACCATATATTGGATTTCCCTAACCTAACCAAAAGTGGGTCATACTACATCTTCATCTGTTCGGGAAGAATAGCATAATGTGTATAAGACGCCCACACCAATAACATGCATCTGAACCCTGATGACATAGTCCTGGATGTGTCCTACCACAGTAACCATAAGGTGGTAATGGGGGTCTCATATGACTTGAACCATCATGTCCCTAAAAAATAGAAGACCTCAAACTTTGACATGGTCTCGACTATGCATATCTATCGTATCTGGCCCCCTACAACTGAGGTGGAGCACTGTTAGTAAAATAAGGTGGATGCCTAAGAAATCGCTATGTGGAACTATCAGATTTCTCTCTGAAAGACCCAACAGACCTAGCCATCTTACTCAGCTCCCTCTTTGCATCTCTGTCAGCTTGAAACTGGCGCTTATTCCTCTACATTCGAGCATATACATGTATATGTGAGATATTTAGGTCCCTCTTCAAGGAAGCTATCGTATATTCCCCAATCAAGTGTGGGTTAAGACCTGCTACAAACCAGTGAACTCGAGCCCTCATCATATCCGCAATAGTCGGAGCATACCTAGCCAATGAATCAAACTGAAGGTTGTAGTCCCGCACACTCACATCCTTTTGCTTGAGGTTCAAGAACTGTTCTTCCATAGCCTCTTGTACCTCCCGTGGAAAGTAATGATCAAGGAAGGCGTTCACAAATTCCTCCCATACAGCTAGAGGTGCATCTGAACCTCTACAGCACTCCCAAGCCTCATTACATAAGATAGCCACATCTCATAGCCTGAAAGATGTGAGCTTTACTGCATCTAGTTTTGAAGCATGCATGACCCTCAATACCCTCTTCCATGACTTGAAGGATTGAGAAACCATGTCTCCATGAAGCTTACACTAAGAATTACAAGAACAAGCAGCAATATAGGGAAAGAAGTCAAGGAGCTTGGTCCTTCGCACAAAGAAATACAACATGGTATTTTATGAAGGATAAGATCTACAAGAATGTCTGGACTGCTACGAAACAACCAAATATCTGATTGAATAGATTCAAGAAAGAGGAAGTTGCAACATGTGTAGAAGTGGAACACCAGAAACCAGCAAAATCTGGTTATTTACCAAGTTCAACCCGAAACTCGACACTCATCTAAGACCTCCCGGATACAAACCAAACATGCAACTAGACAATAATCAAGCTACGAACTCACTTACACACTCAAATTTCTCATACGATCAACCTAAGGTCATAACCTAGTCCAACATCAGCGAACCAAACATATTGAGATGGATATTCATTTTGTTCGTGAGAAGGTTGTCATGGGCCATGTTCGGGTGTTACATGTTCCTTCTTCCTATCAATACGCAGATATATTTCACTAAGGGACTTCCTCGGCAGTTGTTCCTTGACTTCAGATCCAGTATAAGCGTATGGCCTCCTCCCGCCCCAACTGAGGGGGTGTGATAGAGAATAAGTAAATATTCTCCATATATTCTGTAATTGGTATTCTAGTGTAATTATGTAAAGTAGATATCCTCATCCGATTATGATTACAATTATAAACTCCTATATATATTGTATTAATGAGAATACTCCAGACAATGAGTGTATGCGCCCATTTTCGACCTGGCTCGGGTCAAAGCGGAGCGCGGACGTGTTCGGGGTGATTCCTGGGTAAAGGATTGAGGAGTCGCCACCTAATTATGTTTACGGTGAATTAGGACACCTAAATATTAAATTAAGTGCTGCAATGTAACTCCAATTTTAAGGTCTGCGAAACTAGTGAGATTCTAGGTAAGGGTTCTTTATTATCCTAAAGGGAAGGGGTTAGGCATCCTTTAAGATCCGCTAACTTGCGGTTATCCGGTAAAACTCAGGTTAATTATTACTAGAAAAATACATGTTTTACAAATATAATAGATAAAAGATGTTTGCAAATATGATGCATTTTATACAAGTAAATATGATGCATTTTATACAAGTACGTATTCGAATGACATAAAAGAAAGATACATGTAAAATTTTTTAAAAAAAACATACATTTGTGACAATAAATTCTTTATAATGCCAAAGAAACGAATCTTTGGGAATCACGAAATTGTAAATTGACGAAAGATAAACTTATTCGGTATGATTAATAAAGCAAATAAAAGATGACAAAAGTTGTTTTGAAAATCTTGAATTCGCGTGACGAGCCTAAAATAAATAAACTAGCGAAGGATTTCTAAGTTTGCGAGCCTACAAATAAATAAGCTAGCGACGGGTTTCAAATCTTAAACTACCCTATGAATAAATCCTAAGTTTGCCTATTCTAAGCATTTCAATAATTACATAAGTGCGATAAATAATATTACAATACAAAGCGAGATAAAAGCTGAATTAAAGAAAGAAATAACAATAAATAAACTCCGAGAAATATTTGTCGTTATTTTGCTTTAATCCTCGCAAGTCAGCCAAGAACAAAGCGGTTAGAAACATATAAATACAAATAACTTCATATCCGTATTCAAAGCAGTGAATGTTTTGATCGCGGAGGCGTCAGACTTAACTTTTCAAAACAACATTCCACTCACGTCGTGGCTGCAAACATATGACTAATGTAGTTTATTTTGATTGCCTCGCCTACTAAACGTGTCGGTCTCTCGGGTGAAATAGAAAAGATCACTTATAATCACGTCGTGGCTGCGAATATATAATTCACCTCGCCTACTAAACATGGTGATCTCGGATAAAGTTTTAAGTCTTCATCCTTGCCCGGAAGTTATATTTCCGTCTTTGCAGCTATCGTAGGCCTCAAAATCGACGGATATTTTTCATCGGCCCGGTGTAGTGTCGTGTTCAAATCGATAAAATAAAATTGGAAAGCTTGATGGCGGTAGTAAGCGAAAGCGAAGCGATGCGCGATGCTTGATAGCGGTAGCGGTATCGGTATCGATAGCGATGCTTGATGCGATAGCGATGCGATAGCGGTAGCGATAGCGATAGCGATGATGCGATGCTTGATGGCGATGGCGATAGATAGCGATGCGATGCGCGATGGCGATGCGATGGCGATGCGATAGCGATGCGATGGCGATGGCGATGGCGATGGCGATGGCGGTAACGATGAAAGTAATGGCGGTAGCGGTAGCGGTAGCGATAGCGATAGCGATAGCGATAGCGATGGCGATAGCGATGCGATGGCGGTAGCGGTAGCGATAGCGATGGCGATGCGATGGCGATAACGATAATGATAGCGATGGCGATGGCGGTAACGATGGCGATAAGTAGCGATGGCGATGGCGATGTGAAGCAATTCCGAAAATGACGCGGTGTCTAGTTTTAAAACAAGAAAGCGATGAAACGGTAATTTTAATCTTTAAACAGAGAATCGAAATAAGCGATGTTGGAAAAATCACGGTGTCTAGTTTAAAGCATAGAAATGATAAAGCGATAAAAGCGATGTCTGAAGCGGGAGTAAAGCGAAGCAGAAAAAGCGGCCCAACAGACGCGGTATTTATTCAAACAAGAAAAAGCGATAATATGAAGCGAGAAGCGTCTCGAAGATGGACGCAATATTGGTTTGGATCAATAAAACAACAAAGAGAATGCGGTATTAATTCAATCAATAACATAATAATAATGCCAAGGAAGCAGACAAGAGTGATTTAAAATACCCGACCCGAAGTTCTCAAATTCGAAATATTCAAATCGGTCGCCCAGGCTTCAAGTCGATGATTCAAAACCCGAATCGATTTCAAAGACCAATTTGAGATAACCAAGAACAAGAATATGAAATGCAAGAATTTCAAAATGTTGCCCAAACCGGTCGACCCAGGCGGTCGATGTTTGACCGAATTGGAGTTTCAAACCTAATCAAACAATTTCGTCAATTTCAGATAACCAAAGATAACAACAAAGAAGAATGTAGGAAAATTGGAAAAATCTAAACCGGTCGACCGACCGGTCGATGACCAATCCGAATTGTGTGTTCAACCCAAGTCAAATAATTTCATGAATTTCAGATAACCAAAGATAACAACAAAGAAGAATGTAGGAAAATTGGAAAATCTAAACCGGGTCGACCCGACCGATGTTTGACCGACCGGTGTGTGTTCAACCCAAGTCAAATAATTTCATCAATTTCAGATAACCAAAGATAACAACAAAGAAGAATGTAGGAAAATTGGAAAAATCTAAACCGGTCAAGACCGACCGATTGTGTGTTCAACCCAAGTCAAATAATTTCATCAATTTCAGATAACCAATGATAACAAACAGCAATGTAAGAAAATTGGAAAAAATCTAAACCTGTCGACCCGACCGTCGATGTTTGACCGACCAAATCGGTGATCCGAAACAAATCTTACACCAAATTCGGATAACCAACATACATAAACATGAAATGCAAGAATTACGAAAATGTTACCCGAGGCAAGATCGACCAGTCAGTCGACCCGACCCGAAATCAGTGAAAAAATCAGAGAAATCAAAGGGGATGACAAACCTTTTCGGACTTGATTCTTGGAACAACAACGAAGCCAAATACTCTCAACTCAAGAACACAACAAAATATGTATGTATATATTGAATAATCTTCCAAAATCTCTTTTTTTTCTTCTCCGAAAATCCTCTTTTTTTTTTTCCTATGAATAACAATCATGGGGTATTTATAGGTAGATTCCCCCCAAGAATCGAGTTTGAATTTCAAAAATAAAGAGCCAAAAAATCGCGGATTTGAGGGGCATGGGTCGCGGATTTTTGGGTGTCGGCGTAATGAGAGGGGGTCAGTGAAGGGAGAGGGTTGGTGGTGGTGTCGGGTGAGGTGCGCGGGGACGTGGGGTCGCCAGATGGAAGTGTGGGGTCGCGGTCAGAGAGAGAGAGATAGGGTTTGGGGTTTTTTTTTTGATTTTTGGTTTTTGATTTGGGGGTGTTTTGGTTTAAAAGGGGCAAATGGGCTGGTGGGTTACTGGTCGGGTGAGGAGTGGGCTGGTCCGGGAATTGGTTTGGGCCGACGAAAATGGGGATTTAATTGGGGGAGTTTGGGCTTGTGGTGTTGGGTTTAATTGTTTTGGGCTTGGATGAAAAAATGGGTTTTAATTTAGGTTGGGTAGAAATTGTATTGGGTTAGGAAATAAAATGGGTTAGAAAAAAATAAAAATGGGTTATGGATTAAAAATATAAAAAGGGGCTTAATATTAAAATATATTATATATATATATATATATATTTTGTAAAAGATGTGAATTATTTAAAATAACATAACGACGTGATAATAATAAAAATATAATATTTGCGAAATGCTTAATGCTTAATAAAAAGGGAAATGCAATGCAATTTTGCGAGAATAAAATAATATAAAATTTCGGATAACTTATGATTTTTATAAAAATGCAAATGATATAAAATATGCGAATAATAATAATAATATGAAGATACACACATATATGCCTATATTTTAAAATAATTTTAAAAGTGTCAAAAATATTAAAATTACGAATAAAATCATAAAAGACGGACAAAATTGGGTGTCAACAGATGCCCTCTTTGGACGGAGACGATGAAAGAGTTTTCGGCCAAAGAAAGTTGACTGAGTAGCCAATTTTGCCCGATCCTCGGGATCGCATGGTAAGAAATAGAATCCCGAGGGGTATAGAAGTTGCAAAAGGATGGTGCACATTCAAGAAACAATGCCCCAAAGTGTCGACTTAGGATGACACCGGTCGCAGACAGAAGTTAATGGGAAAGAGCGGATCGACGTTCGAAGTAGGTCGTTTGACCAAATTGCCTTTGTTCGTTGTGAGATATAGTTCCATGTTATGCTGAGAGCTCCCGCCGATTCGAATTCCTGTGGACCAGAGCTAAGATAAAAGTTAGTGTATAACAGTTGCATAAGATATGTACGAGAGAATATGACTTTGTAAGTTGAAATGATGTCGTTGCTTAACGTTGTGCAGATGATGGCATTGGCGGGCGCCTGTTTACACTTTAAAATAAAGTACCCGCATTAGAAGGTGGGCGCCTGTTTTTTTTTTTTTTTTTTTTTTTTTTTTTTTTTTTTAAATAAAATACCCGCATTAGGAGGTGGGCGCCTGCTTTAAAATAAAATACCCGCATTATGAGGTGGGCGCCTGATTTAAAATAAAATACCCGCATTAGGAGGTGGGCGCCTGACTGAAATTTAAATACCCGCATTAGGAGGTGGGCGCCTGCTTTAAAATAAAATACCCGCATTATGAGGTGGGCGCCTGATTTAAAATAAAATACCCGCATTAGGAGGTGGGCGCCTGACTGAAATTTAAATACCCGCATTAGGAGGTGGGCGCCTGACTGAAATTTAAATACCAGACAGGAGGTGGGCGCTGATCAAATTTAAATACCCGCATTAGAAGGTGGGCGCCTGACTGAAATTTAAATACCCGCATTAGAAGGTGGGCGCCTGACTGAAATTTAAATACCCGCATTAGAAGGTGGGCGCCTGACTGAAATTTAAATACCCGCATTAGAAGGTGGGCGCCTGACTGAAATTTAAATACCCGCATTAGAAGGTGGGCGCCTGATTTAAAACATACCCGCATTAGAAGGTGGGCGCCTGATTTAAAACATACCCGCATTAGAAGGTGGGCGCCTGATTTAAAACATACCGCGTTAGAAGGTGGGCGCTGATTTAAAACATACCCGCGTTAGAAGGTGGGCGCTGACTGAAATTTAAATACCGCGTTAGGAGGTGGGCGCTGATCAAATTTAAATACCCGCATTAGAAGGTGGGCGCTGACTGAAATTTAAATACCGCGTTAGAAGGTGGGCGCTGATTTAAAACATACCGCCTTAGAAGGTGGGCGCTGATTTAAAACATACCCGCGTTAGAAGGTGGGCGCTGATTTAAAACATACCCGCGTTAGAAGGTGGGCGCTGATCAAATTTAAATACCGCGTTAGAGGTGGGCGCTGATCAAATTTAAATACCCGCGTTAGAAGGTGGGCGCTGATTTAAAACATACCGCGTTAGAAGGTGGGCGCTGATTTAAAACATACCGCATTAGAAGGTGGGCGCTGATGAAATTTAAATACCGCGTTAGAAGGTGGGCGCTGATCAAATTTAAATACCGCGTTAGAAGGTGGGCGCTGATCAAATTTAAATACCAGCGTTAGAAGGTGGGCGCTGAAATTTAAATACCCGTTAGAAGGTGGGCGCTGATTTAAAACATACCCGTTAGAAGGTGGGCGCCGATTTAAAACATACCCGCATTAGAAGGTGGGCGCCGATTTAAAAGTAGTGTAAAGTGGGGCCTTATTGCCATGCCATGATAGTTAATGTGGGGACATAAGCGATGCAAAAGTTGAGTAGATGAGAATGCGACCACGTAAGTCGAAATACCGCTTCTTTCCGTGGACACAACACGGTTGGGAACATGTAGTTTAGCATGACGTCTTTGTACAGTCTCCAAACAGGAAAGAGATCCTTGTAGTGAGTTGCGATGCGGAGGCCCCTTGCGATTCTGCTCATAAATGTTGCAGCTTCCCTGCTGTTTTCGACCTGAAGAACCTGTACTCAAATAAATTTATGAGTTTTGGGGGGGGGGAGTTGATTCGCGTTGACTTTGTAGCTTCGGTCTTGGTATTTGCATGTCCTGCTAATTCGGACCTGTAGCCCCTCTCTGGTTCCCCGTATTGGATAGCCATTACTGAAAACATTTGTTGAAAACAATTTGTTTGTAACAAGTATGCATATCAGTAAAAAATTACGTTGAACTTTAATGAAAATGTTTGTTGAAAATAATTTGCTTGTAAGAAAGTATGCATATGTACAAATGTCTGTCGAGCAGTGACACGCAGTGAAACAAAACAAACGTCTTATCCAAAATTCTTCTGGCTGAAGACTTAGTTTGCCGATGGTTTTCCATGTTTATCGGCGTCCTCTGGCAGTGATCCCTTAAAAATGCCCCAGAGTCTGATATATGAGAATGACGATCTTTTGAATGGACAACCGAGTCTTGTGTAGATTTCTTGCCTGCCCTATCAGGGTGATCAGATGGGTGCATTTTGTTTTTTTGTGAGATGAAGGAGAAAATATTTCCTAATGGTGGGACCGAAGCCGATTTAGGCCGCCTACGTATCCCCAGGAGGGAATCAGGTCGTGACGTAGTTCATTACAAGTAAAGAGGGTTGTAAGGATTTTCTAAAATGGGACCGAAGCCGATGTGGCCGCCTACGTATCCCGCCGAGGGAATCAGGTCATAACGTAGTTCATGTTACAAAGAAATGTGTTTCTGGGGAAATTTGCCATCTCGGAAACGGAACCCGACATGGGTTCTTTGCGTATCCCGCCTGGGAGCGCAATTTTTTACAACACAAGAAATGCATTACACAGAAAAATCCTAAATGTAGTATCTTTTCACTGCATCTGCGTTGATAGCTTTTGGCCATACTTCACCGTCCATTTCAGCTAGGATTAACGCTCCTCCAGTCAACACCCGGTGAACCATATAAGGCCCTTGCCAGTTAGGTGCGAATTTTCCTTTAGCTTCATTTTGGTGCGGGAATATTCGTTTTAGCACCAATTGCCCCGGTTCGAAAGTCCTTGGTTTTACTTTCCTGTTGAAAGCTTTGGCCATTCTGTTTTGATAAAGTTGTCCGTGGCAGACTGCGTTCAATCGCTTTTCATCAATCAGCATCAATTGTTCGTATCGATTCTCAGATCCATTTCGCCGTTCACCACTTCTTGGATAATTCTTAAAGATGGTATTTCCACTTCTGCTGGTAACACAGCTTCTCCATAGACCAATAGATACGGCGTTGCCCAGAGAAGTCCTGATCAGAGTGCGATATCCCAAAAGTGCAAAAGCGGATGCTCATGCCAGTGCTTGTAATTATCAATCATCTTTCGTAGTATTCTTTTGATGTTTTTGTTGGCTGCTTCGACTGCTCCGTTCATCTGAGGTCGGTACGGAGTGGAATTGCGGTGAGTGATCTTAAACTTCTCGCATATCTCATTCATCGATTCATCGCTGAGATTAGCCCCATTGTCCGTTATAATCGACTCGGGGATTCCAAATCGACAAATGATGTTATTGCGGACAAAATCAACTACCACTTTCTTTGTTACTGACTTGTGGGACGATGCTTCTACCCACTTTGTGAAATAGTCAATTGCCACTAGAATAAATCTGTGTCCATTTGATGCGGCAGGTTCAATAGGGCCAATGACATCCATGCCCCAAGTCGCGAATGGCCAAGGAGAGCTCGTCACATTGAGTTCGTTAGGGGTACCTTGATTAGATCACCATGAATCTGACATCGATGGCATCTTTGCACGAAGTGGATGCAATCTGCTTCCATGGTCATCCAAAAGTATCCTGCTCTTAGAATCTTCTTTGCCAAAGTGAAGCCATTCATATGAGGCCCGCACGTGCCTCCGTGTATCTCTTCAACTAAACTGCTTGCCTCTCGAGCATCAACACATCTTAACAAACCGAGATCCGAGTCCTCCGATAAAGGATTTCTCCGCTTAGGAAGAAATGGTTTGCTAACCTCCTAAGTGTCCTTTTTGTATCGGTTATGCCTTACGGATATTCACCTATATTGAGATATCTCTTAATGTCGTGGTACCAAGGCTTTCCATCCAACTCTCCATCTATGTTGAAACAATATGCCGGTGATCCGATAAGCTCACCTTGATGGGATCAATGTAGTTCTTATCCTGGATGTTGAATCATGGAGGACAAGTGTTGCCAGAGCATCAGCCAACTCGTTTTGAGTTCGTGGGATATGCTTGAATTCTATCTTGCTGAATTTTTGCATAATTCCTTCACGCAATGCAGTAAGGAAGTATCTTCCCGTTCTTGGTCGCCCATTCGCCTTGTACTGATGAATCAATAAGTCTCAATCACCTATAACCAGCAGTTCTTGAATGTTCATATCAACGCCATTCTAAGTCCGAGTACACAAGCTTCATATTCCGCCATATTGTTGGTGCATGGAAATCGGAGTTTTGCCGAAATTGGGTAGTGTTGACTGATTCAAATCAAAAGCGCTCCAATACCAACCCTTTGAAGTTTGCGGCTCAGTCGAAGAACATTCTCCAACCCGGTATTCTTCGAGATGTCTTCTCCAACAAACAAGACCTCTCGTCCGGAAAATAAGTCCGAGAGGCATGTATTCTTCATCCACAGGATTTTCAGCAAGATGGTCGGCTAGTGCTTGTCCTTTGATAGCCTTTTGGGTGACATATATGATATCGAACTCACTTAGCAAGATTTGCCACTTTGCTAGCTTTCCAGTGGGCATGGGCTTCTGAAAGATGTATTTGAGCGGGTCCATCCTTGAGATGAGATAAGTGGTATATGCAGACAGATAATGTCTAAACTTTTGTGCAATCCACGTTAAGGCACAACAAGTGCGTTCCAGCAAAGTATACCGAGCTTCATACGGTGTGAACTTCTTGCTTAAGTAGTATATGGCCTGCTCCTTCTTTCCTGTTTCGTCATGTTGTCCCAGCACGCACCCAAATGCATTTTCTAACACAGACAGATATAACAGCAACGGCCTTCCGGGTTCTGGAGGCACCAAAACAGGTGGGTTAGACAAGTATTCTTTGATTCTATCGAAAGCTTGCTGGCAATCCGATGTCCACTTGGTAGCAGAGTCTTTTTTCAGTAGCTTGAATATTGGCTCACATATCACTGTTGATTGTGCTATGAACCTGCTGATGTAGTTGAGGCGACCAAGGAAACTCATTACGTCCTTTCGACTTTTTGGAGGAGGCAAGTCTTGAATAGCTTTTACCTTCGAGGGGTCCAATTCAATACCTCTTCTACTCACGATGAAACCTAGCAGCTTCCCAGCAGGGACACCAAATGCACACTTTGCAGGGTTTAATTTCAGGTTATACCGCCTCAATCGGTCGAAGAACTTCTCTAAATCTGTCAAGTGATCTGAAGTCCTTCGCGACTTGATAATAACGTCATCTACGTAGACCTCTATTTCTTTGTGGATCATATCATGAAAAATGGTAGTCATGGCCCTCATGTAGGTGGCACCTGCATTCTTGAGTCCGAACGGCATTACTCGATAACAGTATACCCCCCAAGGTGTAGTGAATGCTGTCTTCTCTGCATCTTCCTCATCCATCAAGATTTGGTGGTAACCAGCAAAGCAATCAACAAATGATTGTAACTCATGCTTTGCACAGTTGTCAATGAGTATGTGAATATTTGGAAGAGGGAAGTCATCCTTCGGGCTGGCCTTGTTGAGATCCCGATAATCCACGCACACTCGTATCTTTCCATCTTTCTTTGGCACAGGTACAATGTTGGCCAACCAAGTCGGGTATCTTGTGACCCGAATGACCTTTGCGTCGAATTGCTTGGACACCTCTTCCTTGACCCTTAAACTCAAATCAGGCTTGATTTTCCTTGGTTTTGTTTCACCGAGGGTAAGATGGATCGATAGGCAATCTATGCGAAACAATATCCGTGCTCAATCCTGGCATCTCGTCATAAGACCAAGCAAATACGTCGATATATTGCCTCAAAAGATCCGTCAGTTCTTTCCTTTGTGGGGCGTTCAGATGGACGCTGATTCTTGTTTCTCTAACCTTTTCTGCATCCCCTAAATTTATTGCCTCAGTTTCTTCTAACTTTGGCTTTGGTTTATTCTCAAAATGTTCCAATTCCTCTGTCAATTCTTCTGGTTGCGAGTCTTCCTCATACTCTTCGAAGTCCTGTTCATCGTTTGGATTTTGTTTGTTTGTTTCATTACATGTCACATTCACATTATCGATAGATTTATTAGTTTGCATGCTGAAAGAGAAAAGAAAATTAGTAAACAAAACAAATTTTTTAAATAGCAAAAGAAATGTGAATTTGTCATTTAAGCTTTCAAAAGATGGAGGCAAAACACATTAATGCATAGATGCGATTCAAGCCTCAATTAGAATCGCATTGTTTCAAAAAGTACTAAGGTAATTTCTACCAAGCTTCCCGGAGAAACAGTAGGAGGCACAGTCCAATTTTTCAAAATATCTCCATGTTCTGCATCCCAAATAGTTGGGCCTTCATCAAAATCATCCGTAATTACATGGCATTCCATTTCTTCTTACGCAATAAAAAGGCTTTGAGTCCTTCATGAGGTCGTCTGCATCATCTTCATTCGACTCTGAGCGGCATATGCTTTGACAAATGGTGATTCAAGGGTGGAACAGGCTTTGGCAAGGAGTGTCCCTTTTCTTTCTGAGGTTGGTGATAAGACTTCTTTAGAAGTGGGTTTATATCCGAGACCGAAAGTATCCTTCTTCGAGCAAGTGAACAGGCTCCACCATACCTTCTAAATTCAATCAGAGGCCTCGACCGCTTAAAGCCATTCTTCAACATTTCCTGGGCCACCATTGTGAGGACCCGGGGTAACTTCAATATTTCAGCTTTGGAGGCACATGTAATTTCTCTGACATGGAAGACAGACCCATCCAGTGTATCTACGCTTTCAACAGCAGGGATCTGCCCTTCGGGACATATTGAATTGCTCCCTTCTCCGTGTACCACGACCTCGTGATGATCCCAAACAAACTTCAAACTCTGATGTAGGGTAGAAGGAACTGCACCAGCCACATGGATCCAAGGTCTTCCCATTAGTAGGTTATAGCTGGTAGATATGTCTAACACTTGGAATTCCACGACGAACTCCACGGGCCCCACTTGTAATGTCAAATCCATTTCTCCCATAACGCTCCTTTGGGCTCCATCAAAACCTTTAACTCTCAGATGACTTTCGCGAATCTTTCCAATGCTAATTCCCAAGGCTCGGAGGGTCGCCGCGGGACAAATATTGACGGCTGAGCCTCCATCAATCAATACCTTAGAAATGAATTTGTTCATGCACTTTACTGTTATGTTCAAAGCTTTGTTGTGGCACAAACCCTCAGGTGGCAATTCTTTGTCATGGAAAGAGACTTTATGGGCCTCCAAGATCTGTCCGACCAAGGCCGAGAGTTTCTCGCCTGTGGTCTCTCTCGGTACATAAGCTTCTTTGAGTACTTCCAATAAAGCGCGTCCATGGTCCGGAGAATTCATCAACAATGATAGCAAAGAAATCTGAGCCGGTGTTTTCTTTAATTGCTCTACAACGGAATACTCCTTGGTTGGCATCTTCCTCCAGAACTCTTCTACTTCAGTCTCTGTTACAACCTTTTTTGGATTGTCTGCAGGGGCATAACATCGTCCGGATCTTGTCATACCAGCGACGACAACTTCTACAATTTGTTTCTCCTTCCCCCTGCTCCTTTCCCCAATCGAATAGCTCCAAGCGGTTTGGTATCGACATACGACGTCACTATCCGCGATTTCGGAGGAAGTACTTCCACTTCAAACGGTGCTCTTACCGAATCAGTAATTATAGGGGTGATCAAAGCCGATGATTCAACCCTTTCCTCTGTTCGGATCGGCACAATGGTCCCTTCCAAACTGTTTTCTTCATCAATGGTAATCATGTTTATATTGGCATTGTCATGATTTGGCAAAGGGTTGTTATTTACATTAGGGGGAGGTCCTTTCAGTTGGATAATTCCCTCTTTGATCAAAGCCTCGATCTTGTCTTTTAGGGCGAAACAAATTCCAGTGTCATGTCCGGCGATCCCCGAGTGGTACGCACAATGCTTAGTTTCATCATACGACCTGGGAATAGGATTGGGGATATGCCCTGGGATGGGTTGGAGTATTCCTGCGGTCCTCAATCTTTCGTATAGTTGGGCTAGAGGTTCGGCTAAAGGTGTATATGTCTTGAATGGCCTTCTTTCGTAATTTGCCCGGGGTCTGGGAGTATTTGGTGGATGGTTTTGCGGCTGAGGCGGATGTGTGGGTTGATACTGTGGGGAATTTCTATAGGTAGGTGCTCGTGGTGGGCTATATATTGGTTGGGTATGATAGACAGGGTATGGAGTAGGCGAGTGTTGATAATAAGGCTGAGGGCTTTGTGTGCTTTGGCTCTGGTGGGGGGGGTGATGATTTTGGGTGCTTTGATTATAGTAGGGAGGTTGGGATGACGGGCTTTGGTAGGTTGGCATTTGGTTGGACCTATGTTCCTGGACCGCCATGACAGGGGACGCTCCATCCCTCCTCTTCTTGATTGCTCCCCCGAATGAGTCTGACTGAATGGCCTTACTCGTCGCCTGCAATGCTGCTAAGTTCGTGATTCTCCCTGTTTTGATACCTTCTTCTATGAAATCTCCCATTCTGACCACTTCAGAGAAATTCCGTCCAATGACGCTTATCATTTTTTCGTAATAAGTTGCATCCTTCATAGATTGCACAAAGAGCGTGGTCATCTCACTTTCCGCCATTGAAATTTGAACTTTTCTTTGCTTCCGCCCTCCATCTCATGGCATATTCTCTGAAAGTCTCTGTAGATTTTTTCTCCAATTTCATTAAATAAAATCTATCCAAGACTGTGTCGGTGTTAAACCTGAACCTATCCACAAAATCCTGTGCCATTGTGCCCCAGTTATGCCATTTTCGCGGGTCCTGGCTTGTGTACCAGTCGAGCGCTTCTCCTGTTAAACTTCTTATGAACAACTTCATTATTATGGCCTGGTCCTTACCCACTCCAACCAGCTTGTCACAATATGATCTCAAATGAGCGCGAGGATTTCCCTTTCCATCGAATAAATCAAATTTTGGTACCTTATACCCGATAGGCAACTGAACGTCGGGATGCATGCAGAGATCTTCATACTCGAGTCCTTCATGCCCCTTGCTGGTTTGAATGTTTTTAAATGCTTCTTTTAGGCTATGAATTTCCCTTGCCATACTTTCATCATTTCTAATCCTTGCTTGCCTTTCCATCTCTTCATATTGGTCTATCTCCGATGATGTATGTTTGGTATGGTAGAAGTGGAAGGTTGGGCTTCATTTGCATATACCGGTGGCACATCTTGCTTGTTAGTGATGTGTGCCATTGGTATTTGTTGGGTTACTGGTAATTTAGTGTGGGAGGGATATTTTGGACAAGTGGGGTAGTTTGGGTAAGTGGAGCTGGATGTATATATGGAGCCGTGAAGGATGCTTTGGGTCATTTTGTAGCGGGTTTTGTTGTGGGTAGCCTGCGGGTTGATAGGATGTGGATTGGTACGTTGTGGGGTGGCGAATTGAGGATTGGTTACGCTTGGTAAGGGATTTGGGGAAGGTTACGGGGAATGATGGTTCGTGAGATGGAAAGGTGTGTGGAGCGATTGCGCTCGTCTCTTGTTCAGCGTGGAGTGTTGATGCTTTGATGGAAAGATTGGTAAGATTCCGGAGTCGTTCGATCTCGGTTGCATAGTTGCCATTCTTTGCGATAGTTGGGCGAGATATTCATCCGGACGGAAGTATTTCTCCTTTCCGATGTCTCTGGTTCACCTCCGGAAGAGCGACAAGTCCCAAACCGGTTTGTTCTTTGCCCTGAATCAGTCATTTTGTCGGATGATTGTGCCTTGGATCTCGTGAAGTAATGGTGTTCCGCCAGCTTCAATCAACGCGAATCAACTTTTGGAAAATAAAGCGAGCAAAATAAACCTTCTCTAAAAGATGAAACAAACCAAGTTAGTATGAGACGAATAATTATTGCTTTGAATAACATGTATAGAGTGGAAAAGCAAGTAAACAAGTAGCAGACAAATTATATGAAAATTAAATGCGCGTCCTAATGTGCATGGGGCCTCCTTTATCCGAGGTGAGCTTAAGCATAAAAATATGCAAGATACTGATAAATTGATCCAAGCCAAAGATTGTGATGCCTTTTGTCGGAAATAAAGGTTGACTTTTTACTGAAATAATAATGCGTACAATAATAAAGCTGATAACATAAGATATTTATGCTCAGGTTCTAAATCTTGCTTTTGATCACCGAGATGAAGATGGGACCCTAACATTGCTGGGTCCGACTCCTGCGTCCTCTAGATATTGCACTATATTTTGCATTTGCTGCCACATCTCGGGGGTAACGACTGTGTCTCTGAGCCGGAAATTCCTTATCCAAATTGTCGTGCCGATATCTTCAAAACCTTGCTCGCCATCAGGACTATGGTCTGTACTACTGCAATCCTCTCGTAGCCACGCTTGATATTCGGGGGTACCTCCTGCCTGACTACCTCCAATGTCTATTGTGTCAATATTGTTCCATTCATCGAAGACTTGCCTAGCTCTGGGGACAATGAAATTCGGCCCGAATGGAATTTCAGAAATCCTCATATTTGCCCGGAGGGGAATTATCTGCTCTTGTCCCAACTGTCGGAGTACGCGGAGTGGAGCGTAAGGTTGGAGGCCTTTCAATCCGATAAGCTCAATATAATAAAGCCTTTTGCATCTTATGTAGGCTTTTTTGGCATTCGGGAGCGAGGGTATTTCCATTGGATCTGTTCACAAAGTGCGGACGCCAAAACCCATACCAATCATTCATGCCGACAGCGATATGAACTCGCTTGCTCGTCGTAAAGCCGACGATTTTGTTTGACTCAGAAGCATATGTCGACCATATTCGGGCGCCGATAGAAGTGTTCCATTGCCCACATCTGCAAAATAAGGTTGCGACCTTCAAGAAACCTGTTTCACCTCTTTTACATTTCCTAAAGCCCGAAATATTTACGCTAAGATCATAGGGGCCAAAGTGAGTTGTGCTCCGTTTGCTCCTTCGAAAAGTGCCCGTGCTACGGAACATATGCAGTCTTGATCTTTCCATACTCAAGCGGGAATATCAGAGACCCTAGAAAGGCGACAGTGAATGCAATGGGTCGTTTGGTCCGCTAATGATCGGGGTGCAAGAAAATTCATTTTGAATGTCTTGTAATCGTCTCAACAACCGCATTCTCTCATAAAGATAATCCATTGAGACCCAGTTGTTTTCAAAGCATAGGAGTTTCTTAGTGTTCTTTAGCCCTAAGTAGCGGAGAAATTTCTTTCCGGATTGACATGCGGGATAATTTGTCCTCTACCCTGGTAGATCAAATTGGTGAAATAGTTGATTTCTTCCAAAGTAGAGTCATCTCAAAATCTCCGAATCTGAAGACAACCCGATCCGGATCCCAAAAATGGATCAGTGCTCTGACCAAATGTTGATCGGGGAAGATGTCGAACAACGAAACGAGGCAACCTAATCTTCTCCTAATTGCCATTTGGCTGCCAAGGTCAAAGTTTGTCCACCATATTTTCAGTTTGTTCGGAATCCCACTCACCATCCTGACTTGCGGCACAGACTCCATCTATAACAAAATAAATAAAAATAAAAAATAAATATACATTTTCCGATTTTTGGCATACTGTTTAGGGCTTGGATCCGTCCATCAATATCCTGCTACACATAATATGCTGATTGGTCGTTGGGTTGTGAGACCCGTCGACAATTTGGTGGTTTTCTTATTTGTGAAGTTGATGCCAAGGATCAACCCACCTAAGATGTATGCATGCATGACTTAAAATAAAGGGTGGTATAGCTCTATCTTAAATTTTCTAAGATTTGGCTGACTAGACACAAGGTTCCCGACCGGACTACTCGAGTGGGGAGGCTACGCGGCCACCCGGATGGTCCCGGTCACTCCGCGCATACGCCAACTCTCCTAAATTTTGGTAGATGGAAAGAAATTTGCGGGTGCGTAAAACACACCTCGCGTGTAGTGTGTGATAGTGTCAATTTTCCAGAGTGGAAGAAATATGAACGAAATGCCAATTTAAGGAAAGCAGTAAGACAATATAGCAATTAAAGCAGTTTATGCAAAAAAATCTCATAAATAAAACACATCAAAGCACTAAATCAAATAAAAAAAGTAAAGCAATAATTAATCCGAACTTGCTGTGGTTTAAGAACCTGATGCTCCCCAGCGGAGTCGCCATGCTGTACGCGCCCATTTTCGACCTGGCTCGGGTCAAAGCGGAGCGCGGACGTGTTCGGGGTGATTCCTGGGTAAAGGATTGAGGAGTCGCCACCTAATTATGTTTACGGTGAATTAGGACACCTAAATATTAAATTAAGTGCTGCAATGTAACTCCAATTTTAAGGTCTGCGAAACTAGTGAGATTCTAGGTAAGGGTTCTTTATTATCCTAAAGGGAAGGGGTTAGGCATCCTTTAAGATCCGCTAACTTGCGGTTATCCGGTAAAACTCAGGTTAATTATTACTAGAAAAATACATGTTTTACAAATATAATAGATAAAAGATGTTTGCAAATATGATGCATTTTATACAAGTAAATATGATGCATTTTATACAAGTACGTATTCGAATGACATAAAAGAAAGATACATGTAAAATTTTTTAAAAAAAACATACATTTGTGACAATAAATTCTTTATAATGCCAAAGAAACGAATCTTTGGGAATCACGAAATTGTAAATTGACGAAAGATAAACTTATTCGGTATGATTAATAAAGCAAATAAAAGATGACAAAAGTTGTTTTGAAAATCTTGAATTCGCGTGACGAGCCTAAAATAAATAAACTAGCGAAGGATTTCTAAGTTTATGAGCCTACAAATAAATAAGCTAGCGACGGGTTTCAAATCTTAAACTACCCTATGAATAAATCCTAAGTTTGCCTATTCTAAGCATTTCAATAATTACATAAGTGCGATAAATAATATTACAATACAAAGCGAGATAAAAGCTGAATTAAAGAAAGAAATAACAATAAATAAACTCCGAGAAATATTTGTCGTTATTTTGCTTTAATCCCCTGCAAGTCGCCAAGAACAAACGGTTAGAAACATATAAATACAAATAACTTCATATCCGTATTCAAAGCGGTGAATGTTTTGATCGCGGAGGGCTCGAACTTAAATTTTGAAAAGAACATTCCAATCACGTCGTGGCTGCAAACATATGACTAATGTAGTTTATTTTGATTGCCTCGCCTACTAAACGTGTCGGTCTCTCGGGTGAAATAGAAAAAGATCACTTATAATCACGTCGTGGCTGCGAATATATAATTCACCTCGCCTACTAAACATGTTGATCTCGGATAAAAGTTTTAAGTCTTCATCCTTGCCCGAAGTTATATTTCCGTCTTTGCAACCGTAGGCCTCAAAATCGACGGATATTTTTCATCGGCGGTGTAGTGTCGTGTTCAAATCGATAAAATAAAATTGGAAACTTGATGGCGGATGTAAGCGAAAGCGAAGCGATGCGATGCGATGGCGGTAGCGGTAGCGATATCGGTATCGATGGCGATGCTTGATGCGATAGCGATGGCGGTAGCGGTAGCGATAGCGATGCGATGGCGATGGCGATGTGATGCGATAGCGATGCGATAGCGATGGCGATGGCGATGGCGATGGCGATGTGATAGCGATATGATGGCGATGGCGATGGCGATGGCGATGGCGGTAACGATGAAAGTAATGCGGTAGCGATAGCGGTAGCGATAGCGGTAGCGATAGCGATGCGATAGCGATGGCGATGGCGGTAGCGGTAGCGATAGCGATGGCGATGCGATGGCGATACGCGATAACGATGGCGATGGCGATGGCGGTAACGATGGCGATAAAGTAGCGATGGCTTGATGGCGATGTGAACGTTCCGAAAATGGCGGTGTCTAGTTTTAAAAGCGATGCGATGAAACGGTAATTTTAATCTTTGAAAGCAGGCGAAATAAGCGGTGTTGGAAAAATCGGTGTCTAGTTTAAAGCGATAAAAATGATAAAGCGATAAAGCGATGTCTGAAGCGGGAGTAAGCGAAACAAAAACAACGCCCGACAGACGGTATTTATTCAACAGATAAAAAAAGCGATAATATGAAGCGAGAAGCGTCTCAGAAGATGGGCGCTTAATATTGGTTTGGATCAATAAAACAACAAAGAGAATGCGGTATTAATTCAATCAATAACATAATAATAATGCCAAGGAAGCAGGCGGTAGTGATTTAAAATACGGACCCGAAGTTCAAATTCGAAATATTCAAATCGGTCGCCCAGGCTTCAGTCGATTGATTCAAAACCCAAATCGATTTCAAAGACCAATTTCAGATAACCAAGAACAAGAATATGAAATGCAAGAATTGAAAATGTTGCCCAAACCGTCGACGGGCAGATCGATGTTTAGACCCGAATTGGAGTTTCAAACCTAATCAAACAATTTCGTCAATTTCAGATAACCAAAGATAACAACAAAGAAGAATGTAGGAAAATTGGAAAAATCTAAGCGAGATTCGACCCGGGCAGTCGATGTTTCGACCAATTGTGTGTTCAACCGAAGTCAAATAATTTCATCAATTTCAGATAACCAAAGATAACAACAAAGAAGAATGTAGGAAAATTGGAAAATCTAAACCGGTCGACCGACCGGTCGATGACCGACCCGAATTGTGTGTTCAACCAAGTCAAATAATTTCATCAATTTCAGATAACCAAAGATAACAACAAAGAATGTAGGAAAATTGGAAAAATCTAAACCGGTCGACCCGACCGTCGATGTTTGACCCGAATTGTGTGTTCAACGAAGTCAAATAATTTCATCAATTTCAGATAACCAATGATAACAAACAAAGAATGTAAGAAAATTGGAAAAAATCTAAACCCAAGATTCGACCCAGGCAGTCGATGTTTGACCAAATCGGTGATCCAAACAAATCTTACACCAAATTCAGATAACCAACATACATAAACATGAAATGCAAGAATTAAAATGTTACCGAACCAAGATTCGACCGGTCGGGTCGACCGACCAAATCGATGAAAAAATCAGAGAAATCAAAGGGATGACAAACCTTTTCGGACTTGATTCTTGGAACAACAACGAAGCCAAATACTCTCAACTCAAGAACACAACAAAATATGTATGTATATATTGAATAATCTTCCAAAATCTCTTTTTTTTCTTCTCCGAAAATCCTCTTTTTTTTTTTCCTATGAATAACAATCATGGGGTATTTATAGGTAGATTCCCCCCAAGAATCGAGTTTGAATTTCAAAAATAAAGAGCCAAAAAATCGCGGATTTGAGGGGCATGGGTCGCGGATGTTTGGGTGTCGCGTAACGAGAGGGTCGGTGAAGGCGAGAGGGTTGGTGGTGGTGTCGGGTGAGGTGACCGCACGGCGATGGTCGCCAGGTATGGAGTGTGGGGTCATGATCATTTGAGAGAGAGAGATAGGGTTTGGGGTTTTTTTTGATTTTTGGTTTTGATTTGGGGGTGTTTTGGTTTAAAAAGGGCAAATGGGTCAGTGGAGTTACTGGTCGGGTGAGGAGTGGGCTGGTCAGGAATTGGTTTGGTAAGCGAAAATGGGGATTTAATTGGGGAGTTTGGGCTTGTGGTGTTGGGTTTAATTGTTTTGGGCTTGGATGAAAAAATGGGTTTTAATTTAGGTTGGGTAGAAATTGTATTGGGTTAGGAAATAAAATGGGTTAGAAAAAAATAAAAATGGGTTATGGATTAAAAATATAAAAAGGGGCTTAATATTAAAATATATTATATATATATATATATATATTTTGTAAAAGATGTGAATTATTTAAAATAACATAACGACGTGATAATAATAAAAATATAATATTTGCGAAATGCTTAATGCTTAATAAAAAGGGAAATGCAATGCAATTTTGCGAGAATAAAATAATATAAAATTTCGGATAACTTATGATTTTTATAAAAATGCAAATGATATAAAATATGCGAATAATAATAATAATATGAAGATACACACATATATGCCTATATTTTAAAATTATTTTAAAAGTGTCAAAAATATTAAAAATTACGAATAAAATCATAAAAGACGGGACAAAATTGGGTGTCAACAATGAGAATTACACTATTCTACCGATAGATACTAATTTTATGAATGGTTTTATTATATCAGAGTCGTAAGCTATTTTTTGTAACAACATAACTCAAAACTATTTATGTCTATAAATCACAAAAGACAGGAAAAAACATAAAAAAAAACTAATAAGTATGGCAACAAAAGTAGGATGTCACTATTTCAGTTATTTCATCAACCATTTTCCGATTAACTTAAAAAATCTCTTAATTTGCCACAGTGAAAAACATCAAGTAAGTATTATGTCTGGGCAGAAAATGGTTCTTTTAGATTGTTCCACGTAGATATTATGAAAAATAAGTTGCTTACGCGTATATATATACTAATTGTATGACAATTATACATATGTGGCAACCTACATGTATTTTGCTGGGATTTGGATATATATTTATACACACACTAATTGTATGACAATTATATATATGTGGTAATCTACATGTATTTTGCTGGGATTTGGATATAGCATTTCTCAACGTTTGTTTTTTGTATTTTCTTTGATATACATGTATAGTTGGGCTATAATCAAATAAATAGTTTTATGACTTTTTAGACAATAAATTAAAAGTTGAATGGTGGACCCTTAATTAAATTGACCTGAATAACGAAGAGAATTGAAGCATGTGGTCGAATACGCTGATAACTCCATATGTGCTGTAAGAAACTAGCACTCTATAGCTAGGTCCTTCTATTCGATATAGGTATAAACAATTTTCTATGCATGTCTGATCGAGCAGCCATACATGTAAGTTCACTTATATCATAAACCAGTAATCAATCGGTGAGATACATGCAGTGATACTGTTTTTGACCAGAAAAAAGAAGACCCCAAAAGTAACTAGCTACTTCCTCCGTCTTAAATTATTTATCGTAATCATTAGTAAAAATAGTTATTTCAAATTAATTATCGTATTAGAAGTTCAAGACATAATTAATTTTTTTCTCCATTTTACCCTTTGTGATTAATTAAGATGACAAATAAATAAAATAATATTTAATGGAGAGATATTATAATTTAGACATAAATTATGTAGAGTAGGTCAAACAACCATTCTCATTAATATTTATTAAGTAGCGTGTAAATGAGAAAAGCAACAAATAATTTGAGATGAAGGGAGTATATATGCACGTTTTTTCATTTATTGTTCTCAATTACTCTACACACCAATTTCGTTTTTCTTTTTTCCTCTTTATATGTTTGAACAGGAAATTTTCCAGCCATGTGATGTATCAATGTTTTCATTAGTAGCAATTAAAAAAATTGGTGCCCACCTATAGATTACAATCTTGTAGTAATTCGTGAAAAGGGTCCAACGAACCAACAAAATCAAGAACCATAACGGAAATCTTATTTTTGATGTCATTGTTGTGTGTATTAGCATTATGGAATGAATGAATGATTAATTTAGTTTTAAAATTGAAATGTACAATTTCCCGAGAGGAATGGACAGAGACAGAGATATATCTTGTTTGATGAATGTTTAATCTAAAAAAGATTTAGAGGAAATGCTGGATAGGCCAAGCAATTTTAATTTATTGAATTTCCATAGTCTAATGACTAGCTCTAGTACACCAAGTGGAGTTATAATTAGTTATTTATTTCTAAACAATGGGTAGAATTATATTGATCTCCATTGAAAAGTATTTCTCATTAATACAATCTATATATAGGTGTACAATGTGGAATCCTTATATAATAGAGATCCTAGTTCTACCATAATTACATAAGACTAAATATGATAAATTACAAAATAATGTACACGTCTAATACACCCCCTCAGTCTGAGCGGGAGGAGGCCGGATGCTAAGACTGGATCTGAAGTCAAGAGAAAAGTTGTCTGGGAAGGCCTTTTATGAATATATTTGCATACTGATATGAAGAAGGGACATGCAATACCTTGACATAACCGATGGCAACCTTCTCACGTACAAAGTGGATGTCCATCTCAATGTGTTTGGTTCGCTGATGCTGAACCAGATTAAGTGGATGTCCATCTCAATGTGTTTGGTTCGCTGATGCTGAACCAGTTTATGAGATAGATATATGACAGATATATTATCACAATAAACCTAAGATGTCTTACATAATGGAGATTGAAGCTCCAAAAGAAGGCTGCGAAGGCAACAGATCTCAGCAACAACATTAGCTACGCCTCTGTATTCTATCTATGCACTCGAACGGGATAAAGTGGCTTGTCTATTGGCAGACCAAGAAACAAGATTATCCCCTAAGAACACAAAGTAGCCTGAGGTGGACCGTCGCGTGTCCGGACAACCTGCCCAGTCAGCGTCCGTATAGGATAATAATCTGATCGGTGCTGAGAGATATAGATGCAAACCATAATCAAGTGTGCCCTTAACATATCGGATGATACGCTTAAGATCAGTAAAATGAGGCTCCCTGGGGCATGCATAAATAAGCATACATGCGGAACAACACAAGCAATATCAGGGGTAGGCATGATCTTGCAATTTGCCATTTATCCATGTATACAATATCCTCTACATACTTTCGCTGACAAAGAAACATAGTATCTGCAGATCTGGTCACTGAAATCCCCAAAAAATAGCTCAACTTCCCTAAGTTAGTCATAACAAATTCTGTTTTGAGCAATGCAATGATCTCATTTTTCAACAAGTCAGATAAGGCAGTAAGTACAATATCATCGACATACAACAATAAATAAGCAGTGCTCCTACCTCTATGAAAATTAAAATGTGAATTATCACACTTGCAGCATACAAACCCAATTTGCATGATATATTGTGCAAATCGGTCATACCACGCTCTAGAGGCCTGTTTCAAGTCATAAAGTGACTTACGGAGATGACATACATACTGTGGGGCTGCTGGATGGACAAAACCAGGCGGTTGATGTTTGTAGACTGTTTCTTTCATATCCCCATGTAGAAACGCATTTTTCACATCAAGCTGATGAATGGGCCAATGCTTACCCATAGCAATGCTCAGAACTGTACGGATGGTAGCCGATTTAAAAACTGGACTGAATGTCTCACCATAATCTATGCCCTACTGCTGATTCATTCCATTAGCCACAAGTCTGGTCTTATACCTTTATAACTCACCAATGTCTCTGTATTTGTGATGAAAGAGCCACATACGGCAGATCACATTTACCCCCTCCGGTCTAAGAACCAAATCCCAAGTGTGTTGTTTAGTTAAAACATTAAATTTCTCACACATGGCGGCATTCCAATTAGGATCTAGTTTGGCCAATGTTGGTTTTTTTGGAATTGGGGATATTATTTGTGTGGATAGGTTAAAGTGGACTTTTGGTTTGAAAATCCTGTGTTGGGCATGAGTTTTCATATGGTGCGATGGGGCAGGGGTTTGCTGTGTGGGTGTACTAGTTCTTGGGTTCAGGTTCGGGATCTGGGTGGTGACAGACGACGGGTTTTGTAGTGGGGTTAAGTCGGTTGGATTGACAACGATCGGTGGTTGCGGCGATGATGGCTGGGTTGTTGAAATTTATGACGTTGTCGATCTGGTTACTGGTTGGGTAGGGTAGGTCGTCGGGGATGGTGACTGTGTGGATCTGGGAGACATAGTAGGTAATAGGCAGTGTTGGTCTCGTTCTGGGATGGGTTGGAATGTCGGGGTGCTGGTGGTGTATGGTAGTGATTCTGTAGCTGACCGATGGTTTGTAGGTGAGATAATGATGGTGTTTGGTGATAGAGATAATGGTGGCGGACTGTCGGTAGAGATAAGGGCCGACAGTGAGGAGGGGAGACTTGACGACGGTGTGACAGAGGATGTCGTAACCGGCGGTAGTGGCTGGGATGATGGACCAGAGGACCTTTCGATGGGATATGTCATGACCGGCAGTGATGATGGGACAGTAATGGCCTGTCATTGGAGTTCGTGAAGAACAACAGGGGAGGTGTCAGTCTCGTCAAGAAAGGTATAGTCCGTGTTGCGGAATTTTTGAATGTTTTCAAACGGAAAAACCGTCTCGTCAAACGTGATGAGAAACATGAATTTTATGAGTGGACACGTCATAGCACAAATAGCCCATATGGTTCGGTAGGAAACCTAAAAAGACATATGGAGTGGTCCAATGTGCTAATTTATGAGGAGTTGTAGATGCGAGATTGGGATAGCACAGAAAACCGAAAATCCGAAGGTGGTCATAGGAGGAGATTCTTCGGTATAATATTTCGGTTGGGGTCATGTTATGAAGGGTACTGGTGGGTAAAATATTAATGACATATTCTACCATTTTGACTGCATAGACCCAAAACGTGGGAGGTAAGGAAGCATGAAACAGAAAAGTGTGAACCATATTATTTATAGTGCGGATGATTCATTCGGCTTTGCCATTTTGGAGGGAGGTGTGGGGACACGAAAAATGAAACACCATGCCATTATTTTTGCAAAATTTTGAAATGTGGAATTATTAAATTCATGACCATTATCACATTGAAAAGATTTAATGACTTTTTTCAAATTGTGTGTGGATGAAAATGCTAAACTTAAGATATTTGGCAAAGACTTCGAATTTATATTTAAGAGGATGAATCCAGATAAAGTGAGAATAATCATATAATAAGACGAGATAATATTTATGGCCAAGAGAGCTAGTAATGGGGGATGCCCATAAATCGGCATGAATAATATCAAATGGAGCAAATGTAACAGTAAGAGATGACTTAAATGGAAGACAAACATGTTTGCCTAACTGACAAGAAACATAATTTTGGGCAAGTTTTCCATTACAACGAATAAAGTTATTGCTTCTAAGAAAATTAAAAATATGAGCTCCTGGGTGGTCGAGCCTATTATGGCAAGTTGAGGGAGAGACAACAACAAGAGAAATAAGAGAGTATGAGCGGGCAGTGGCGGTGGATGGAAACGGATAAAGATCCCCCGTGATATTGCATCTCGTGAGAGGTGTCCCCGTATGAAGATCCTTCATAGTAAAACCAAAAGGGTCAAAGGCAACAGAGACATAATTGTTAAGAGTAAATTTTTGGATAGATATTAGATTTTTAATAATGTTTGGAGCATATAGGACATTATTTAGGGAGAAGGGTAGGTGAGGTGGTTGGGTGTAAGTGGTACCATATCCCTGAATTGGAATGCGATGACCACTACCTACGATAATATATTGAGGATATTTTAACTGAAACACTTTGGAAAGATTACATGCGGTCCGGGTGAGGTGAGAAGTGGCACCCGTGTCCATGTACCAATTATCATCGTGCATGGTCATGCTGCTGAAGGCCTGACCCAACTCAGATGGGGCCAGGCTACTGACTGCTGAAGTTGGCTGGGCCTGGCCTGGTTGCTGGGTTTGTCGTTGCACGGGAGCTGGGCCGATGAGGCCTGGTTGTTGAAACTGATTGGGCTGGAGACCCATCTGTTGCTGATAGAACGGAGGTTGGTACGGGCCCCAGGATCCCCAGTTAGGCCACTGCCCTAGACCGGCCCAATTCACTGAAGGCTGAGGTTGCTGGGGGCTGGCCTTGCTGCCACGTCCTCGACCCCGCTCCCTTTTACCACTTCCCCGCCCCTTTTCGCCTCTGCCACCACCACGGCCACCCCGCTGCTGGTGGTTGTCTGGCGGCGACTGGCCGGCGGGGGTGGCGGCGGTATTGGCGGGGATGTCAACCATCAATGCTTTTTGGTTATGTTCATCTTGTTTAGCATGACCTGTTTCTTCCAACTATAATTGTGATCGAGCTTTGTTGAAACTGGGAAGAGGATCGGCCTGTTGAATCATTGTTTCTAGGGTGTCATATTCACCTTTTGGTAATCCTGCAACAAGTTGGAGAACTATTTTTGTCTCAGAAACTAGTGTCCCCACGTTGGAGAATTGGTCTGCAACAATTTTTAATTGTTTGCAATATTCGGACATGTTGGTAAAGTTTTCTAGACGGGTGTTGTTGAACTGCTCTTCTAGATAGACGACACATGTATGCTTGTTATCTTGAAAGATCTCCTCCAAACAGATCCAAAGTTCACGTGCCGTGGCACAGGACTTCATAATCGTATGAAGAAGATCTTTTGAGATGGTGCCATAAATCTATTGTTTGACAATAGCGTCAAGACAACGCCATGTTGTGTCGGGGATGTCAAGAGGGCGAGGAACATACTCATCAATGTGGTCGAGCAAATTGTACGCGCATGCATGAATATAAAACAGTTCAACCCATGAAGAATATTAACCCTCCTCTTGGTCAAGAATTATAGAGACGAAGTTCTTGATATTTGTGATGGTAAACGCCGGCTTGAATGAGGGATTTGAGGATGGAGGAAAGGCGTCACAGACGACAGTAGAGGATGCAGAAGCTTTAGGAGAGGTGGGAGTAGACATGGTAGCCACAGGCAAGAGAGGAATTGATGAAAAGAAACAGGGGGGAGGCATAAGGAAAAGTAGTTATTGCTTTTTCTGGTGGTCTTCGGGAAACGAAAAGAAACAGGGGGGGAGGCATAAGGAAAAGTAGTTATTGCTTTTTCTGGTGGTCTTCGGGAAACGAAAAGAAACAGGGGGGACATGCCTGTGGCTCTGACAAGCAGAGGAAAGAGAGCACAAACCGGTGTTCTCGGGCAGACCGCCGGAAAAAGAAAAGAAAATTTTAGATTTTGGGGTTTAGGCTTCTGATACCATGTAGAATTGTATTGATCTCCCTTGGGGAGCCTTTCTCATTAATACAATTTATATATAGGCGTACAATGTAGAATCCTTATACAATAGAGATTTTAATTCTACCGTAATTACATAAGAGTAAATTACAAAATAATGTACACGTCTAATAGGTAGGTAGTGTTATATTCTTTGTTTAGTTCAACTAGAAATATGAATAGATGCCAAAAGTGGATATGAAGACCTGCTTCATCACTGATATATATCATAAACTCCTAGCTACTATCCTTTCTTTATCTGAAAGATACCTAACCACATACTCCTACTATCCTTTATTTTTCTAGTTTTTGCTACTAAAATCTTCTTTTCTAGGGGGTGTGATTGGAAATGAAATGACCAGGAGTTATGTATCTTTAACCTATTTGCAACTAAACATATCCTCTCCCCACGCAACCCCCAAACCTTTGCCCTCTCACCTAGGCTACTCTAAAACTTTAAAGACCTATTAACAGATCATAATCCTAGCTCCTATATATAGAACAATTGATAAAACCCAAAATTAAAGGAACTAAGTTCATACTCTCTGTCCCAGTTCACGTGAATATGTTATTGTTTTGAGCTGGCGTGGAGCCAAGTAGGGCCATGGGGATCATCTTAATTTCCTTCGGCGGAAAATTACATTGTTTATACATGATTAAAATGATTTTTATGTATATATAATAGATGTTGAACCACCTTTAACTTCTTGATGTGCTTACTTCTTCATATCTTGAACCCCTTAGTAAAAATTATGGCTCCGTCGCTGGTTTTAAGAGTCAAACAGTTTTTCTTTTACTGCAATTTTCTCAATTTTTGTTAAATATTTTGATCATTAGCTATGTTGACTTATAGTACTGTTCGTATAGTTTTCAAATATGTAAATTTTATTTTAAAAAATTTAAAACATCTATATCCAAATTCATAGTAAAAAATATGTATTTTGACTAGGGATGGCAATTGGGCGGGGCGGGTGCGGGTACCCCCTCCCCTGCACCCGTACCCGCCAAAAAAAATTATACCCGTCACCTACCCACCACCCGTGGCGGGTACAATTTTCAACATCCATACCCGCCTAGGCGGGTATATTCCTATACCCGCCACCTACCCGCCACCTACCTACCCGTCCGCCTACCCGCCCGCCTACCCGCCCGCCTACCCGCCCGCCTACCCGTCCGCCTACCCGCCACCCATTTTTTTCACCTCTTCCCCATTGCACAACAAAGAATCAAGAAAATAAAATTTCTAAGAAACCCAAAAAATTATCCACCCAAATAACTATATATTACAAATGTAGACAAAACTCAGATATTATTTTAGCTATATAAGCTAGGCGGGTAGGCGGGCGGGTAGGCGGGCGGGAGGGCGGGTAGGCGGGTAGGCGGGCGGGTAGGCGGGTAGGCGGGCGGGTAGGCGGATATGACTGCAAATCCACCACCTACCCGCCTACCCGTGACGGGTACATTTTCAATACCCATACCCGCCTACTACCCGCCAAAGTTATACCCATACCCGCCCCAATTGGAGCGGGTGCGGTGCGGAATCCGAAAATTATACCCACCTGCCATCCCTAATTTTGACTCTCATACTCTTATCTCATTCACATAAAAACAGAGAGTAATAAAAATAAAAATAGATATATTGAGTTTACCTAAATAAAGATCTCTAGTTGCTATATATATATATATATATATATATATATATATATATATATATAAAATTTGGTGGTTATAGGGATTGGTAGATGGAGACAGTGTTATTGACAACACTTGCATGATTGCATACTGTGGGCAAGATTTAGCCATTAGAAGCATATCGCGCCTGCTGATTTTGAGGCTTAACTATACATACTGCAAAACTCGTGCTTAAAACAGAGGGAAAAAAATCCTAATCATATGGCATGCCTTTTCTGTTATTTCAATTTTCGATGATTATCAGTATGCTGATTACATGACCCTCCATCAGTATCAGTAACGGATGAGTGCAACATTTGTTCAATTATTACCCATGGTGTTGGATGTAGTCCTTCCACAATGAGTACAAGTGCATCTTATAATTAACTTCGATAGAATTATATATATATTTATTATATAATTTATAGATGTATTGAGAGAGATGTAGTTTGATATCCATATCATATTTGAAAACAAGTGCAGGCACACCCGTTTAGTTCAAATCTTAAATTCGTTTTTTTTCTAATTAAACAGTAACGTATAAATATTTGAGTGCATATATAGTTGATTTCGGCTGGTACCTCTGAGTCGTCAGTTGGGTGGGCTTTAACCGAAGGATTATCTCCAGCGATCTCCTGTACAGAAAGGACATGTTCCGTATGGAGGCAAGAGCCCGGAGGCAGTGAAATACCAAGCATAAGAGAAAGGGTATACCTCTACGACTGCCCTGGCATAGGAAGCCTCGGCTGCCTTGGTAGAAGAAACTGTGACTTTGAGGGAGGCCGATGATGGGCCCTGCGAATGCACGGGAGATTGAGCCAGGGAAGATGATCCGCCAATAAGAAGGGGAGCATCAGGCACTTTATGCAGCCGTCTACGCCTTATCAGTTGTGGTCCCTGGAGAGCAAACATAAAACATAAATATTAGTAGCCGATGCGAAGGTGTTTTAGCCAGCCGAGTAGTATACCTCAATTTCTTACTCTTCCTCAGCAGGAACAGGAACGTCGGGTCTGTGGGGGACCTTCCTCACTATAATCTCGAATGACAACCCCTCCACTTCGTCGGGATTGCTAGGGCACTGGTTTCCCGGGTGATGGGGACTCGGTATCAAAAGTGGTCTCCAGATCAACAAACACTGGATGAGATGGGGTTGCTGAAAGATACATAAGAGATGTTAGCCGAAAATTGACAAAAACAATCTAGCCGACACATATGTAGAATACAATTTACCTTTTCTCTTCCGCAATCGAACGGACGACCTTGAGCCAACAGGCCCAGCCGATTTAGAGGAAGCAATTTTCAGAGTGGCTTCTTTTGGCCACAGTTTAGAGGTTTTCGGGTTCTTCTTTTTTCTCGACAGGATCAACCGATCACAATAGACATCTAAAGGAGATTGAAAAAACTTCTCATTTGCCGTATCCCACCAATCATCAAAAGCGACGGTAGTATTCGTTCTCAGGGGAAATGACTGCAAGTCAAACAGGGCGAGCCTGTCAAGATTATGATCGGCTAAATTCTTAGCTTGTTCTGCATCCAGAATGCAACGTTGGGTTGAAATGACAATACTACGATGGGTCCACGGCACATGTTGAGTAAGGCCGAATTACCTTGCTACAAAGTTTGGCCGATATGGCTTCACGGTCAATTTATTATTCCTAGAAGTAGGCTTCAAACCACCCAACAAGTCCCTGGCCGTGAGAATCCGCCCACGTATGAGAACCATAGTCCTCCATTGGGAGAAAGTAAGGTCCTTATCAACTACTTGACAGACCCAGTCAGGGGTGGCCCATCTCTCTCTCTAGGACCGGCTGCCAATTTGTATAATAGTCTCTAGACAGACCATGCAAGGTGAAGACTGCGGCAAAAGCATCTTGGGGCACAATGGGTATTTTTCGAAGAGTATCGACTAATACTGGCGGGTTTAACAGAAAATGTCGGTCATCAAATTTATCGGGGATAAACTCGGCAAAATAGAGGGTGATCCACAACTTAAGAAATCACAGGGGGCCGACTAAGTTAACCAGGTTTTTGGAATCCCTTAACCTCGCCTGAACATCACCAGAGCCATGTAAAGATAAGTCAAGAAGAGAGATACCAACCTGACATCCCTCCCCGAAACGGCTAATGCCACATAAATTTCCAGCTCTTTCAGAACTACACAAGAGTCTGTACAGACAAAATATCGGCTAAACCAAAAAAACATAAAAGCATGATGCTCGACATCAACTGGAAGAGGCGATATTCAGCGGTTGTTGGTTATAAACTGGCCGTAGCTTGAAGAAGTCTTTGAGACTTTGATGCCTAAATCGGCAACATTTATATCGCTTAGGAAAGGCGCCTTGGCTCCCGGAATAGGAAGGCCAAGTATTGCTTTCACATCAAACAGTGTGGGGGTTATCATTCCCCAAGGGAAAACAAAGGCATTGGCAGCGGTCGATCAGTAACCAAGAAAGGAATATATAAGACCGATGTTGTAGGGGGAGTCAAACTCCGACAGTGCAATAGCGTCGTAGAGACTCGTACGCCTCCATTCAACTTAATTGGCCGACTTCACTCGGTTCAACCAAATAGAATAATTGGCAATCTTGGTCGGCCAGGTGCGCAGACTAGCCGAACAACGGTCGCCGGTGAACCAGTCACAGGTAATCGGAAGGTCCTAGTTCGTCGGGTTTAAATGCTGAGAAAGAAGGAGATCACCTTGTTCAGATGTAGCAAAAAGGGTGAGAACCAGTTGCTCATCTACGAAGGCAAAAGTGGGGATTAGGTCATCAACAACCAAACCGGTGCTATCCGATCCAGAGATAGAGAAGAAGATGAAGACATGGTTTTACTTTTTCTGATGAAGAAATATGGTTTTCTGAAGAAGACAAGAAATTTGGGAATGGCCGAGAAGATTGAATGAGAAACCCTTTGGTGGGGGATGTCTCTCCTAAATATTTTCTTTTTCTTGGAGATATGATTGACACTGTTAGGACTCTTGTCGTCCAAAATGTGCGGCTAAAAATATGTCAGAAACTAATTGTGGAAGCCGAGACGTTTCTGTGAAAGGAAAAAGAACTTTTTTAAAGACCATCATTGCGTGCATTTAAGGCAAAAGTGATTGAAATGACACCTATGGCTGCCACACGAAATGACGACCATTTTGGAATACATCAACTCGACAGCTGCACTCGTGTTAATGTAGGGGGCAATTGTTAACACTCAAAAGTGTTTAGCCGAATCAAGTGACAACCGAAGGTGAAAAAAGATTCTAAATCGGTAACTGAGCGGAATTATAGCCAAATCCGTTAGTCCCTACCCTCGTCTAGAAAAGCATCATCGGCTATTATAGTAGTTTGACCGAGTCATAATTTTGAGGAACGGCTGAGACCCACATTTATTGCACTCTAACTATATTTATGTTTGTTACTACTTAATTTACTCAATCACCATTCTAACGCTTTCTGGAGTAGTTGGGAAACCCATTGCTGGAAGTTAGAGTTCCGCTTTCGGCCCAAATCGCTTAGTTAAAAAATTAATTTGTCATCCGATTTCGTCAGCCGATAAAACGGCAAACACTTGAGGAGAAACAATAGTGGAACCTTCTGATTCTGATTAATGTCATGGTTCTTTCGGCTTAGTACATTTTCTTCAACTGCGCTATTTTCTTCTTGAGTTGTCATGAAACAGTGATTACATTAATTGGGCATTATTAATTTTAAAAGCCATGATTAAACCGGCCCTAGTGACATCATTTCTGTTCATTATGAATTTTACCTACTCGAAAATAAATAGAGGTTAAAGATGACAGTAATTAAACCCGTGAAATTAGTATCCACTTATCTCTGCTTGCTGCCTAACTTGCCTTTGCGTTGCATTTCTTTAGAAACTTGAGCTGGATAATCACATTGTACTATTACTATATTATTGTTATTACTATTGCAAATCATATTACTTCTTAGAATATTACTATAATTACTTTCTGAACCCGACAAAAGCCTAGTTAACCGGTCAAGTTGGAATTAATGCAATGATTGACCTGCAAAAACACGTCAAGGATTATTTTTAATACAAAAAATATATTGTGCCCTCTCTCCAAGAAAAGAGCAAAGGGAAAGAAATTGAATATGCATTGTGGTTAATTTTTTAAACTCATTAATCTGAGCATAATCACAATAAATCAATTGAAAATGAACCGGTCTAAGGTAGGATAAATTTCGATTTAATCGAAGTCTGACTTTTTAACCAATTTCTGTTGACTCCAATCATTGTGATAAAATAAGATCGAAATACCCTTAATTTAATGGGCAAATGGAGAAGATAGTGAAAAGAAGAAGTAACACTTGTGCTTAGTAGAGGACCATCACTTTCTACTTCTTCCCTCCGTTCATTTATTTTAAAAAATAATGACAATTAATCTCGAGTTCCTAAATAAGAATACTACTAATAAGTGGTTGGTCTTTACAGCACATATTGCACGTACTCCTTAAATTACGCGTATTAAAAACTTTTAAGTGAAGAGTTTAAATGCAAAAGAATTAATTTTTGCATATTTTAAAAAATAATTATAAGAATTATCCATGACAAGTAAAATTAATAATCAGGAAGCAAGAAGAGTCCAACTATTATAAGGGCTAAAATACACCGATAAAAATTTGGGACAAGAGTCTAAATTTTCTATATCATCGGAAATTGAATAATTTTATCTTCCGTTAAACTTTTGATCTAATATCACCCAGCCGTTAGAAGAAATTCTTATTCTTTCCCTTGACCTTTAATGGAGCTCCAATTTCAAGATGTTTTTATAACATAATAAAAATTATGAGTAAATTAGGACGTTTTTCTCGAAAATTTTGAATATGTGGCTTTTACTCACTTCATACTAAAACCCCATTATGATAATTTAAAGGGTAAATATTAGATGACTCACAAACGACGAGAGCATAATTGAGCCAAAATCATAATGATGAACAAAATAAAATAATTGAAATATTTTAGGGACAATTACATAAGTAAATTAAAAGATTGAAAGGCGAGTAATAAAAAATACGTACGGCTGCCGTAAGTGGTGATATCACCAAAATCTGCTGCAACGAAAAAAAGTACCACCAATAATTTAATTCATTGTTACTTATTGTGGTTGCCGTAAGATATTTTCATTTTATTAAAAGAGGATAAATAAAATGGGAATTTTTTTTGGTAACATGCATATATGTGCAGGTTCAAATGTTTAGTACCAAAAAGAGTATTCCCGAAAGAGAAATAAAAAAAGGTGGTGTTAAATCGGCCTGGTGAAAATTACAAATGGTGGGAAGAGTTTGTCTTTATAGGAATTTAATGGAATCAGATCAGTTGAATAGTGCAAAGTGCATTTATTAATTGAGGGTACATGAAAATTGAGTATAGTTATGTACGCTTCTACATTACCACTCCTTTAATTTTAACTTAAAAAACTATACGTTTCTTTGTTTTCCTATCTAATATTCGATACTTGCATTGAGGTCCGACTTAAAATTATACACTTAACATGATAAAATTATACCTATATTCATAAAAAGACTTATTTTATATATGGTGTATAAACAACAACAACAACATGCTCAGCGTATTCTCACAAATGGGGTTTGGAGAGGGTAGGATGTACGCAGACCTTATCGCTACCTTTGTGGGGTAGAGAAGTTGTTTCTGATAGACCCCGATGCAAGATTATACGAAAAAAAAGACAATAAAATATCAAGATACAAAACAGATGAAGTAACAAATACTAATACGCACTGAAGAGTAAGGAATTATGCGATACCTAGATAATACTACTAAGAAAGGAGGAGATGTGGATAACTCACTACCTCTTCTACACAGAATGCGACATTACTCAACTACCTAACCTTCTACCATAATCCTCGACCTCCAAATCTTCCTATCTAAGATCATGTCCTCAGTCAGCTAAAGCTGTGTCATATCCTGTCGAATCACCTCCCCTCAGTTCTTCTTCAGCCAACTTCTACCTCTCCTAACTCCTACTATCTCCAGCCTCTCACACCTCGTAACTAGCACATCCTCACACATTTTCTTCGCATGCCCGAACCATCTCAACTTTGTTTCCCTCATCTTGTACTCCACGGAGGCCACTCTGACCTTGTCTCGTATAATTTCGTTTCTAATCATGTCTATCCTGGTATGCATCCACATTCATCTGAGCATCCTCATTTGTACTACCTCCATCTTCTAAACGTGAGCGTTTTTGACTGGCCAGCACTCTGCCCCATACCAATAAAAGGAAAAAGATACTTAATTATAATTAAATAATAATAAAATATATGCAACATACATATCTTGCATATGTCAATTTAAATAGGCCATTTAAATATTCATGAGTGAGTATATATTTGGGAAACAACACCAACACTGGGTCGGCTCTTTAATATTTTGTTTTACGTAGTGTTTCGCCATTTAAAAAATGGATTTGTAGTAAATTAGTTGATTAAAAAAAATATAAGTATTACTAGTTTAGTTTGGTAATTGCGTTCAAGCGTGATTGAAATATATACATTATTAGTCTAAACAAGAACTCAAGGGCATTGACTTAATATCGAACACAAAATAAACTTTCGACAAAAAGTAAACAATAGAAATTAAGAAATACTAAATTCAAGAAATTTGTATAATATTAAATTTCATAATTTTTTGAACTCTTAAATCTAAAATACTAATTAGGTTTCGCACCAGAATTATAAATTTATTATAATAAATAATAATTATTAAATTGACATTTTACTATTAAAATTAATAGATGAATTTCAGTTTTAAAGTAATCAGTACGTGATAAAAAAGAGCCAATCGAGTTGAGTCGAGCCGGCTCAACCGAGCTCGAGCTTTACCGAATTGAACTTTGACCGAGCTTTAACCGAACCGAGCTAAATTTTGACTAAAACCGGATCGAGCTGAACCGAGCTAAATGCAGGCGCTCGGCTCGCCTGTCGAGCCCCGAGCCGGCTCAGACTCTTTTCCAGGCCTATTTACTACTATGGAACATTAATAGTTCAACATCTCGAGAGTTTTTATGAATTTATACATACATATACTATATATACCTACTATTAAGTCTCGACTTTAACTGAATATATTCGTCTATCTACTTCAAATTAAGTCCTACTAATTTCTGTTTTAAATTATACAACCACAATATTCATTTTTGTAAGCTTTTCAAACATTATGCAAAACCACATCACTCTTCCAAACACTTTTTCTCTCTTTTATCCTACCAAAATCAAAAGTAATGTGCGGTGACGTGTTCTACTTAACATTCAACAATTACACTTTCAGTTTTTGTTTAATCATCTACAAAGTCATCTAAAGACTTTTAATCTGGAAATACGAGGCATCAAACCAAAAATTTCAGATTACTAACATTACATACTTTTTCCGATTGTACTCACCATGCAACAAATTTTGAAAAGGAGTATCAGAAGTTGCAGATAGTATGCATTGTGTTTGAACTTCCTTAGAAGTTAAAACTTTGTTAATCAACAAAGGTGGTGGTGAAGTGGTAAGCATTCCTTCATTCTTAATCAGGGGTCTTGAGTTTGAGTTCATCCGGATACGGAGTCCCCTTTTGTTAGGGAGCGCTTCCCCATTATGGAGTTTTCCGGCGCGAATCCAAATTTAGTTGAGCTCCAATACGAATACCGAACACCGGGTGGGAAACAAAAAAAACTTTGTTAGAAGTATTAAGGGTCGTTTGGTTGCTGGTTAGGACTTAGGAGTAAAATTATTCATGTATTAAAATCAACATAACTAATTAATACCACAAAATACGGTGTTTGATTATCAATTTATAATCCCGCACAATTAATATATGCATAAGTGTAAGATAGTATTAATCTTCCTTGAGGAGTCTTTCTCATTAATACCAATATATAGTGTACAATATAGAACCCTAATACAAGAAGAATCTTAGTTTACCATAATTATACATCACTAAATATTTACACAATATATGAGATATATTCTAATTATGAGTAGGGATATTATTGTACACGTTTACACACCCCCTCAGTCGAAGCGGGAGGAGGCCGAACGCTGAGACTGGATCTGAAGTCAAGGAACATCTGTCTCGGGAGGCCCTTCGTGAAGATATCCGCGTACTGATATGAAGAAGGCACATGCAATATTCTAAAATGTCCTAGAGCAACCTTCTCACGAACAAAGTGGATGTCCATCTCAATATGCTTTACTGAACCAGATTGTGAGACATGTATATAGCGAAATGTTATCATAGTACACAAGAGACGCTTTATGTAAAGGACACTGAAACTCCAAAAGAAGGTTTCGGAGCCAACAGATCTCAGCAACAACATTAGCAACTCCTCTATACTCATCTTCTACACTCGAATGGGATAATGTGGCTTGCTGCTTGACAGACAAAGAGATGAGATTATCTCCCAAAAATATATAGTAGCCGAATGTGGACCGATGTGTGTCCGGACAGCCTGCCCAATCTACATCTGTGTATGATAGTAGCATGTTCGGTGCGGATGGGTATATGTGTAGTCCATAATCAAGTGTGCCCTTAACATATTGAATGATATGTTTAAGGGAAGTAAAATGAGGCTCCCTAGGGGTATGCATAAACAAGCATACCTGCTGAACATCATAAGCAATGTCAGGCCTGGTGAATGTGAGATACTGAAGTGCACCTGCAAGACTCGTATACAGAGTAGGATCTGACACTAGATTAACATCCATGGTACAAAGTTTGGATTTAGAATCAACCGGAGTGGATATGATTTTGTAATTGTCCATCTTAGCTCTGTGCACGATCTCTTCTGCATACTTACGTTGGCAAATAAACATATAGTCTGCAGATCTAGTCACTGAAATCCCAAAAAACAACTCAACTTCCCCAAATCAGTCATAGCAAATTCAGACTTGAGCAGTGCAATAATGTCATTTTTCAACACAGTGGTAGAAGCAGTAAGAACAATGTCATCCACATATAACAATAGATAAGCGGTGTCACGACCTTTGTGGAAAGTAAAGAGAGAATTATCACATCTGATGCATGTAAACCCAATTCGCATAATGAACTGCGCAAAGTGATAATACCACGCTCTAGGGGCCTGTTTTAAACCATACAGTGACTTACGGAGACGGCATACATACCGATGGGCTGCTAGATGAACAAACCCTGGCGGCTGGTGCATGTAAATAGTTTCTCTTAAATCCCCATTTAGAAAAACATTTTTCACATCAAGCCGATGAATCAGCCAATGCTTTCCCATAGTAATGCTTAGAACTATGCGAATGGTAGCCGATTTAACAACCGGACTGAATGTTTCACAGCAATCAATACCCTCATGCTGGTTAGTACCATTTGCCACAAGTCTCGCCTCATATCTCTCTAAGTCACCACTATCCATGTACTTGTGATGAAAAAGCCACATGCAACGGATCACATTCACTCCCTCTAGTCGAGGAACCAAGTCCCAAGTATGCTGTTTCGTTAAAGCATTAAATTCATCACACATGGCCGTATTCCAATTCGGGTCCAGTTTGGCTAATTTTGGGCTTTTGTGAATATGAGAAATTGTTTGGGTAGACAGGTTAAATTAGACTTTGGGTTTGAAAATTCCGTGTTAGGCATGGGTTTCCATACGATGTGAGGGTGTTGGCTGGGCAAGGGTGTGGGTCGACTGGTTGGTTGAACTGGTAGGGTCGAACTCAGGTCTGGTTCAGGTCGCGGTTTCGGGACTGGGTGTTGGTTGAGGACGGTGGTTCAGAGGGTCGGAACAATGTTGATTGGTGGGATGGAAGTCGATTGGGGTGGGTTAATTTCGGTGTCAGTTTCTGGTTTGTGTCTGGTGATTATTCTCGGTATACCGAGACTAGCGGGGGACGGTGTGGTGGGGTACGATGTCAGTGGTGGAGTGGGTCCGGTAATGGGGTTGGATGGCTGGTTGCCGGTGGAATGATTGATTGCGGCTTGGTGTGGAGACTGTAGGGACGACATAGAAGCCGGGACTATGACCGGTGTACTAGTGGACACTGGTAGTCGATTGTCAGTGCTGGTGGCAATCGGCGAAGACGGTGACAGATTTGGCACTGGTGGTAGGGACGTCGACTGGCAGTCTTAGTAGGTGGCAGTGGGTGACTATGACGGGGCGGTAATGCTTGACTGACACAGTTCCCGAATGGTGACGGGAGAGAGGTCTGACTAATCTAGAAAATTGTAGTCCGGTTTTTGAAACTTTTGGATGTTCCAAAATAGAAATGTCGTCTCGTCAAAGGTGACTTGACGGGAGACGTTAATTTTTCGAGTGGACAAGTCATAGCATAAATAGCCCCTATAATTCGATGAGAATCCTAAGAAGACACACGGAGTGGTGCGGGGGGCTAATTTGTGAGGGGCGGTGGAAGTGAGATTAGGATAACGTAGGCAACCGAATATCCGAAGGTGATCATAGGAGGGAATCCGACGGTGTAAGATTTCGGTTGGAGTCATGTTGTGAAGGGTACTAGTGGAAAAAATATTAAGGATGTATTCTACCATTTTGACCGCATTTACCCAAAAAGAGGGTGGGAGAGAGGCATGAAATAGAAAAGTGCGGATCATGTTATTTATTATGCGGATGATACGCTCTGCTTTGCCATTTTGAGGGGACGTGTGAGGACACGAAAACCGAAAGACCATGCCATTATTTTTACAATTTTTTAAAATGGGAAATTGTTAAATTCACGGTCATTGTCACATTGGAAAGATTTTATGGCTCGTTCAAATTGCATTTTGATAAATGTGCAAAATTCAAGAAATTTGGCAAAGACTTCCGACTTGAATTTTAGTGGGTAAATTCATATTAAATGAGAGTAGTCATCCAATAAGGCGAGATAATATTTATGACTCATGGAGCTAGTAATGAGGGATGTCCACAAATCAGCATGAACAATATCAAAAGGAACAAATGTAATACTGACGGATGAATTAAACGGAAGGCGAACATATTCTTCTAATTGACAAGAGACGCAGTTTTGGGCAAGTTTCCCATTACAATTAATAAAATTATTGCTTCTAAGAAAATTAAAAACAGGAGTTCCTGGGTGTCCAAGCCTATTATGCCAAATTGATGGAGACAGAGCAGTTAGAGTGGTGTGTGAGCGGTAACTGGCAGCGGACGAGGGTGTGAATGGATATAGGTCCCCTGTGCTATTGCATCTCGTAAGAGGTGTTTCCGTACGTAGATCCTTCACAGTAAAACCAAAAGGATCAAAACCAACAGACACAGAATTATTACGGGTAAATTTCCTAATAGAGATTAATTTTTTGATGATGTTTGGGGCATACAGGACGTTATTTAGGGAGAAGGGTGGGTGAGGTGACTGAGTGTGGGCATTACCATAGCCATGAATTGGAATGCAGTGATCATTGCCAACTGTAATAAATTGAGGAGACTTTAAACGAAATAATTTGGAGAGATTATCTGCAGACTGGGTGAGGTGAGATGTGGCTCCCGAGTCCATGTACCAATTTTCATCGGGCTGCTACAAATTCAAATTGTTGAACGCCTGGCCCAAATCATAGGGGGTCAGATTAGTGGGCTGCTGTGGGAAATAGGCTTGTACGACGTGGGCTTGGTGATGTTGGTAGTGGGCTGGTCGATAACCCGGAATTGGGCCCAGTACTCCATGTTGATGAAATAGATACTGGGCTGAAGAATAGCCTGGGTATGTGGCCCAGTGCTGATTCTGGGCACTAGTTGTTGGGCCGGCCCATGAGGCAGACTGACTGGGCTGATGCGGCTGCTGGCTGGATTGCTTGGCCCTGCCTTTACAGCGTCCTTTTCCGCCACGTTCACTGCCGCCACATCCACTGCCGCCATGTCCACAGCCGCGGCCCCTGCCACCCCTATCGCCGCGGTTCTGCTGCGACTGACTATTTTCCGGCGGAGGTTGCTAGCCGACGGTGGTGTGACTTTGCGCATGCGTTTCAACCGCCAACACCTTTTGACAATGCTCGTCTTGCTTCACACGCCTGGTTTCCTCCAAAAGTAATTGCGGGCTGGCTTTGTTATCGTGGTCAGAGTGTCATATTCACCCTTTGGAAGACCTGTAACCAATTGATCTTTGTTTCGGAAATAGGCGTACAAACGTTAGACAATTGGTCTGCCACCAGTTTCAACTGCTTGCAATACTCTGACATAGTAGAAATATTTTTAAGACGGGTGTTGTTGAACTGTTCCTCCAAGTACACTACACGAGTGGTCTTGAAATATTTCTTCCAAATATGTCCATAACTCACGGACAGAGGCATCCGTTTTCATGATCGTGTAGAGTAAAACTTTAGATATTGTGCCATATATCCACTGTTTGAAGACGACATCGAGACGACGCCAGGTTGTGTCATCGATTTCGGGAGGGCGAGGGACGGAGTCATCGATATGGTCAAGCACATGATATACACATGCGTGAATGCGAAATAGTTTCACCCATGACCAATATTGACCATCTTCCTGATCAAACATCAAGGGAACAAAGCTCTTGATGTTAGTAACGACAAGAGTCAGATGGAAAGATGGTGAGGAGAGGTTGGTGGTGGGTGTTTGGATGACGACTGGGTAGAAGCGGAAGCGCCAGAGGACGTGGGAGTAGTCATAGGATGCATTGGGGGTAGTGGAGAGACACAGGAAAAGAAGAAAGAAAAAATTGAGAGGGTATGGGGAGAGGGGTAACCGTCAGCCGGAAAAGAAATTTTAGGGGGGGGGGTGACTGATGATACTCTAGGTTTTTAGGGTTTTGGCTCTTGATACCATGTAAGATAGTATTAATCTCCCTTGTAGAGTCTTTCTCATTAATACCAATATATAGTATACAATGTAGAACCCTAATACAAGAAGAATCCTAGTTTACCATAATTATACATCACTAATTATTTACACAATATATGAGATATATTCTAATTATGAATAGAAATATTATTGTACACGTTTACAATAAGTTATGAAGAAATATACACATTACTAATACCCATATAATAATTCTAACATAACTAATACGCATAATTCTACTCATCAACCAAACTAATCCTAAGTATCTCAACTTAGATGAGTAATTTATTAACTTTGAATCGTAAAGTTTGTATTAATTGACTAGTAAGTATTGTAGGTGGAAGGACTCTAGGAGAGGTTTTATGAAGGAAAAACTGGTAAAAATATTACAGTAAATCGGTGCTCCGACCACATTGAAGACCCGGCAATTCACCCTATTCTCCTTTTTTTCCCGGCTACAGTACACTCTGCTACTACTACTACAACAATTTTTTTATATCCTGCTTCTCAGCTTACGCCAGATTATTGCTGGAGATAGTAGTACCGGTCCCTCAGCACTACTATCCGTAAATCGCGAGATATGCCTGAATGACCAGGATTTGAGAACAGAGTTACTCATATCACCTACAAATGAGGTAACAATTTCTTCTTCTACTAAATATAATATATACAAAACAAATAAAGGTCAAAACAAACTTCCTTTTCGCCTATATAACTTGGTGTCTCTCATTTCTTCTTTCTCTCTTTCATCTCGCCATTAAACTTCATTTTTATTCTCCATGGAAAAAGATTACTTCATCAATGGCGCAATTCCTAATCCACCCTTCCAATTCCAATCCACTATGTGGCAATCTTCTGATAATTGCTTGTTTAACCTCAATTGGGATCATCAATTCGACTCAACTTTGAACTCAATAGTATCTTCCCCTTACATTGGGACTAATAACAATAATAATAGTACACCTTTAAACTCTCCACCGAAATTATACATGCCCAATTTAGGTAATTCACTTCCTCCTCCATTGCCTTGGCTGTCAACTGATCCAGGTTTTGCTCAACGAGCTGCTTGTTTTGGGAGCCGTAGTTTTAACGGTAGAACGAGTCCGTTAGGGTTGAACAACAATGCAGAATTGCCACAAAGATCTACTCAACCATTGGGGAATGGGAAGCTGTCTAGAGTTTCGAGCAGCCCTTCTCTCAAGCAAGCTGGATCGCCTTTGCTAATCAAGAATTCGATCATGTGTACTAATGGATCCAGGCGTGCTAATGAATCTGTTTCGGAACCAAGTGGTGAAACAGTTTCTCGAAAAAGAAAAACAGTTTCAAGAGCGAAAACAAAGGAAGATTCGCCTATGGTAAGGATTATTATCAAGTCAAAATAATTGTTTGTAATACAATTAGTGGTTAATCAAATTTTGCATTTCAGGGAGGTGAAGCTGATGATAGTGCAAGAGCAAAGAGATGTAAACTAGCTGAAGGTAATAATGTGACGGAAAATGGAACAGTTAACGTGGAGGAATTAAAGGACAATAATGAAGGTTATGAAACACAAAAACAAGCTATGGAAAATCAAAATCCACCCGAACCACCAAAGGATTATATTCACGTTAGAGCAAGGAGAGGACAAGCTACTGATAGCCATAGTTTAGCAGAAAGAGTAAGCGTTAATTAACACTAATTCATCTTTTAAAAATGTCAAATTTTGAATCATGTGTTAACAATTTCTAATTATCTTTTTTTCTTCATTTAATTAGGTGCGACGCGAGAAGATTAGTGAAAGAATGAAGCTTTTACAAGATCTTGTACCAGGCTGTAATAAGGTTAGCTGAAATACTTCGACAATTTTTTCCTTTTTATCGGATCATAATCGATCTTGTTCTAACCTAGAGTGAAAATTGTGTGTACCAGGTGACCGGAAAAGCACTAATGCTTGACCAAATTATAAATTATGTACAGTCACTCCAACGACAAGTCGAGGTAATTCACAATTGCACTAAGCAATTCTATGAAATGTGTTGTGATTCATCAGCTAATTAATTCTTCCTTGTGCAACATTTTTATAGTTCCTATCCATGAAGTTGTCTTCAGTGAACCCAAGTATGGATTTTCCCCTCTCCAAGGATGTAAGTATATCATAATAATTCATTGTCAGTAAATTGGTTTTTCTTTTACGTGACATTATCTGACATTCTAAAACAAGTTTTTTCTCTGTTTCTTTCAGATATGTCAACCAAATGGCTCTCTGCCCCAGCCTGTTTTACCAGTAAATAAAACAGCATCTGCTTTACCTTCTTTCCAACATAACGATATTCCTAATGGAGTACTAAGTCAATGCTCAGTGGATACATTAGATACATCACTATGCCGCAGCCTAGGAATGCAATTGTCTCCCCTTGATGGATTTGCTGAATATCTTAATCAGGTCATTACCCATTCAAGAATTCACATTTGTATATGGATCGCGTAGCGAAATTTTACATTATCAGTATATTTTAATCTGTTGTAACTGGTAACCTGTCTTATTTTTAAAAGTATTGATCGTACTTGTTGAAAATATAATCAAATATTAAAAAATGTGTTCTATCTAATAGCTTAAGTTTTTTAATCAGATGGTCACACACTTCAATATAGTATCAGAGTAGGCAAAAGTCCTGTGATCAAACCTCACCGCCACTCATTCTCAAAAAGAATTTCCACGTGCTTGGACCATGAAAAAAAATCAGATCAGCACGTGAGGGGGCGTGTTGAGAATATAATCAAATATTAAAAAATGTGTTCTATCTAACAGCTTAAGTTTTTAGATCAGATGGTCACACACTTCAATAGTACTGTATTTATCTTTTAGGTATATCGATAGTGTAAAACTTATTGATCAATGAACATACGTGTGAAACCAAATATTTTTCATCTTGTAATTTGGTTTTGACAACTTCACTTTTGTGCAGTTCCCTACAATGTGTGAGGATGATCTGCAAAGCATTGTGCAGATGGGGTTTAGCCAAAATTCCAACAAGGATGTGACACTGCAGTCACAAGGTTTTCCTGGTAAGAAGAGGCAGATACGTTTTCTTTAAAATTGTCAAAATTTAAGCTACGTTGCTCCGCTCTTCAAAAATGGCGACGGGTGTGTGTCGGATATTCTAAAAGTAGTGCATTTTTGGAGAATCCTGACACGGGTGCGAAAACATTTTTGGAGAGTCCGGACAACATAAATTTTAAGTATGATAATGATGAAGATCTTGAACGTTTAATTTAATGAGTATTTTTTTTCTTTTTGATGCAGGGCCTCATCAAACGTCTCACATGAAAATTGAGATGTAGTCACCATTAATTAAAACTTAAAACTTAAAAGCCCCTGCAGAAGAAAGAGACTGTTGTATATAGGAAGAGATTTTTCGTTTAAATCTTCTTCAGAAATTACTACTAATTCACAATATTAGATTTAGTTTTGAGGATTAACTTCCCTAGTCCTCTTAATGTATAATTAATTAATTTTGGTGTACTAATTAATTTTTGTTTTGGTAAGTCATGAGTATTTATTGTATAATCTTAAGATCGAACAGTCATTTGGGTGCAAAATCGTAACAGCACCACATGTAAGATATTATTTCTTTGTAAATCAATGAGAAATTGAGATGTTATTATGAGCTTTCATTTTCAGAAACATTCTCCATTAGTGTTTTAAAAAAATAATCCCTTGATTATTTTCATTAATGAAAGAGAATATATACAATATACAATTTCCTTAATAGAAAATCTTATTTATTATTCTAATCTCAAAACTTTATTCTAGTAGTACAAGAATCCTACAACTATGGTAAGTGTACAACACTAATAATTACAATTAATTTACACTAATATATCATCCCTCAACCTAGTACAAAAGACCCAATAGACCCCTGATATACAATATGTCTATCAAGTGTATATCACGGGTATATACCTTGTTTAACACCCCTCGCATTCATAGCGGACGGTCTTCGTACGTTGAGACTGTCCCTAAAATCTTCAAAAAGGACCGAGGGAAGACCCTTTGTAAAGATGTCTGCAATTTGATACCTGGAAGGGACATGGCAGACTCGAACTTGTCCACGAGCTACCTTTTCGTGAACAAAATGAATGTCCATCTCGATATGTTTAGTGCGCAGGTGCTGAACTGGATTACCAGAAAGATAGATGGCACTAACATTATCACAATAAACCAAGGTATCTTTCTGAATAGGACAATGAAGCTCCAAAAGAAGATTACGCAACCAACATGATTCAGAGACCACATTGGCTACCCCTCGATACTCGGCCTCTCCACTAGAGCGGGACAATGTCGACTGACGCTTTGCAGACCAGGAGATCAAGTTATTACCAAGAAACATACAGTAGCCAGACGTATACCGTCTGGTGTCCAGACAGCCACCCCAATCAGCATCTGTATACGAGACAAGTGTAGACGTCGACGAAGGATATAAATGTAAGCCATAGTCAAGTGTCCCCTGGATGTACCGAATAATGCGTTTGAGCGCATTCATGTGCTCAATCCTGGGATCATGCATAAACAAACACACCTGCTGTAAGGCATACGTAATATCTGGTCTTGTGAACGTAAGATATTGAAAGGCCCTGGCAATACTGCGATAGCATGTCGGATCCTCATAAGGTGAGTCAGCCGCAGCACCCAACTTGGGTTTAGTAACAACCGGATAGGAAGTGGTTTTACAGGATGACATCCTAGCCCTCTAGATGATCTCAGTTGCATACTTCCTCTGCGATAAGAACAACCCACCCGCATGACGAGTGACAGCAATCCCCAAAAAGTAACTCAAGGGCCCCAAGTATTTTATAGCAAACTTAGAATTGAGCATTGTCATGATAGACTGGCGTAATACATCAGAAGAGGCAGTCAAGATAATATCATCCACATATAACAGTATATACGCCAAGGAAGAACCACGACGATAGATGAACAATGAATTATCAGACCTGCTGTGAGAGAACCCAATAGTCGAAACATAGTCTGCAAACCTCTTATACCAAGCCCGTGGGGATTGTTTTAGCCCACACAATGGCTTTTCAAAAAACAGACATGATGAGGATATCTGGGATCCCTAAACCCCAAGTGCTGATGCATATAGATTGTCTCCTTAAGATCACCATGTAAGAAATCATTTTTCACATCCAACTGATGAATGGGCCATGCTTTCGAAAGAGCCAAGATGAGCACAATAAGAATGGTAGCTGGCATGACCACCAGACTAAAAGTCTCACCACAATCCACACCAACCTGCTGAGTCTTACCATCACCTACAAGATGAGGCTTATGCCTCGCAAACGAACCGTCAGAATTATCTTTATGAGCAAAAATTCATATAGAATATTAACATCAGATGGACAGGGCACCAACTCCTACGTCTTATTGACAATAAGAGCATTATATTCATCGGTCATAACAATTTTCTAATTCGGGTCATTTAAAGCAGACACGGGATTACGTGGTAGGGGTGATTTAAGAACATTAGAATTTAAATTAAAATGTATTTTTGGTTTTAAAATACCTCATTGACTACGAGTGACTGGTCTATGACTGGGGATAGAATTTGATGAATTTTGGGCAGTGACGGAATCGAACCGAATGGGCAAGAGCGGATCGGGCCGCCAACAGCGATGAGCCTGTTGGCCCAATAATCGAACGTCGATCGAGCAAATGGTCGATTGCCGCCCAGCCCGAGAGATGGACTGGACCGTGAGTCTGGCCCACTAGACTGAGGCAGGAGAATTGTGAGGCCAGCGGACAGTGGGCCCGTTGGCGGATTTGGGGTGTGGGATACGTCCGAAAATTGGTGAATAATATACGGGGATATACCATCATCCAAAAAATTATACGAACTCGACACGGGATTACTAACCTTAGGTCCTTAGCAAACGGAAATTGGGATTCATCAAAAATTACATGGCAACTAATGATGATTTTATTAGATGATAAATCAAAATATTTGTAACCACGATGATTTAGCGGATAACCCAAAAACACACAAGGGGTAGATCGGGCCTGAAGTTTATTAATTGTGGTGGACAGAAAGAGTGGATAACACAAGCACCCAAAGACCCTAAGATGTGAATATGAAAGAGTCTTATTATATAAAATTTGAAGGGGGATGAATATGTCAAACCTTTGGAAGGAAGAATGTTAAGAAGATATGTAGTCATTTGTAGCGCATGATGCCAAAAAGAAGGGGGTACGGAAGCATGAATCAATAAAGTTCGGACAATATTATTAATGGTATGAATTTTGCATTCGGATTTCCCATTTTGTGACAACGTATATGGGCAGGAAAAATGAAAATTGATCCCATTATTAGCACAAAACTCCCGAAACTCCCGAAACACCCCATTATCATATTCTTTGCCATTATCACATTGAATATTTTTAATTTTCCATTCGAATTGGTTCTAATGAATGCTCTAAATTTTAAGAAAATGGAAAAAAAATTGAGATTTTTGCGCTATCGAAAAAGTCCAAAAAATTAGAATAATCATCAAAAAATAGAACATAATAGCGATGAACCAAAGCACTAAGAACGGGAGATGTCCATAAATCACTATGAATAATATCAAATGGCATTAAAGTATGAGAATTAGAGGCTACAAATGGCAATCTAATAATTTTTCCTAAAGAACAATATTGACAATTCGGAGTACTACGCGTACCCTTACAAGAAATAAAATAGTTTTTATCTAAGAAAGACAAAATAGACGAGCCTGGATGACCTAGACGAGCATACCACAAAGAAGGAGTCAGAGCTGCAAATATTGATGTCAATGCGTGACTCGAGAAACCGAACGTTGGCGTGATAGGATAAAGATCACCCCTACTATCACACCTCATGAGAGGACTCCCCATCTTGAAATCCTTCACAGAAAACCCAAACGGATCAAATTCAATAGACACAGAATTATCAAAGGTGAATTTCCGGACAAACACTATATTTTTAATCAATTTAGGGGCATTGAGGGTATTTTTCGAGATAAGAGGTGGGTGGGGGGGGGAGACAACGTTTTATGACCATAACCACGAATGGAATTTAATTACCATTACCAACAATTACGCCACGAGGGCTGCTCAAATTGTAATAAGACGAGAGAGTACCTTGATCGGATGTCATGTGGGTCGTGACTCCGGTGTCCATGTACCAATTCGGGTATGGTGGATTTAATCCAAGTGTATGCATTGCACCTTCAATGTCGATTTGTGTGGGGCCCACTACATGGTAGGTCTGCGGAGGCCGAGGCCCAAGTACACTGGCTTGCTGCCCCAGCCCACAACCTGGTCGAAAACCCGAGACTGGACCCGAGAAACTGGGCCTGGGCTGTTGAGAAATTGGGGCCCAATTTCCCGGGTAATATCCTGGAAACTCGCCACTGTTTGGCCCAATTCTGCTGCATAGGGGCCCACTGCGGGGCCCAAAACTGCTGCTGCTATTAACTACCTCGAGGGCCGACATTGCCACCACCACTGTTCCGGCTGCCACCCGTGTTGCTGCCGCGATTTTTGCCATTTTGTTTTATTCTGACCCTTTTTGCCACCACCATTGTTGTGGTTTTGGCCCGAGTTGTTGGAACCGGAAGGAGAAAAATTGAATTCGGTCATCATGACTATGGGACTAGCACCGGTAGTCGCATTTTTTGCCAAGCCGGCTTCTTCAAGTGTAAGCACAGAATGAGCCTGATAAAATTGCGGAAAAGGGCTGCTTTGACGAAGAAGCGTGCTAACACCACTATATGCCTCAGAAAGGCCTGCAACCATCTAAAGGACAAGACCGTCGTTGGTAACTGGCGCACCAACGTTGCGGAGTTGATCTGCCAATTCCTTAAACCTTTTGCAATATACTGAAACGTTAGGGAAATCTTTCATATTGGCGTGGGAGAACTACTGCTCCAAGGTGACAGCACGAAAATTTTGATTATATTGAAATATATCACGTACTCTATTCTAAGTCTCCATCGCCGTAGCGTCTGGTTCGATAATCGTTAGCAACAGGTCGATAGAAATAGTGGAATATATCCACTGAAGAACAGTAGCATCAAGTGTGGTCCATAACTTAGGATCATCCTCGGGTTTTGGCACATCTGTATCTGTAGGAGCTGCCGGGGATAATGTGATGGAGAACTTGATGCGAACGTGCATGAACTTTGAATAGTTTGGCCCACGTCGCATATTGGACGTTTTCTATTTCAAGAACGATAGGGATGTGATCTTGATATTAGAAACAGCAAGAGCAGGTTGAAACATGTTCTTGGCCATAATAACAACGCAAGACGTGATGTAGGGATTTGGAAGAAAAAATTGGGAAGAGAAACCGAGGAAGGGAGCTCGAAAATCGGGTAGTTTGGACGGAAATCGGGCACGGAAACCGAGGTATGTTCTCAGGAATAGTGCACGGTAACTAGGAATTTTGGGAGAGGCAAATTTAACCTAGACTTCTGATACCATGAAAGAAATAATCTCTTGATTATTTTCATTAATGAAAGAGAATATATACAATATACAATTTTCTTAATATGTCTTATTCCTATTCTAATCTCAAAACTCTATTCTAGTAGTATAAGAATCCTATAACTATGATAAGTGTACAATACTAATAATTACAATTAATTTACACTAATATATCATCCCTCAACCTAGTACAAAAGACCCAATAGACCCGTGATATACACTATGTATATCAAGTGTATATCACGGGTATATACCTTGTTTAACAGTGGTCACTGAGTAATCTCATATGACTGACAATTTATATTCAAATCTTCTAAAAGATCTGCTTATGGTTGATGTGAAATTAAACCACAAAATTTCTGGTAGTTATGATTATTTAGATATGTTGAAACCAGCTGTAAGGGTGGGGCTCCTTAACCTCTTTCAAAAGTCTTATATGAATGATTAGTTACAATTCTTGATTTAACTTGGGATGCGAGTCAACTTTTGATATTTTTTGCCACATTTTTTGTTGAATCGAGGGTTTATCAAAAACAATATCTCTATCTCCAGATTCTATTTTGTGGGATTACACTCTATATGTTGTTGTTATATTCTCTTGGAGTCTCCTGTAATTTTAGTGAATATAAATTATATGCACGGCTAATATAAATCTTTTTTACATTATCATTATATTTTAACCAATTATAATTGATTATTTGCTTTTACTTTGCAAGCTGTCAAATTAATTTTACAATTTCTTGTTGTTTTAGATTATCTTGTAATGTTATAATAAAAATTTATACGCCCACGAGTTTGAGGAGGTAATGTGTAGCATATGAATTCATTTGAACCTATTAGTTTTGACTCGAACCTTACATATATATTGAAAAATCAGAAAATAAGTAGTATTATTTTGAACCTAATAAATCAAATGAGCTATTGGAAAATCCGAATCCGAATATGTAATGTTAAGATTCTGGATCAGCCACGACAACCAAGCAGTGCACATATATTAAACTCATTTTCATGTAGATTAACCTGAAACAAAAGCTTCGTCCGTCTATTTTGACAGTGCCGCAGAGTACCGATTGAAAAAACAAAAAGAAATACTTAGTTGGAGGGGGGGGGGGGGTCTGCTCTCTTAGTTGCTTATTCCTAATTAAATGATTATATTAAGGGGGCATCAAAAGAATCCCAGGTTGGCAATGGGTGAAATTCTGACTAGACCCAACGAATGAGAGGACTTTAATTCCCTTCTTATTCTAAAGTAATAATCAATAAACAGGGAAAAGCTAAATGGAGTAGTGGAGTTCGGGTATGGAAAGATACCCTTTAAAAAATAGATTAATCATTTGATGGAAAGAGATTAGCAAACAAGTTTATGGGGTTTAACAAAAGATTTCTCCCTTGCAGCCTTATCTTATTTTAATATTGAGAGTTTAGTTCCATTATTGGTCTCTCTCCCCCAAACCCAACCCACAGCAGTTAACATATTCAGTAAAATCTCACAAAATGAGGTCTGAGGAAGAGTAGAGTATATGCATACATTATCTCTACCTTGAAAAGTAGAGAGACACTACAAGAAGAAAGACATTTGCCAACAACATTTTTTATTTTCATATGTTGGATGTTGACTTGTTGCCAAAAATATTTTTTGCAACAACAAAAATTATTGCATATCGTTGCAATAAGCTCCGATGCGAAAAGTTTTCGCCACAAGGTATTTTTTTGTTATCATTTACATTTTTAGCAACAATATATTTATTATTGCTAAAGTTTTGTTGTCAATTCTATATTTTGTTGTAGTTTGGCAGTTCCCAGTAGATCCTCAGCATAAGGACAAGCAAGTCATGACAAAATGTTAAAAGCATAATAAAGCAGTCTGAAAAGAAGAGAGCAGTAACTATCACAAATAACATGATAACCGAAGCACAAGACAACCTTTAGTACTTATTATATCTTGAAATATTAAAGGCAACAATTTTGTTTAGGAAAAAAAATCAATCATATAAGGAAATGCGTTTGCAAGTTGAACTTTTAATATCATCGCTACCTATATATATGGAATTTCTAATCCTTTCGGACTTTGAACTTTGGACTCAAATAACTTATAACTGAAAAGTATTTATTAATGAAAATATTTATATACATGATATACAATATGTAAATATAAAAAATAAATCTACATTTTTCTAATACAAGATTGTTATTTTTTTCTAATACAAGACTACTACCATAAGTATACATGTATAAGAATTTTATTAATTATGGTAAGTAAATATACATAATTGCATTGGCCAATATACATGAGATACATGTTACCATGTATTATCTTTCACACTCCCGCAGTCATAGTAGGCGGTTGTCGTACGCTAAGACTGTCCCAAAAATCTTCAAACAGAAATAAGGAAGACCCTTAGTAAAGATCTCAGTAATTTGGTATCGTGAAGGGACATGCAAGACATGTACTTGTCCACGAGCTACCTTTTCGCGAACAAAATGAATATTCATCTCAATATGTTTAGTGTGCTGATGTTGGATCGGATTCCCAGAGAGAATAACATTATCGCATTAGACCAAGGTAGCTTTCTGAATAGAAAAGTGAAGCTCTAATAGGAGATTACGCAGCCAGCAGGACTCAGATATTACATTGGCTACCCCTCGATACTCGGCCTCCATACTGGATCGCGATAAAGTAGCATGACGTTTAGTCGACCAAGAGACTTAGTTATCACCAAGAAACATAAAATAACCAGATGTCGAACGTCTGGTATCTGGACATCCACACCAATCAGCATATGTATAAGACACGAGAGTAGATACTGATGATGGATATAAGTGCAAATCATAATCAACAGTGCCCTGATTGTAACGCATAATGCGTTTAAGAGCATGCATGTGTTCTTCCCTCAGATAATGCATAAATAAACACACATGTTACACTGCATAAGTAATATCGGGCCTCGTGAAAGTAAGATACTGAAGAGCCTCTGCAAGACTGCGATAATGGGAAGGATCCTCGTAAGGTGTGCTAGCATTAGCACTCAGCTTCGGTTTGGTATCAACCATAGTAGGAGAGGACTTACAGAATGACATGCCAGCCCGCTCAATAATCTCAGCCGCATACTTCCTCTGGAATAAAAATAGACCATTTGCATGACGAGTTACACTTATACCCAAAAAATAACTCAAGGGCCCCAAGTCTTTCATAGCAAATTCTGAACTGAGAAGAGACATGATAGACTTGCGCAATTTATCAGAAGAGGCAGTTAATATAATATCATCCACATATAATAGAATGTATGTCAGAGAAGTACCACGACGATAGATGAATAGAGAATGATCAGACATGTTGTGAGAAAACACAATAGTAGACACATAATCTGCAAACCTTTTATACCAAGGTCAATGGGCCTGTTTAAGCCCATACAAGGACTTCTTCAGCAAACAAACATGGTTAGGATGATCGGGATCCCTAAAACCCAAGGGATGATGCATGTAATCTGTCTCCTTGATATCACCGTGTAAGAAAACATTTTTCAAATCCGGTTGATGAATGGATCATGCTTTTGAGAGAGTTAGACTAAAAATAGTGTGAATGGTTGTCGTCTTGACCACCGGACTAAATGTCTCTCCATAATCCACACCAGCCTATTGAGTTTTGCCATCATCTATAAGACATGCCTTATTCCTCTCAAAACAACCATCAGATTTATCCTTATGAGTAAAAATTCACATAGAACGAATAACATTGACACCAGGCAGACGGGGCACCAACTCCCACATCTTATTTTCAATAAGAGCATTATAATCATCATCCATTGTTATTTTCCAATTCGGGTCATGAATGGTAGACATTATATTACGTGGTAGGGGTGATTTAGTGACATTAGAATTGAGATTAAAATGTCATTTTGGTTTAAAAATACCATGTTGGCTACGAGTAACGGGCCTTTGACTCGGAATAGAAGTGGGTCGGACCTAGGGTAGTGTAGAGATGTCACGGACTGGACTGACGGAGGACGTAGAAACTGGCCAGCAGGCAGTGTGCTTGCTGGCCGAGAAACTAGATCCGACAGTGTGTATTTGGGCCATCAGGCAGTAGGCCTGCCGGCAGATTTGGGTCACGGTAATGGTAGGCCCAATGGTGGATGATATACGGTGAGAGTCCATTATCCAAAAAATTATAAGAACTATACACGGAATTATATAATTTAGCAAACGGAAATTGGGTTTCATAAAAAAAGACATGGCGACTAATTACGATTTTATTCGAGGATAAATCAAAACATTTACAACCGCGATGATTAGATGGATAACCCAAAAATACAAGTGGTAGAATGGGCTTGAAGTTTGTTAATTGTAGTGGATGGGAAAAGATGATAACATAAACATCCAAACACCCTAAGATGAAAATACGACTGATCTTGATGATAAAGAATTTTTAGTGGAGATTGGTATGCTAATCCTTTGCTAGGGAGTATGTTAAAGAGGTAAGTAGCCATTTGTAATGCATGATGCCAAAAAGAAGGTAGTAATGAAGCATGAGCTAGTAAAGTCCGAACAATATTATTAATGGTACAAGTTTTTCTTTCGACTTTCCTATTTTGTGAGGACGTATGAGGGTAAGAAAACCTAAAAGACATGCCATTAACATTACAAAATTTCTGAAATGGTCCATTATCAAATTCCCTTCCATTATCACATTGAATATTTTTAATTCCCCGTTCAAATTGGGTACGGATGAATGCTCTAAACGATAGGAATGTGAAAAAAACTTGAGACTTTTTAGATAAAGGAATGGTCCACAAAAAATTAGAATAATCATCCAAAAATAACACATACTAACAGTGGCCCAAAGAGCTCAAAACGGGAGATGTCCACAAATCACTATGAATAATATCAAATGGCAACAAAGTACTAGAATTTGAGGCTACAAACGATAATTTAACATATTTTCCAAGCGGACAAGAAGGACAATATTAGTATTACGCGTGCTATTACATTCAATAAAACTATTGTTTTTAACAGAAGAAAGAACAGACGCCCCCGGATGACCCAAACGTGCATGCCACAAGGAGGTGCTAGAGCGGCAAACATTGACAGTGTGGCATGGTTAGTGGAAGTGGTGGTGGTGATTGGATAAAGCTTTCTCCGACTATTACATCTCATTAGAGGTATCCCCGTCATAAAATCCTTCACAGAAAATCCAAAAGGGTCAAAGTCAACAGAAACCCAATTATCAGTTGTAAATTTTTCAATAGACACTAAATTTTTAACTAAGCGAGGAGCATGAAGGACATTTTTCAAGGCTAAAGGTGGGTTCGAGGGAGATAATTTTGTGTGATCATAACCATAAATTGAAATTGAATTACCATTACCAATAATTATGTCATAATTTTTGCTCAAATTGAAATAAGATGAGAGATTACCTACCGCGGACGTCATATGAGAAGTGGCCCCACTGTCCATGTACCAATTTACGTCCGGAGGATTTAATCCAAGTGTATGCATCACTGCCTCGATATCCGTGGGGGTTGGAACTGTCGCTGGGCCCACAACAGTGAAGGCTTGCTGAGGCCGAGGCCTAAGCAGGCCAGCCTGCTGCCAGTTATTGTCCACTGGCCCAACGGTATGCCTCTGCTGTGTAAAATTGGGCCTGGCCTAAGTTGAAGGAACTGGGCAGGGCGGCATGGGCCACTGGCCAGTGGCTTAGGCCTACTGCCATGGGTTCAGTGGCCCGGTGCCCTGTCTGCCGCCACCACCTGTCGGTCTGCCACCATAATTTTTGCCACCTTTTTTCCGATGTTGGCCTTTTTTATTGTTACCATTGTTACGATTTTGGCTAGAATTGTCCGAGAATGAGTGAGGGTCATCGGACGTGGCTACCATCATGGTAGAATTTGCTCCAGTTGTCGCCTTTTTAGCCAACCCGGCTTCTTTTAAGGTGAGCATGAAACATGCTTGGTAAAACGATGGGAAATGATTGCTTTGAGAAGAAGAGTTCCAACGCCATTATAAGCCTCGGATAGACATGCAACCATCTGAAGAATAAAATGATCATTCGTGATGGGCGCGCCAGCGTTCTTGAATTGATCCGACAACTCCTTGAGCCTTTTACAATAGGCTGAGACATTCGGAAAATCCTTCATGTTGATGTGGGAGAATTTCTGCTCAAGCGTCACGGCATGAGAATTTTTGTTATCCTGAAATATATTACGCAACCTATCCCAAGCTTCTATGACCGTGGCGTCGGGTTCAATAATATTTTGCAAGAGGTCCGTTGAGATTGTGGAATAAATCCACTGGAGTACCGTAGCATCAAGAGTTTCCCACAACTCTATTTCATCATCGGTGGTAGGCACCTTCTCCTTGCCTTTTGTCGGGGGATAATGTGATTAAGGACACAATTAGATTGTGCGTGAACTTTAAATAGTTCTGTCCACTTCGCGTATTGGACGTTTTCCATCTCAAGAATGATGGGGATGTTATTCTTGATATTGGAGACTGCAAGGGCAGGATGAAAAATATTCTTTGTGGTAGACATGGTGAAAGAACAAGAGGAGAATTGGGGATTCAGAAAAAGAAAGGAAAAAAAATTGAAGGGAGGTTTTTGGTCGGTCGGCGGCCGAAGGTGTAGTAAGGGTGGCGGAAGCACAAAATTGGAGAAGGAAATTTTGCCCTAGACTTCTGATACCATGAAAGAGTATAATCTCTTGATTATCTTCATTAATGAAAAGGTTTATATACATGATATACAATATGTAAATATGAAAAATAAATCTACATTTTACTAATACAAGACTACTACATTTTCCTAATACAAGGCTACTGCCATAAATATACATGTACAAGAATTTTCTACTAATTATGGTAAGTAAATATACACAATTGCATGGGCCGATATACACGAGATACACGTTACCGTGTATCATCTTTCAATAACTCATTCCCGTTTCAAGTTATTGAGACTCGCTTGATTTTTGAGGTATAAAACAAATAATCTTTGGTGTTAATAATTAGATGTTTGGTTACGGTTTTTATTTCCCGTAAAGAAACTTAAATATATAATTTGTATGATTAACATTTATAACAGTTCATAACAAATCTAATTTAGAATAACGATATATGTATTAGATAACCTAATGTGTTTAAACTATTACTTAGTTTGTTGGTTCTCTTGTTTATTAACTCATCTATTTCTAATACTGTCTGTAGAATTAAATTCTAATTTATGAGAGTCTATTTACAATAAAATTTTCATATTAAATTTTGATAATTACATATTTTGTGGAATTTATAGTGTTACATAGATTATTACCTAACTTATCCCATATGCTCAAAACCAATATAGGAAGTTTTCATACAGACAGAAGGTATTATTGAAACAAAACTTGCCTACTTTACAGAAAAAATATTTTAAATATATCGTGTACTCAAATTTTGAGACAGTCAGTCAGACCTCTCTATAATAACCTTTTTATATAATAATACTTAACTATAAAAATTAAAATTGTATTAAATTTTACATCCTTATAATAGTGTTTAACCTATAACGATAATAATCAACTTGATAACATTATGCTCTTTGTAAAATTATCCCTCTATAACAACATTACTCAAATATTAATTTACTATTTTCCACTTTTGTTGCTAGTCACTTATTTTCATAATAAAGAACGCAATACTAAATGCTTTGTTGTTATAATGTCACATATATAAATAGAATGGTTGAAGGTTGGCAGTGCATTTGTGATCAGATATGTCAAATTATCATTTGATAAACGGTAATGATCCGTCCGGTCGTTTTTAGGCTACGACTTCTATTTAACTATTTTCCTTCCCGTAGACTCTGTGTGGGTTTGTGATGTGCGAAGATGGATGACACGGATTCCTAAGTCTATTTATTTGAGTTTCGGATGAAAAACTCAAAACCAAAAACTTAGAGTTGGATAGTTTGACTCAACATTGATTTTTGACTAGATGGGGTCGTTTTTAGGTACCGTCATTTTTTATAGTTTCAGAAGATCATTTATGACTTAGTCGAGTCATTGGTTCGCTTTTGGAGACAATCAGATGTATTTTGTGGCTTTGTTTGTGAAATTTAATATTTGGTTGTTCCGGACGATTTTTTAGAAAAGTATGTCTTAGCTCAGTTAAATGGGAAATTCGAGGGTACAAGCGAGTTCGTAGCACTGTTTACCTTATATGAGCATGTTTGATTTGTGTTCGGGGGGAAGGGGCGTCTCAAAAGTGTTTCAAGTGTTTGATGGGAGTTTGAGGCTATTTCATGTTCTAGTGTCTGGTGTCCGTCTTGGCGGCACCTGTTCTCGCTTCGACGTGGCCGCCTTAGCGGGAGGTTGGCTCACCAAAGCGGAGGTTGGGAAAGTGTAGAGTTTTTGCCTTGACGGAGGATTGGTCCGCAAGGGCGAGTCCGCCTCTGCGGAGTCGGGTATGCCGTGGCGCAGAGGCGAAGTGTCAAGTGACACCGCCTCAGTGAGGTCTTTTCGCGTCGTAGTAGGTCCGTGCCGGCGGAGTCAATTTTACTAGGAAGGAATCACTGTATCAAGTGTCCTATATAATTTTCTAGGTCATATTTCATTTCCCAAAATAGTATATCTCGAATCTAGAGCCGTCAAGTGAGAAATTACAGAGGTTTAGAAGGGAAATTCATCTTTGAGGTAAAATTCCATTCTTTATGATTTGATTCCATATTTCTAAGTCCCTTAATAGTGGTCTAGTATGTTTATGAGTTGGGGAAAATGAAGTATGATCCCACTTGAGAATAAGAGAGTTGAGTCTTGATTTAAATGGTATTTATGGACTAGTTTACTTGTATTATTGTGAATTAGTGATGGATTATACTAAATTATCATGTTGTAGAGCTTCATTTGAATATATAAACCTATTCCAATTGGGGGAAATTCTAGGGTTTTGAATTGGGGCTTTTTGTATATTGTCTGATTGAAGGCTCAAATGTGTATAGTTTTCTAATTAACTTAAGGATATGATTCCCTAGTATGTAGTCTTGGTTTTTAGGTAATAAAGTTTGAGTCTTGGTGATGTGGACCCGGAGTTTATATTTAAAGTCTTTCTTTGTTATCGATTACATCTGTGTATGTTGTGTAAACTCTTCATTAACGAATATTATATACGTTATTATACTTTGATTATCACGAGGCGCAGTGAAAAGGCAAGGCGATTACCGAGGCTTGATTGGTTAGCACTTCTGTTCAGCATAGAGGTAGACTACAGTTTACTTTCACAAGACTTCGATGGAAATGCGTAAATAGTTATAAATATTGAGTTGTATTTGGCATGTTTGGAGGTCTCACTCAACCGATTGTGATGAACAGTTGAGTGTGTACCGATGTTGAATTGTAATGATGAAGGATTTGGGGAATCAGCCTTGTGCTGATTCCGAATGCTGATTTATTTAGGTTTGTCGTCATATGTGGGCTTGTCGTCGTATTTGATATTGTTTATTTATTCATCACACCTACTTTCGATATGATATCATGATTTGTACTTGGATTATTATGTTTTTAAATTCTTGGAAGCATGTAATATTAGTCTCTATACTTGACTGCATCTCATTACATCATGATTTCTTGCCTTATACTGTCATTTTTATTCATACACTCATGATTCTGAGATATTGATATGAGAATCGTATGTAATGTTGTGGGTCCATGAGACCGTCAAGGTGAGATTACTTATGAGATCATGGCAACACTGAGATGATGATGATATTCGAGGGAATGGGTTGCACGTCTGCAACATGATTCTATTTATCCAAGAGCTGGTCTCCAATGAGAAATTTCGGAGGAGTATATGGACTTCGTGGGTCCCCCATGAGTGTGCGTCTCATAATAAAAACTTGAGCGCATGTATACTGGAAGATCAAGTGTATTTGCAATGCATTCATAACATATCATTCATGGATTATCTGTCGATGGAACAAGTGTTGAATTGATTATTGAGGACTTGATTGGATTTCTGAAATAAGGAAGCATGTTACTTACTCAATGATACTCGAATTTCTTTTATTGAACTCTTCTGAATTTGAATGATCTAGGTGATTATGAAAGCTTATTTAAGAAGGGAATTGCGAACTCTATGGAATATGTTGTGAACAATGTGATCTTACTTGGATATTTAACTGTTAGAATAGGATTATTTGGCATCAACTTGGTATTTAGCTATTTTTATGTATCTTTTGTCGTTGTCGACCTATGATGCCTATGGGGGTACGTTGTGTACTCATGCTATGCAATACTGAATGCAGATTCAGTGCCTTCTATCAGTGCAGGACAACGTGACTGATTTTAGTTGGTTGATTTCCTAACATTCAGGGTGAGGATGCTACCTCTAGCATACCGTTGTATGTTTATTCTCTACTTTGTCTTTTACTTGCACTTGAGAGACATGACATACCTCTTTAGCTTATGTATTGATTTGGGCACTATGTTGCACTCATTTTCAGACTTGTATCATTTTATTAGTGCTCTTGTATCTACAAATTAGATTACTTGGGGGATGTTGTTGATGTATCAGACTTATATTTCTTCCGCATTTATATTATGAGACAACTTATGTAGTAATTGTTATCCTTCCACTTTTACTTATATTATATCATTTGAATGATTTTGGAGTGGTTCACCTACTGATGAGGATTATGTAGGTGTCACCACGATTCCTGAAAAGGAGTCGTGACATAAACTGATTGATCATTTGTTTCTGCATCTGCATTCTTTCATAGAGTTGCATCATCATCATATGATATTTGTTTGGATTATGCCAAGTATATTTCTGGATTTCCCCATAAACTATTGTTATCTTTGTATGATTTGACTGTCATGTAGAACAACATGATATGTTAGTACCCTTCATGGAAATAGATAACATGTTTTTATTGAACTCTAATGTCGATCATATGAATGCCCTGTATATACAAAAAAATTGACAATATTTGTTAGAATAAACACACTAATGTCAGGGCTTTCATTCGCAATATGCAATTGATCTTATTTTCGTATCTCCACGTAAGAGAAAAATTATATCATGCTCATAATTATAGCAAGATAAATAAATGCATCAATTTCACAAATATATGGTACTTAAGGACCAATCTAATTTTCTCATTTCAACTTCATTTAGCAGGTAGTCCATTGATTTTCGAAAATTCTTCAAGAGCTCCAATAATATTCAAGTTAGCAATTTGGACGACCTTATGAATGATTCTAAATATCATAAAGGGATAAGGGTAAACAGAGTCATCTTTGTACCCTTCATCAATAAATATTTATTAAGGTGATCTCAATACATCAGCCTTGATTCATTTAATCGGTTTAACGATTATAAACAAGTTTTTCAATAATTTATTTATGCTTCGGCCATTTGGATCCTTAAGAAATTTTCATATAAATTTTGTCAAGTAGGCCATATAGGCTATTACAACATCCATCAGTATAACTTGTGACATGTTCTGATGTTTGGACAGCATGTCCAATAAACTTTATGCTTACCAAAATGCATCATTTCACTTGGTAATTATTTCTACGTCAACATGCTTTAGAAGACGTAGAATTCAAATCCTCATAATCTTATACAATATTGCACGTTATATTGTATCAAATATATTATCGATGAGATGTTATTTTGTATCGACTCACAATTCGACATACCTTACTGGCATATCATCACTTCATTATTTTTTAGGTACCTGAACCTCCTATAAGTCTTTATGAAATGTTGTTTCATGGGCTCTTCAAGAGCACATTTCCTCCTTATTATAATTATCTTGATCATTTGCTCCTATCATTTTTCAAGGATTATTACATTTGGAACCGATTGTTCTACCATGCTCCATGCATGTAGGCTCTGTCCTTTAGAGACATTTAGGTTCATCTTGCAGCTGAAATATGAAATAGTTGGGTCAGTAAATACTTCCAGCATTTGATTTGAATTATCTTTTGAACGAGGATCTTGATGATAATTCACAATATATTTCTTAGCTGCTTATTTTCTCTCCCTTATGTTAGAAATCTTCTGATGTCAGAACTACAGGTCTGTTAATCGTATACTGCACATAAAAATTTATTAGATGAAAATATTTAATTTCTGACCCTAAACCAATTGTGAGAAGAGAATTTATCATAATTTATTGGTCTGAAGCATACAAGTGTCGTTGTATGCAATATATCATATCTCAGACCAACACTTGAAGCTTTTTCTCATAAGCAATAGTTTAGCTATTTATCGAAGGCGTTCAATGCTAAACCGGCTTGAATATAAATCAATATTATCAAGATGAATTGTCTTAATTACATATTCTGAAAATTGTGCTCCTAACTCAATTATTCTGAGCAAGCAACTTCGTAAATGTCAAACTGTGGGTTGACAATAAAAGTATATGTGACTGTCTCATAGATGCATCTATTTATGATATCACATTGTAGGTGAACGAGCCCACATACATCTTTTATATTTTTCAGTATTTAGGGAATTCAGTACCAACATTAGCTGGTATCAACTTATCATGAGAACAAGCAACACGAAAGAAATCTTGAAGAATCTTCTAGTTCTTCAATATATTTCGAATAATTAGCACATCAGATTTAAGTTAGGACGATCAGAATTGCCACATCAACTGATAAAATTATTTGTACTAATAAACTTTAAATTTACTATGACGTGTGCTATTTATTTTAGTAAACTTATGATTTACTATAGCATGAGATTTTGTATCAATAAACTTCTGATTTATTGTGGTATATGCTCGGATAACGTTTCATATACGTATTTCTTATCCATAATAATTTGAAGATATGTAATCTACCAATCATTTGTAATCTCAATATGATAACTATTTTATTGCTTGTAAACTTCAGGTTTAAATCTCAATATGATAACTATTTTATTGCTAGTAAACTTCAGATTTATTGTATTTTTTGTTCTGGTCGTAACAATTACGATCTAGGACGGATGGTACTATTGTATATAACCTCTTCGAGATATTTTAATTTATTTTATAATGAGATATTCTCTGAACACTGTTAGTGTCATAATTCTTGTAAACAAATAATTAGCTCTTCTGGAGCTTCATGATCATTAATTTTGTACTATTAAATATTGCTTAGATATTGCTGGTATCAAGAAAAAAATTCTGATTAGACACCACTGGTGTCATTAAATAAAACGGAAATCAAATGGAAATGTAAAGATAATTGTAAATTCATAAACAACGAAAAATAAACACTAAGTTCTAAACTTCAGTATTTCAATGTCTCCTTCAGGGAGATTAACCATTAACATCTGAATATTTTGTATCAAAGTGGTAACCACATATTAATCACATCCTTCAGAAAGAGATACATTAATATTTATTTTCTTCAGGGAAATTGTAATAACTAACCATAATGTATTAATGTGGTTATGGTAGAAAACATTTTACTCTGCTTCCTTTTTGACTCAGAATGATATTTTATAAACTTATTCATGATGTTTCTACGTACGACAAATACGTGTTGCAATGACTTCTATACCACATGTATTTCTTTTGTTATTTTACTTTGCAAGAGATAGGTTGTGGTATATCTTCATTCGTTTCGGGAAATAAAATTTGATTATTTGGATGTGATTATTTTGCTCAAGCACAAGAAGACATTGCTTCAGAATATTTTTCAGATACTTTATCAATTCTTTCTACTTCAGGAGTAAAATTTCAGAATTTTATACTACATGAGTAAAGTTTAAAATTCTTTCTGCTCATTATAAACTTATAGAATGAATTCTACAAATTGAAAGACAGTAACCAAAATCGCACCAACCATATTTTTGATGCCTTATTACATATTGCTCTTCAGGAGCAATTAATTCTTTCTCCACAGATTTATAACCTTTAAAAATAAATGCTCAACCGCATTTTTACTTCAGGAAATGAAAAACTTGAATCCCCGTTTGATTCACTGCTCAAACTTGGAGAAAAAAAATAGGCCTAACCCCTTACCTTAACTACTCTCTAGGGTAATATGCTAAAATGAGCAGATACGTGGTAAGAGAGCATCAATTTGATTTCCATATCACCGAAAAACAAAACAAAACAAAACAAAACAAAGAGAAGTTCTCATTAATTTCCATCAAGCCATGCAGCATGTGGCATATCAATTCGTAAAGATGGGAGTGATTAAATACCACAAATATAATTGACACAATGAAAGATTAAAGTAAAATACTTATCTTGCACTCGTGAATTACAAGAATTACACTTGAAATAGAAAATCAAACTCAAAATGGCAGAGTTTCGTGTTGATAATGTGATAAAATAATAATAATAAAAGTACAAGACAACAAGGGATATAGCCAAAGAAGCTGCAAGAGATAGAATTTTATTGCTTTTCAAATTAATGTTCAAATGAACTGAAAATGCTTTCTTTTTATAGAGGAAAAGAAGCAGCTGCAAGGCTTTTCAGAAGCTGTTGACAAGCCGTCTGCTTGAGCTATCTTCTTGAGCTACTTGCAACCTACCTGCCTGAGAAAGCTGCTACAAGGCTTTTCAGGAAGTTATTGGCAAGTTGCATGTTTAAGCTAATTGCAACTTATCTTCTTAAGTTACTTACAAATTGTTTGTTTGATTGTAAATTTATCTAAATTATTGTGTATTCGAATGAACATTCATAATACAATATATTTATAACCAAATCTACTTTTTCAAACTTCTCTATTGTGTGATCACAGTCAAACTGAATTACAATATCCGAAGTTCAACAAGAAAGTGACTAATCAATATTTGTGATAAAAAAGTAACATATTCGGCAAAAAAAAGATTACATCTTTAAGTTTACACGCCTGACTACGGAGTAATTAATATTGAAATGAATGCTTGAAAGCATAATACTATAGCATAATACACCTAGATGATAGTGCTATATATTCTTTGATTATTTCCTAACAACAAATATTAAAGTAGAAAACCTAACTAAAAAGGACTAATTAACCAAAATAATTAAGGATCTAATCCAGCTTCCTCAATTCACTGCATGATGAAGAGAAACAAGAGGTAAAAAAACTTGAAATATTGCCAAAGGATTGGAGTTGCCCTGCGAAAGATTATAAATAAATAATCTTTTCTCAAGATTCAACAAATAATCTCATTTTCCTCCACTGATATGATCGGTGGAAAAGGCGGCCGGAGGGCGGAGCAACCAATGGCCACCACAACTCACCGGGCTGAGCTGCTAGACAGACCGGGGGTTCATGGTGGAAAATATTGAGCAACTTGACCTAGAGTAAACCCTTAATTTTTTCTTCTCTTCAAGTTATAAGCTATATATAGTTGATGAATGACAAGGGTTTAATTTGGACCAGAGTATATTACATATATATATATATAGGTTTTTTAAGTTGTATAGTCAGAGACAGAGCTGAAATTTTAAAATATATGGAGTTCTAAACTTGCATAGATCATTTTACTTACTAGTTTTATAATTAAATATTTATATCTTTAATAAAAAAATTCATAAGCGAAAATTATTGTGTTAGTTCAGAGTTGTACCTTATATTGTAGTTTTGTTTCCGTGTATACATTGATAGCTATCAATGAATTTTAATATGTAATATCAGGTTACTTCTATCATTTTTACTAGATTATCGAATAATATTATTAATTTTATATAATTATTTATTAAGTAATTTGATGTGTAAATTTGTTAGCGAATGTACACAAATTAAACTAATATATATGGGAAACCTAAAATTAGAATATGCTTCCTTTCACCCCATGGGTTTGTAAAAGGATGGCATCTTCCAAAGTATATGCGGCGATCACCTTCATTGCTCCCCACATTTGGTCACCACACTTTTTATTACCCTTTTATCATAAATTTATACTTTTCACCTTTTTATAGCCTTTTCTCCTATTTTTAATTATGTGGTTTTGTAATACCACGTGCCAAGATAAGCACTGTTGCTAAGTGTACCCCAATATAATAGCAAAATTATAAAGCTTGTGATCAATAGAACTAAGTTTAACTGGACTATAGCTTCGATAGGTAGGAATTTTTCGTCATTTAATCAAAAGTATTGAGGTTGAATCTTGAGCACTTTTTCCTTTAACGTAACCGATTTTATACGGTATAAATTTAAATTAATCAAGACCTTATAACAAGTACAAAACATCGCATGGAAATAGAAAATGAGAAATGTACCAAATGATTGAAATTCCTCCACTAAATTTATAAAAAAACAAAAACTAGGATTATTTTTTGTTATGGGCTTGTTGCAGTGTTGTGTGGCGTAAAAATCTCTTAAAAGAACATGTAACAGAAGATTACGAAAAATTAATCATATAACCGTTCATTCAATCGTTGAAGCTAAAATTAATCGACGAATATATAATATATACAATATTATCGTATATGGACTAGAAAAAGTAAACAACAAATTCAGTCGATTATTTACGTAAAGATCCCAAGTTTTATATTAAGGTTTTGTTTCGGCCTTTTTTTTAAACATGTTGTGCAGCAAGAGAGTTTCCCTTTTTAATTGGAAAATGGCTTTTTTGGGGGTGAGGGGACTAAAAATGGGAATCAAATTTAGTTGGGCAAAGAATCATACCTGATTATATTCTGAAAGTATTGTAATTGGTATCGGAGGAATGTTCAATGGAATAATCTGTGGAGTAATGTGATGTAATTATATCCGCGAATATTGAGTTATTTTTTCACAAACTTTAAAGCTTCAACTTGGCAATCATCTAAATATACAATCACTATATGACAACTCCTTAAAAGGTGAGCTTAAATTATTCTAACTAGCCTGTTTTTTGCCGAACTCATAGTTATATTGTCAGCATCAACCTCAAATAATTAACAAACATAATTTTCCTTTTAAAAAATAAGAAGTTCATTAAGAACCATACTTTAACAAAACTAATAATCACGCCTCAGATACAAACAAATAAATCAATACGTATCACATAACCCTAAAAGTTTTAAGGGGTAAATCTTATCATAATGATATATTATATTTCATTTGCTATATTCAATGTAACAAAAATCTAGTCAATCCAATGTAACAAAAATCTAGTCAATCCTTTTCTCGTACTGAACAAGATGCGAAAAGAAAGGTTGAGATGATTCACTCATACAGAGGAGATGTGCAGATGTTCCAGTGAGCAGGTGTGAGAGGTTGACAGTAGTGAGCCTAAGGAGAGAGGGTAGGCCAAAGAAGTCATAGAAAGAGGTGATAGACATGATATGAGGCAACTTCAACTTACCGAGGACATGACCCTTGATAGAAGGGTGTGGAGGTCGAGTATCAGGGTAGAGGGCTAGTAAGTATCCGCGAGGATTTCTTTCTGTACTAGGAGTATCATTATCTTTGTACATTAGTTATTTTTTAGATCTCTATTACGACTCAATTGTTCTTTACGTCATTTATCTTATTATATTATTATTATTACCGCATATTATTATTATTATTGTTTTTGCATCTTTTTTTGAGCAGATGATCTATCGAAAATAACCTCCCGAGCTTCATAATATAGGGATCATGTCTGCGTATATTTTATTCTCTCCAGCCCCATCTGGTGAGATTATACTGAATATGTTGTTATTTTTGTTTTTCTTTTCTCCTTTCCTTCTAAGTTGGTGGAAAGTGGAGCAAGGTTGCAATATAATGATTATCAAGAGTTGTGGTGGTAGTATCCGAGCTCTGACAATGATTTTTTTTAATTGATTTACGTAAATACTTACTTTTTAGGTTATTAGATATTCATTTTTTTTCTAAATAAATTATTTAAAATTTTAGAAATTGCAATAGAAATAAAAATAAGGCTAATTATTATCTTAAAAAAGCACAACCAACAAAAAATTTAATTTCACTCTTTAATAAACCTTACACGATATTAATTCAATTATTTGGAACTTCAAAATAAATATCAAACTAAGAAAAAAAGACTTCAATATAATTCTAGGTATCATCTCTAGCGAGGGTAATTGGGCGGGGCGGGTACCCCTCTCCCGCACCCGTACTCCCCAGAAAATTTTATACCCACCATCCGTGGCGGGTACAATTTTCAATATTCATACCCGCCTAGGCGGGTATATTCCTAAATCCACACCCGCTCCATCACCCAAGTGGATATATGTCACCCGCTAATACCCGCCTGCCATATTTTGTAATCAATTCATTTGTGATCAATTAGTGATCAACATGATCCCAAAAATTCAAATTCCAAAAATTATCCCATAAATTTGAGTCAAGAATCAATACTGTCACAGTCTCATTTTCTTTGGAAGAGATGGAGGAGAATTCCGGATTTTTTCACCATCAGAATTTCTCAATTTATTCACCTCTTTCCCCTTACACAACAAAGAATCAAGAAAACAAAATTTTCAAGAAAACCCAAAAAGAATTCACCCAAATAGCTATATATTACAAATGTAGACAAAACTCATATATTATTTCAGCTATATAAGCTAAAGTTTTTCAACTTTTTCAATTGAACTCCACAAACCCAATAGGTAAACAAAAATTGACCTCACCAAGACAACCCCAAAGCACAAAGCAAAGATAGCAATATTTCCCGATCAACATCTCATTTAAAGAAAAAGGCAGAGACGTCGAGGTGGTTCGTGAAAAAAGTTTGTGATTTTTCCTTTAAAGAAAAAAGCAAAGACGAGAATGAGAGAGGGAGAAGAGATGCCGTGAAGGAGAACGAGAGAGGGAGGCGTGAAGGCGTGAAGGACTGAAGAGGCGTAGGATTTTGAGTTTTGTTGGAGAATGAGAGACTTGTCGTGACTTATGGGCTGCTAATATTTTGGGTTTGGGGTGGGTAGGCGGTTGGATGCGGAGCGGGAGAGGCGGGTATGACTGCAAATCCACCACCTACCCGTCTATTCGTGACCGATACATTTTTAATACATATACTTGTCTACTACCCGCCAAAATTATATCCATATCCGCTCCAACTAAAACAGGTGTTGTGCGAAATCCGCAAAATTATACTCACCTGCCATCCATAATCATCTCTCTGTCTCGCATGCATTTTTCCTTTATTTTTTTGTCGGTACATGTGGCACCAACTTTCCACCTACGACTTTTCCCTCGCATGCACATTGTCAAAAAGCTGCAAACGCATCGCCATATTTTCCTGGTTTTTTCTCTGTTCCTTTTTTTGCAATTTTCTTAAGGAAAATAATATTTCTATCACTCGCAATTTGTCCTTTACCAAAAAGTATTTGCTTAAACTTCAAACCTAATTAATCGAACCTTATCGGTTCACTTTTACTTCATTATTTTCCACGCTCTTAAGAATTAACGAATGAAGCATATATTTTATCATAATATTTATGTTAATTGATATATAATAATTTAAATAAATTTTAAAAATAATCTAAAATAAGTAATTAATATTAAAAATAAAATAACTTTTTTTTTGATATGTTAAAATGGATAAATAAAAATGAATTTTTATTTTTAATCTAATGACCAAATAAAGATGAACGGATGGAATTTGAATTAATATAGTTCCTCTCTAACAATAAAAATTTAAAGCACAGACGTTACGTAAAAGTACTACTTATAAGATTAAAGAAACTAGTTAGAGATCATTTATTTTGACAATCAAAGTAACAAGTTAGCATATGTTCGTGAAATATGATACTCCACTCTTCCCAAATAACAGATACTTGAGTTAAACAAAATTATCCTAAAATAATTATTATTTTAAGAAATTTAAAATTAAAGCTAATAATAATTTCTAACTATACTCTTAATTGTACAGTATTTAATTAAGAGGAAATATTTAACCTACTTTAATTAAATAAAAGTAAACTTAACAAATTATACTTTATATTTATTATTTTTCTAACGTGCGTGCAAAATCTAAAGCGATAATTAGAAGGGAATAAATGTAAATGGTATAGATAGTTACTCTGTCTGCCCCATAATAATTGTCATATTGGCAAAAAACAAATAGTCCCAAAATAAGTGTCACCTTGGGAATTTAGACATAAATTTGTTACTTTTTTTTATTATATCCTTTGACAAAAATTGACAAATTTCTTATTTAAGAAATATTTATTGACAAGTTCTCTATTCAAGACATAAATAATTACTATTCATGCATGCTTTAATCAAAAGAAAAAGTAATATATTTATATATTAAATAGGAATAGTTTGATAAATTTTTTATTGTATTATTAATTTTTTAATATATATATTTTTTATTAAGATAACACTTATTATGGAATAGAGATAACATGTGGTTGAGGTAACAGAGACCTAATTCTAGATATACATCGTTTCTGGACAGATAAAGGTTAGAACACGAGTTTCTGCCAAGTGTTTGTTGGATGGACTGAATTCAAAATATGCATGTGCATCATGCACTGATAGACCGACGGTATACACGGGTATGTAAACCCGTGTATATCAAGTAGCCGAATTCCATTAGGTTATTTATTATATTTTATAAAATTTTTATATAAATATAATTATCATATTAGTATTATAATATGCATGTATATTAGTATTATATTAAGAAAATGTAGATTTATTTTTTATATTTAGAGATTGTATATTATATATATATATATATACCGATTCATTAATGAAAATAATCAAGAATTTATTTCTTTCATGGTATCAGAAGTCTAGGGCACATACTTCCCTTCTCCACACATAAATTCCGCAGCCCCCCATCTCCTATTTTTTTTCTTCTTCCAAACTATTTCCAAGTCCCTAATTCTCCTCTTGTTCGTTCATAATGTCTACATCAAAGAATACATTTTATCATGCCCTTACAGTCTCCAACATCAAGAACCACATCCCTGTTGTTCTTGAGATGAAAAACGCCCAATACGCGACATGAGCGGAATTATTTAAGGTTCACGCATGCTCGTATCAAGTCCTTCATCACATCATCCCCTCGGTCACAGGCAAGGAGAAGGTGCCTACCCCGGAGGATGACCCTGTGTTATGGACAACCTTTGATGCTACCGTTCTCCAGTGGATTTATTTCACTATCTCTACAGACCTCTTGCAGACGATTATTGAGCCTGACGCCACGGCGATGGAAACTTGGAATAGGGTGCGTGATATTTTCTAAGATAACAAAAATTCTCGTGTTGTCACTCTTGAGCAGGAATTTTCCCATGTCAACATGGAGGATTTTCCGAATGTCTCAGCCTATTGTAAAAGACTGAAGGAATTGACGGATCAACTCAAGAACGTTGGTGCACCCGTCACCATTGATCGTCTTGTTCTTCATATGGTTGCAGGCCTATCCAAGGCTTATAATGGCATTGGGACGCTTCTTCATCAAAGTAATCCTCTTCCACCATTCTATCAGGCCCGTTTCATGCTCACATTAGAAGAGGTCGGCTTGGCTAAAAAGGCGGCTACCAGAGCTAATTCCGTCGTGATGATGACCGCATCTAATGACTCTTACTCGTTCTCGGATAATTCTAGCCAAAATCGTAACAACGGCGGCAACAAAAGAGTCAAAATCGGAAAAATAATGGCAAAAACTGCGGCCGCGGTAGTGGCAGTGGCGGTGGTCGGAGCAACGACGGCGGACGTTGTGGCAGTGGGCCGGCTGGGCCATAGTACTACTGGGCGCAACCTTGGGCCAATGTAAACTGGTCGTGGGGCTTCTAGGCCAGTGGCCCAACACGACATGTCCTTCCTTTCCAATAGTGAACTGGGCTAGTGGTCAGTAGAGGTCCATTTCACCGTTCCAGTCGGCATAGCCCAGGCAGCAGGCTGGACTTCTTGGGCCTCGGCCTCAACAGGCCTTCAATGTTGCGGGCCCAATTTCTGGTCTGATATCTACATACATTGAGGTTGTGATGCATATACTTGGATCAAATCTCCCGGACACATACATGGACACCGGAGCCACTTCTCATATGACGTCCGCACAAGGTAATCTCTCATTTTATTTCAATTTGAGCAATAATCGTCGCATAATTATTAGTAATGGCAATTCAGTTCCAATTCGTGGTTATGGTCACGCAAATTCCCCCCCCCCCCACTTAATTAAAAATTTGATGTCTGTTCGAAAATTCATAACTGATAATTGAGTGTCTGTTAACTTTGACCCTTTTGGATTTTCTATGAAGGATTTCAAGACGGGGATACCTCTAATGAGATGTAATAGTCGGGGAGAGCTTTATCCAATCACCATCACCACCATTTCCACGAGTCAAGTCGCACCTTCAACATTTGCGGCTCTTGCTCCTTCTTTGTGGCATGCACGTTTGGGTCATCCGGGATCGTCTATTATTTCTTCTCTTAAAAATAATAATTTTATTAATTATAAGAGTACGCGTAGTACTCATATTTGTCTTTCTTCTCCTCTAAGGAAACATATTGGATTACTGTTTGTAGCCTCTACTTCTATTATGTCGATCCCTTTTGACATTATTCATAGTGATTTATGGACATCCCCCATTTTGAGTTCTTTGGTCCATCGTTATTATATTTTATTTTTAGATGATTATTCTAATTTTTGTGGACCTTTCCTCTGTCTAAAAAGTCTCAAATTTTTTTCACATTCTTAAAATTTAGAGCTTTCATCCGTACCTAATTTGAACGGAAAATTAAAAACATTCAATGTGATAATGGTATGAAATATGATAATGGGCCATTTTGAGAATTTTGTGACACTCATGGCACATCTTTTCGGGTTTTTTGTCCTCATACGGAAAGTCCGAAAGAAAAAATCATACAATTAATAATATTGTCTGAATCTTACTAGCTCATGCTTCATTACCCTCATCTTTTTGGCATCATGCGTTACAAATGGCGACCTACCTCCTTAACATTCTCCCTAACAAAGGTTTAGCATATCAATCTCCACTTAAAATTCTTTACAATAAAGATCCCTCGTATTCTCATCTTAGGGTGTTTGGGTGTTTGTGCTATCAATTTTATCCGTCCATTACAATTAATAAACTTCAAGCTCGGTCTACTGCTTGTGTATTTTTAGATTTTCCGTCTAATCATCGTGGTTACAAATGTTTTGATTTATCTTTCAATAAAATTATAATTAGTCGCCGTGCTATTTTTTATGAAACCCAATTTCCATTTGCGCAAGTGACTAATTCCGTGTCGAGTGTTTATAATTTTTTGATGATACTTCCTCTCCGTATATTCTACAACAGTGGGCCCATGAGTCAAATCTGCTTGGCCCAAACATTCTCGGCAATGTTCCAGCATCTCAGCCCAGTCCCGAGTCCCAACCCAGTGACGATCTTGGACCAATTTCTGTTTCCGAGACTCAGTCCCGACTCGGTCTAGTTTCTGGCCCAGATTCTCGGACTAGTCTCGGTCCAGTTTTTGGCCAAAATTTTTCTTCCTCTCCTCCATGTCGTCAACTATCCGTTATCGAGCCAGCAGGCCCACTGCCTACTGGCCAGTCCACCACTGACCCAACAATTATCCAAATCTCGTCCAATTCTATCTCGAGTCAAGGGCTCATTACGCGTAGCCAACGAAATATTTTTAAACCAAAATGACCTTTTAATCTTAATTCTAATGTCACTAAATCACCCCTACCACGTAACCCAGTGTCTGCCTTCATGACCCAAATTGGAAAATGGTCATGGATGACGAATATAATGCTTTTATTGAAAATAAGACGTGGGATTTGGTGCCCCATCCGCCTGATGTTAATATTATTCGGTCTATGTGAATTTTTACTCATAAATAAAATTCTGACGGTTCTTTGAGAGGCATTAGGACCGTCTTCTAGGTGATGGTAAAACACAACAAGTTGGCGTGGATTGTGGAGAGACATTTAGTCTGATGGTCAAATTGGCAACTATTCACATTGTGCTTAGCCTGGCTCTCTCGAAAGCATCGCCCATTCATCAGCTGGATGTGAATAATGCTTTCTTACACTGTGATCTTAAGGAGACGGTATACATGCATCAGCCCTTAGGTTTTAAGGACCCCAATTATTTTTACCATGTCTGTTTGCTGAAGAAGTCCTTATCATGGATTCATTTGGGTTGTTGATTTATGATGGGGCAACTTGGGCTAGCCCAAATCAACTCATCATCAAAATCACTCTTGCCCAAACCCATCAAACTGTAACGTCCCAAAATTTTGGACAATGATTTGAGCACCTAAGCATAATAAGTAGACCCGGCCTCGGGGATTTTATGTGATATCACGTATGCTAATAATGAGACTAGAATATAAAAGAATTAGACCCGAAAATAATTTTGGACGTAACAAATGTGACGACGGAGATCGAGAATAAATTTGGAATATGCACAAAGAGGTTATGGACTAGTGTCATATTACAAGAATTATGACATTGAGTATACGAAGGTCTTATGAGTTATTAGGATTTAAATGAAGTGGGATCTAAAATTAATTATGTGTGTAATTAATTAATTATGGAATAATTAATTATTAATGGAGGGACATTATTTGGTGGGATTGGACGTGTAGCCTTAAAGATTAAATTACCTAAATGACTAAGAGTTATAATTTGTTAGGTGGCAGTTCGTGGAGCAACATTACAATTAGGATATATAAGTGATTTGTGTCCCTTTAGGATGAGACAGCTCCGAATGGCGAGAAATGAGGCAGCAGTGAGAGAATTTGGAATTTCTCTTAAGGGTGGTTGCCCTTCTATCTGCCTTTCCAATGATTCTCCATTTCTTTTTTTATCAAAGGTACGAAACAGACCCCTTAATCCATTTCATTTTTGACGAATACATTTCATATTTTCAACCAAGGTTATCTCATTATTTAAAGCCTTGGCCTTTGATGATGCAATCTTCTCGTTCTCTTTTGCCAGTTCGAGTTCTTACCAAGGTATTTTAAAATAAATTATTTTTTTCTTTTGGCATGTTCCACGTAATAAAATATAATCATGATATTGCTTCATAATTTATTCTATTTCTAGTAGTTAAGAATATGCATGTTATTGATTCCTATGTTAAAAGCATGTCTAAATATGTTCCTAAGTCCTTATTAAGACATACAGAAAAGATGTTAATATTTACGGCGTTAACCGAAGGTACAAGGAAATTATGTCACCCAGAATGTGCTATTGTGATTCATGCATACCCAAGACCGTATATTGGGGACGGGAAACAGGAAACGCAAACCACCTGATCAGTTGAGATATGATAAATGATAAAGCATGTGTGGCTTAATGAAGGAAGATGCCTGATTAAGGGCCAATATATATATATATATATATATATATATATATATATATATATATATATATTTTGATGTGGGGAGAAAGATGCCCTTGTGTGGCCAGTATATATATATTTACCGCATTATGGATGACATTTAGACATATTATGTCCACAGAGGCCGACATGAAATGATGCCCACAGAGGCTATTATGGTAAGGAAGATGCCCAATGGGTCGATGTATATGTGTACCGCATTGTGCATGACATTTAGACATATGCATTAGGACCCTCAGAGATATGTACTATTGGTCGGTTGTTTCTGTTTCAGTTGTTGTTATATCCTTGTTATACTATTGTTCATGCTTGACATACTCAGTACATCAGTCATACTGACGCCCCTTTTGTCGGCGGACGCTGCGTTTCATGCCCGCAGGTTCAGTTAAAGAGGGTGACGGTTCCCGCTAGTAGGTTGCTGCTTCAGCTGATGTTGGAGCACTCTATTTGTTTCAGAGTTGTCGTTGGTCGTGGTATAGTATTTTTGGATCTTCATATGAGTATGGCGGGGTTCTGTCCCGTCCTTGTAATGTCATGTATTCTTTAGAGTCTTGTAGACAGGTGTCATGTGGTTAGTTGTCATGTGTTGCATTGTCGGCCTTGGTATGTGTATGTGTATATATAAGATGGTTACCTGATTTTCTATAATATTTTTTGGCTCAGTCCGCCTTTAATTATGATTAGGGTTGGATGTACGAATGGCGGTACCCGGCGGGTGGGATCCGGGTGCCCATCGCGGCCCTCCGATTTGGATCGTGACACAAACCTTGGGCGGGTCATTCGGGCATGTGCTAATTTTGCCACCCCTAGTTGTAGTTTTGGTTTGGGTCATTCGCACAAATGTCCTGGGGTGATCTTTAATTTTTGCCCTTCAAATTTGTGTTCTTTAATCTTTTCCCTTTACTATTTTTGGCGCGGCATAATTAGTGTTTATCTTCGGCATATGTATTATACACAACCCACAAATTATGCCGGATAAGGCACAATTTCAACTCAACATAATATGAAAAGTGCATAATTTCAGATTTCAGCGGGCATAGTTGGCGTTTCATTCAACATATGTGTCATAACATCCACATAAATTATGTCGATAAGGCATAACTTTCAAACACTCAACATAATTTGAAAAGGGCATAATTTCAGATTTTGACGGACATAGTTAGCGCTTCATTTCAACATATGTATCATAACATCCACATAAACTATGTCGGATAAGGTATAATTTTCAACATTCAATATAATTTAAAAAATTACTATAAAACTATGCCGCATAACTTAATTTCTACATAATTTATATAGCGCGAGGGAAAATTTCAGTTTTAAAAAAAATATTATAGAGATTATGCCTTGGGAAGTAGACCTGGATATTTTCATAAAATAAATAGCAGATGCAAAAATTAAAGACCACATATATGAAGGACAAAAATTAAAGAGCAGTACGTTTCAAAAAAATGTTTTGGTTTCTCAATTATTTGCGAGTTTTGCTTTTTGGGCCTGATCATGTATAACTAAGCATTTTTTAACCTCAAATATATGTACCTAAAATTACAAAGGAATTGATTCAAATAAACGTGATTATAAATTGTTGCATCATGTGTGATGTGACTATTAGATGCCGTGCTAGGATATGGTTATTTAGAGGGAGAAGATGATATTATGAAAGAGGTTAAATTCTAGGCACCGACCACATAAATAATATTTATACAATCAAGTCATAATTTAAGTAAAAACATGTAAATCTCTTGAACAATAATTGATAATCTTATAAAGATAGTAATTACGTAATCTGCAATTACATGTTAAAATACACTAATCATATAAATAGATAATTTCATATTATCAATATATACAACTTAAATTTATTATAAAAATGAAGGTACTCATGGTATGAAGTAAATGGACCAAAAGAACCCTTACTAAGAGATCATCTATTATTTTTTTGAGAAATATCTTGAGGAAGGATGAAAAGTAATTTTTTAAAATAAAAAATTCCAGGTTAATATTCATAAACAAGTCTCTGCAAAAATAAACCTTAAAAGAGAATATTATTAACTATTACTACTTGTTTCATTACCTATTACTAGTACTTGTTTATTTTAAGTTACATTAAGAATATAGTCTTTAACAACACATATGCACAAAATTAACAAACTAAACAATGAAAATAGGGAAATCAAATCATTCTGATATGTTTTGTAGAGAAAACTTTAGGGATGGTTTTCGAACAACTTGTTAGTTAAGCAAGAATAATCAAACCAAATAAGAGGATTCCCTAATCAGGACGGATTTACCCTGATGATTATGAGTTCCAATAACTTTTATCCGGACCAGGTGTGTATATATATAGAGAGAGGAGGGGGGGAGAGAAATCTACTAAATATTTATAAATATTCAACTATAAACCTATCATTATAGTATATTTAGTTTGAAATCGGTTGTATGAACCTAGGGGCGGAGGCATAGTACAAGTTATGAGTTCGGTAGAATTCAATAATTTTGACTCAAATAATATATATATATATATATATATATATATATATTTGTGTGAAAAAAAGTCATTTAATATGTACAAATAATTTACTCACAACTCAATAAGAAAATGCATTATGATTCAGAAATCATAAACAAAAAATCATTACTTCGCCTCTATATAAATCAATAAAATTCAAATCTCAGATCCGCCTCTATTCCTAATTCTATCCACAAAACTCTTTCATATTCGAAAAGTTAAAACCCCACACCCCCGCTCTCCAAGTTCTTATCCTAGGTTTCTCTCTTCATGCAAGATAAGAATATTCATGCAATCATCACTATATACAAAACTTCAAAATTTCAGAAAGCATATCCTACATTGTTATTTGTTAAAAATAGAAAGTACAGCTCCATAAGATCTCTTGAGTTTCATGCAAGAAATCAAAAGCTAGCACCCTTAATAAAAAAGCACAAACAAAACAACTCCCGAACTACAAGAATCATTAATATGCCTCCTAACATTTCTCTCCTTTTTTCCTTATAATACTCTCTCGTTGTTGCCAAATTAAGTACGATAAAACAACTCATTCTTAAGAACAAAAAGTCCGACCTAGTCAGATCCTTCTGAACCACAGGAATCCTTAATATGGCTCCGGCCGCTCCTCCTCCTCGCCCACAACCACCACGTGTCGCCAAGCCACGTCATCCATTTAGCCTTTGCAGGTGCATAGCCATTTCACTCTTAACCCTAATCATCATAGTGGGAATAACCGTGCTTATCATATGGCTAGTACTAAGACCTCGAAAAATGGTCTATTCCATTGAAAATTCTTCAATCCATGACTATAATTTAACCAACAACAACCATTTAAATGCCAACTTCAATTTTACACTAAGAGCCTACAATCCAAACAAGAGGGTCTCAATATATTATGACAACATTGAAGTGAAACTCTTCTTTAACTCGCAACCAATTGCGTTCAACAATATTGTAACACCATTTTATCAGCCTTGCCGGAATGTGACACATCTGAATGATGTGTCACTTCCGGCAAATGACGTGGCGCTTTACAGGGACATTTCGCGTGATTTTAAGACACAAAGAACAGGTGGAGCAGTGGAAGTGCAGGTGAAAATTAGGGCAAAAATAAGGTTTAAGGTTGGTGCTTGGAAATCAGGTCATAGGAAATTGAAGATATTGTGCACTCCTAAGGTGAATTTTTCTAATTCAAGAAAGAATTGTAAGTCATTTCCTTGTGATGTAGATATATAATTATTAAGCTGCTTTTTTTTTTTGATATTTTTTGAGGTTGTATTGTGAGTTTTATTTTTTATTTTTTTCTTCGGTTTGCTTTGTGGATCCTTGACCTTCCATTTTTTCAAAATTTCAATGATGAATTGTTGTAATATCTTTTTGGGTTTACGATGGATTTTTCCATTTAAACTGTGATGTATAAAATGTTTGGATGTGGAATTAGCATTCTGTTTTCTAGTATCTGATTTTTTTTGTTTTGAGTGTAAGATGAAGTGTCTCCATGAAAGAGAATGTGTGTTGAACAACATTCTTATGTTTCAATCTGTATGTCTTACATTTTTTCTTAGTATGGTCTTATTATGTTTAGTAACTTTTAATTTTACCATATCACAAATATGTTTAATGATAAAATTTAATATATTTAGATATATTATATACATCTTTAATTTTATCATACGGTTAAAAAATCTCTCTTACTTTTAAAAATAAAATAGAGGGAGTATTATGTAACAAAGTGTGGATCGCTCGATATTTGAAATCAAAATTCGCTGTGAGTTTGTCTTGAATAAATCCCACGCTGGAATGCACTTATGAGAAAATTAGGGACTATAAAAGAAACGAGTTCAAAATTCAATTGACGAGACACATTTTGGTCATAGTCCAATAAGAAAAAATCATGATGTGCCAAAAATTAAGGGACAATTCGCACTAATGGTGGAGTGTTCTTTAATTTTGCCTATCAAATTGATTTTTTAAATTTTTTCCGTTCGCCTAAAAATTATTGGGTTTTGGGTTCGAACCCCAACTTAGTCAAAATTTTAAAAAATAATTCGCAAAACATAGTTTTGGGATTCACAAGGCATAGTTTGCATGTAAACTCTACAGAATTTGCCTTATGCCTAAAGGCAAACTCTGAGAGTTTGCAGACAAACTATGTCTTGTGAATCCCAAACTCTGCCTTTGCGAATTATTTTTTAATTTTTGACTGAACGGAGTTCGAACCCGGGACCTCGGAATATTTTCAACCACTTTTTCAACCGAAGGAAAAAATTTAAAGACCAACAATTTGAGGGCCAAAAATTAAAAACCAGTGCCTTTGAAGAGTAATCCGCGCAAAAAAAGTGAAAATTAAGCCAGAACAAATAATACTTTGACAATTAGGCCTAAACTGCTACACATTATTAACGTCTAGTCGAGCTTTGTATTCACCTTACATACTGACTGTCCAGAGCGAAAAATCTGAAAGAACCTTACAACATGTTTAATTTCAATTTAAAATAATTAATGTAAATAGTTTTCCATCCAAGCACTTAAACTAAAAATAATCATCTGTTGTATAGTTTATGCATATATACTATAAAAAGTGTACAATGATCTCGACTACCGAGTACCTAGAATCCCATTCCAGCCCATTATGTTAATTATTTTACGAAAATATATATTTACAATATTATTCAATTTTTGAAATGTAACAATAAATCTTAATATATATTGTATGTCGCTGTATATCATTGTATATAGATCATATGTATGTAACTTTAAGAGTCACTTTATTTTGGAGTACCAATATCCAAATTGACCTACATATTATTTGCTTGAATAATTTGAATAGAAACTTCTAATTAGAGAGACTAAGCTAATTTAATTTTCTGGTTTGAATAATATTGGAATTTAATTTTCTAGTTAAGAGTGTGAGTCCACATCAAGAGAATTGTGAGTGCTTGTCATTTTTCTTATGAAAGTACTAATTGGATAGTGGTTGTTGAAGTCACCGTAACTCAATAAGCTAAGTATCTAGCTACCTTTTTTTCTTTTGTAAATGAGAAGCTTTATTAATGCTAATCCAGTACCTATAATAAGCTTTAGTGTTAATTCAGTGCCTTAATATGTATTATTCGAAGTTGGAGAAGGAATTTGATTATTAAGCAACTTTGAAGTGTGTAAATAGTTTACACCCAAAACATTTTAGGGGATTGATTGGAAAACGTTAGGGATTCTTACACTACACAATAACACAACAAAGCTTATAACAAAAACAATATACACTTGTTATATACTGATTATACACCGCTGACGTCTACAAATAGTTACAACTAGACGGGTGAAAGTTTTTTTAACTGCCTAACTAAAAATATATATTAAGAACACAATATTAATTTAGTAACTAAAATCCATTGTTAATCTATTTCACTTTGTTCTTGAGAGTCCATCTTTGTCATGATAGTCTTTTAATGACACGTTTTGATCCTCTTTCTCATTATTTAAAAAAAAAGTGAATTACCAATTCAAGTATAAAATAATATCTTCATCGTATGAATAATTAGACATTCAATCCGTAATTGCAACGACCCAATTGCAAAAGGAGAGCTCTAACAACTGAGCTATATCCACAATCCAAGGGAAACATGCATGAAGTATGAATTTTAATCTGTAATAATGTATTCACAACTAAAGAAATTCATTTACTTTACTAGATGAATCATTTGTTGTTGTAAAATTAAAAAAAATATAAAATTAATTAAAACATGTCTTCATGATTTACCTTATTCTCAGATGTTTCAAATAAATCATGACTCTGTATCTTTTTTTGTAACATAACTGCAAATTAAAAGTAAAGTTTCTACATTCTTAATTAAAGAAAGTTAACATTACAACTCAACGAAAATAATATATTGAGCTAATTTTATGAATTTCATTCATGTAGGGAAATATGAAAATAACAAAAAAGCATACTGCCGATTAACTATCAAGTCGATCTAATAAATAAAGTTATATAAAAAAAAAGCATTTTCATATATGTTGCCACATGGATGGCAACTCCTAAAGGCAAGCATGGAAATAAAGTTTGTCGTAAAATATGTGCCCAAAAGGCTATGATATTATTTTTTTGCCTAATTTGTTATAAATGGTCCTCTTGACCAAAAATGGAATAAACGCTATTGAAATAAGGGCAATAGATTAAGATGAGGAAATATATCATATGAATAAACAAAAGAATAATATGGTATTTGGATTTTTTTTTTGGTTTAGGGTGTGTTTGGTATGAAAGAAATGTTTTACATGGAAAATGTCTTCCTCCAAAATAATTAAATTTTTACTTACTTTCTTGTGTTTGACAAATAAACAGAAAATATTATTTCCAAAATATTTATATATAATTTAGGTAGATATTATTGGGGTTGGCATGGCAGATTAGGAGTGCAACAATGGAGGGGGTGGGGGATCGGGGTGGGATGTGCTAGAGGGTGGATATTAGATAGTTAGTGTTTTCTCTACTTCCATTAAGTCATTTTCCTCATTTTTAAGAAATTTGTTTTTCTAAAAAAGTGTTTTTCAGAAATTTTAACCAACCAAACATTAGAAAATTGAAAAAATATTTTCTAGAAAAACATTTTCCTCCCTACCAAACACATACATAGTTTCCAATTTTTATTTTGAAAATTATTTCCGAGATAAGTTGTGTTTTTTTTAGAGTGAGTTTTTGAAGAACATTTATTTTATGAGTTTGAGTTATATATACTGCTGGTATAAAAAAAATTACACCATTAGGTCACATTTATTTGTAACGACTGGTCATGATTTGTCTTATTTTTAATATTACAAATAACATAATCTAAGAACATTTACTTGTAGATTTTGGAGATGTATATAATTTAAACTCGTTTACATTATTTGATAGAAACCTATAACCTCTAGTTGCTTTTGATTTATGTAAGATATTTTTCTTTGATTTTGGAAAAGAAACTCATGTTTTTCAAATCAAAACACATGTTTTACGTTTTGTTATTTTCACAAAGTATATAAATGATATTTCAAATCCAAAATGGGACTACTAAACTAATATATTTCACAAACAAGTGATCAAGCTGAGAGACATGAAACCTAATCCGAAACACTTTGTTTTTGGTTGTCTTTTTTACCACACGCATATGGGGAAAAAGATCATAATATGCATAAAATTGGAGGGTGAAAAAGATACCCAGTGGGGATTACTAATGTCTCCGCTATGAAAAAAGGTTAATTAATTATCAAATGCTTATATCGAATCAATAAATATATGAAACGAATATTTACATAAATTGTTTCATGCGTCTAAATTAATATACATCCTCATGAAAATTATTTTCTGCGTATATGATATTTACACCTAACTAAACAAATTAATTTTAGTAGTTACAAACTAAAAGTAATATATATCATTTGTTTTGCATGAAAGACATGTTTTGAATTCTCGCAAAACATATATATTTATGCGTGCAATTGATATTTATACCAATCCAAGCATTTTAACTTTAATAGTTATAAATTTGTGATATATATATATATATTCACTTTGATTTGGGATAGAATGTAAAATGGGAGGACATATATTAGAATACCTGAATAATTAAGAGTATCTAAAGACCCCCCCCCCCTCCAAATAGACATTCTTTGCATAACAATAGTGTATTATTATTCATCATATAACAATTCATTCAAGAATTTAGGTCAAAATAATATTATATATACGCAGTATAATCTTCCAACAAAATATGTACAATGTGACAATATATCGTTCGATTTAGGCCATTTTGCTACTGTTTACATTATAATCTCTCCTTAATTTCCTAATATCCAAGCTATAAATTAAACTTTCAACTACTCCACCGTTGATTATATCCAATCAAATACTGCTAAGATAGTTGTCATCTTAATATATTTCAAGCACAAACAAGCAGTAAATGATATTTTCAAGCCACAAAATTGTACTAAAAAGAAGAGACACTTCCCCTTCTACATGCAAAAATCACATGTGTTTGGTGAAAGTCTTCTCAATATTCAATTTCGGTCAGAGCTTTTTTTTTCTTTCCCTTTTTTCCCCCTTCATCTTAGGTACATATTCAAGTACTCCTTTTAATATTATCCGTTAGATACTCACATTGTTGTGCTTTCAAACGACAAAAGACCCACATATATCTCCTTTTTCTCTTTGGTGACATAGCGTTCGAGTCCGCTTATGCTTATCTCAATTAATTTTACCAAATGCATCTATATCAATCTTATCAATATAGATACCTGATAATTCTATCCACTAAAATCTAGCAAATAGGAAATCATAGTATTTTCTTATTTCCAATGGGATTGAACCTAAATACCTACATAATAGTCTGTTTGGACAAACCCTGATTTTTTTTTTTTGTTAGAAGTACTCTAAACAAATGTTTTTGAAGAAAATAGTTTATATTTGACTGATCAATTCCAAGGCACTTTTGCAATATTAGAGTAGCAAATTCTATTTGGTCAAGATTCCATAAGCTTTTTTGAAAAAAATTACTTTTTTTATTTTGTATTTTTAAATTTTTTATCAAATGAGCTATAAGTCTCCCGAGTTTCAAACGTATTGTTAAAGAAGTGCTATAATGATTTGATGATTGGAAATGCAACTAAATAAGTGCTGTACTAAAGTGATAAAAATGGGGTCAACATGTTAATATAATATGGGCCCTATAATATGATAATGAACGATGTTATTAAGGCACTAATAAGCTAAGTCATGATTAGCATGTCCCATTCTCTTCTTCTTACACCTACATACACATCACTTGCTTAAATGTGTGTGGCTTTAATTATGATTTGGACCAGTCATAAGTTTTTCTTAAGGAAGAGAATTTAGTTCCAATTAAATTCTTATTAATGATGATGACATATGCTAATGAAAATTATTAAAAAGAAGCCGACTTTGTAGGAAGTTAGCAATGGAATCCACTTCATTAGTGAAAATTATTGAAATTCAAATAAAAATTCATGAGTTCTCTTGTTTCATTATAGTACTTGGAGAAAATATTTAATCTCAACCGAAAAAGTGGTGTTGTTGCAAGAATTAAGGATCTGAAATTTATCATTAACATCTACAACGTTGTTTAATACTCCATAACATTATCGAATCGAACTTATTATTGGTAATTAAACCAAATGTCTATATTAAAACTAATGCCAGTGGACGATCTAGTATATAGTTAGCTGGCTAAACTATCCCAACACTTTTGGGTTTCGACACGGAGTAATATGTATATATGTGAAAATCACTAAATTCGAAAAAAGAATTTAATTTTCAACCTATAATTTTAAAAGTGTAATGAATTAATGGTAAAAATCAAAAAGTTAAACTCGCAAAATTTAAATTCTAAATCCGCTTCTTCATAATAGTGCACCCATACGAGCAAAATTATGTGGTTCAGGCATGGAAAGAAGAGATACACGGATGCATCAGTGTGGAGGTGTGAGAGGTTGATTATGAATGGTTTCAGACAGGTAGAGATAGACCGAAGAAGTAATGGGGAGAGGTGATTAGACAGGGCATGAAGCAGCTTCAGCTTGCCGAGGATATGACCTTAAATAGGGGACTATGGAGGACACAAATTAGGGTGGAAAACTAATAGGTAGTTGAACGTTGTTTCGCTTACCCCTCTTCTCCTCATACTAGTAGTCATAGTATTACTCATGTAGTTTCTTACTCTCCGATTTTTGTTACTATTTGTTGTTTTTTATACTTTGATTATCGTATTATTTTGTTGTGATTACTGTTATTTTTTTGTCATACTATTTTTAGTGTTTTGCCGTGACTTCTTCACTTCTGTTATTTCTTTTCCCGAACTGCTTTGAAATATTTTTTCTTGAGCCAAGGATCTATCAGAAATAATATATCTACCTCCCAAAGTAGGAATAAGATCCACGTACACATTATCCTCTCCATATCTCATAATTTGTGGAGTTACTTAAAATTCAGGATCCACCTCTAACTAGTCCATTACATTTATTCCATGTACGAGTGGCTTTCTTAATTTTCCCCCTCTTTCCAAATGGAACATTTATCTTTTTAATCTATGATTTCTTAAAGCAACATTTACTTATATATTTAGCTTATTTAAGGCTAATAATAGTAGTATCGAACACATTTTGACTAAATTTCCTTGCTAAGACATCTACTAGTCCTTTAATTTATTGTACTCTTACAATAAGTCAAAATCAAACCACGTTGTTAAGCATTTGGACATACATGAAAGCATTTAATTAGCAGCCTCATATTTCAATTCTAAGTTCACAAGATTGTACTATATAAGCCATAGAGAAATAGTACACAAATTAAAGCCTATATTTCAGCATTAATGCACGGAAAAAAGGATCATGTTAGGTCTTTATAACATGTAATGATAGAAAAGAACAATCTCATCACATGTTTATGGACATGTTTATGGACAGAGAAAAACGAAAAGTATTACGATATAATCAAATAGAAAAACAGGAAAAATTTATCTATTAAAATATTGTGTTGACAATTACTATCTAAGGTAATTCTAGAATGCATGTGCAGTCCACTAAAGAAGCAAGCATCGGATGCACCAAGAGAGAAAATTTATGGAAGCTTTTCTTCTCATATATTTTTGTCTCTTCTACTACAAGGCTAATGAAACAATATTTATAGAAATGAAAAAACACCACAGCCTCACCAAACCATCTATCTTCATGAGTACATTCATTGGCACATGTCCTAGCCTCATATGCTAGAGTCCCGCTTGTAACTCAGTTGTTGTAACTACAGTTGATACATGTGCTTGTGCTTGTGCTTGTGCTTGTGCCTGTATCATTTTAGAACAACTATTTTTTAACTCTAGCATGTATAATCCATCCATTTCTTTACCAATCTCCTTCACATTCTCAATGAAGAGATCTTGTAGGACAAAGAAATCAGGAAAGAAACTTGCACAACAGTTTAACTCCCTTGTTAACTTTGAAACTAAAAGAAGATTAAACTTAAAACTTGGTACACATAACACATATTTTATGAGATCACCTCATGTTAGTCTGCAACTTTCGTAATTGTTGTTGTATCACCAGTAGGCAGTTTCACTTGTCCTGTATTTCCTACTAAATCATTTTTTTCAATCATACTCTTGTTATTAACCATATGGTTAGTTGCACCTGAATCCACTATCCAACTAGGACTACTTCCTTATTGAACATAGGCTTACCTGCCATGTGGGCTCTGGGTGCTGGAGCATTGCCATGTTGTACACCAACATATGTATGTTGATTCAGCATTGTAAGCACCTTCTCATACTTATCTGGAGTGCATGATCTCAATAGAAAATTAATCTGCTCATGTTGATCCTGGGACAGTTGTCACAATCCTCCCATATACCTCTTATTTGAGTATCACGTATGCCCACCACAAGGTTGTTGATATGAGCTACCCCCTTCTCCATGTTGAGCACCTGATATAATTGCATTGACCTTCTTATTTCCTTTGAAATCACGAGGATAACCTATAAGCCTATAACAATTATCCCTAATATGCCCCTTATTTTTATAGTAATCATAGTACATCAACCTATAACACGTCTCCCTAGTATGCCCCTTCATTTCACAAAAGTCACAGAATGCATTTGGAAGATATAGAGACTTATTTGGCTTATGTTGAGGAGATCTAATAAACATCGTTGTAGGTTCAACATACCCTCTTATGGTTGTGTATCCTCATATGATCATTTTTTGGCTTTCATCTTGTGCAATCATTGCATATGCTTGATTCACACTAGGAGTAGGTGACATTAGGAGGATGTGGCTCATTGCTTGATTGCAACCATCATTAAGTCCCATGACAAACTCTAGCAATCTTTGATTTACTAGGTGTTCTATGTACTCCCTAGGGCTATCGCAGTCACATAAAGGTGGAGGAATGATTGAATCAATTTCATCTCATAGATCCTCCATCCTTGAGTAATAACTAGACACATGTGGTACACCTTGATGCAACATTGCAAGTTCCTTCTTCAACTGATACACTCTAGATAAGTTGATTTTGTCGAATCGTTCCTTAAAATTCTTCCATACTGAATATGCACTAGATCTGTAAAGTATACCACTGAGCAAACTCTTATTTACATTTCTCATAATCCATGAAATTACCATCGCATTACATCGATCTCGTTGCTTCACCTGATTTGGACCATAAGTATCTCGTTTGACTGATTCATCAATGAAACCAATTTTATTCTTCGTTAACAGAGTTAATTTCATAGCGCGACTCCATAATGTATAATTCTCCATTCCTACTAACTGAATTTCTACTTGCACAACTCCAGGTGTATCGGATGCACTTAAGAAAAATGGATGATTATGATCTACGATGTTCGAGTTCGAGCTTTCCTCAACAATTAGTGATGCAATTGGCGATGTGTTTTCCATGATTAATCACAACTATGAGAATACTTACGCTACACTACACAGACTCAAAGAGAAAATTAAGCTACGCAACTCACAAATTTGAAGACGAACTCACAGAGTCGAAACAACTCAAATCTCGCGCTACTCGATCTGCAGCTGCGATTTGCTGGATAATCCCTCAATTCAATCCACGAGTGTTCTGATACCATGTGAACAATTACGATCTAAGCTAATTCTAGACTGCATGTACAGTCCACTGCAAAAGCAAGCATCGGATGCAACGAGAGAAAATCTGTGGAAGCTTTTCTTCTCATATATTTTTGTCTCTTCTATTACAAGGCTAATGAAACAATATTTATAGAAATGAAAAATATCTCAGCTCACTTAATTCAAAATAACTAACTCAACAACTCTAACTAACGCAACACTAAATATCATGTGTGCTATGGACTGTGTGAGCCTTGCTCTCTGCATTCATCTCAACATGTGTCACAACGAGCTATGGTCTAAAAAGGGATTTTGGCCCGATTAGGAGCAAATCGTTCAATTCGATCGTTCTCATTTTACAACACCTCAAACACGTGCACTTGTCACTGTATGAAGAAGTTTAGAATTTACAGAAATTAATTGCCCAAAAAATAGCATAGAGAGGAACAATTTGCAGAATGGAAGGTTTCCGCTGTAGGATAAGTTCACAAAAGAGTGCTACTTTTATAGGATAAATTGTTGAGGATGTTATAAAGGGGATTTAACACTAAGCAGTTATATAGAATTAAAAATCTGCTGGTACAATATTTAACCACTGAATTGTTAGAATTGAACTCGACTGTTCGTTTGTTATATTAAGAAAATTCACTGCAAGAAAGTATAGAATTAGCAATAAAACTTTAGCAATAATATATAGTGTTGCTAAAAAACGTAAATGACAACAAAAATTTAATAGTTTGTTGCTAAAAAACATAAATGGCAACAAAAGAACTTCTTGTTGCGAAATTTTTCGTATCGGATGTTATTGCAACGACATGCAACAACTTTTGTAATTGCGAAAAGTATTTTTGGCAATAACATTCAACTTATGACAACAAAAATATCGTTGGCAAATGCATTTCTTCTCGTAGACTCAACGGTTCATAAATATATAAATGTATGTTAAAGAATGTTGAACCGACATGGCTTCTCTTAACTTCTGCCTACATAGACATTGCACAAAGCTGGAAATGGTAAGGTTTTTATGCTTGCTAATTCCAAATCCAAGATGAAGCAAAATTTTATTAATTGAGAGAAAATAGCAAAATTTATGATTAAGATGTCAAGTTCGTTAAAAAAACATGGCAAAATTTGTCTAATGTCTTAGCCCTTAAACATTCCTTTTAAAGTTTCCACTTCTCTTAAACTTAAAGTATCAAATTTTTAAAAGCAAGCTATTTCCTTCCCACTAATTTCTTAACTACAATTCTGCCCTCTCCTTCTCATTATCGTTGTGCAAAAAACTTACACACTTAATATTTATTAATAAAATTAAGGCGATAATATATAATATTAATTTATTATAATCATATGATAATATTTTATGTAAAAACACTTTCGAGTGTTTATTGAATTGATGTAAATCAATAAACCTAGAACTATAATTGATTATTCGACTACCAATTTATATCAAAGTAAAGAGAAAAGATAAATTATTTGGTACCTTTTCAATACAAAATTTCAAATTGCTTTGTTGTGTCAAAAGAAGAATAGTTGTATTGATTTGGTATAATTTAAAAATGTCTTCGTTACAATATTGAGAATCTTACAAATGAAATTTCAATGTATCTCATCATTTTTCCAATCGATTCTCTCGGGTTGTACAAAAATATATAAAGCTCAGCATAATTAAAGGCATTGAAAAATATTCTTTTGAGGATATTATAACCAATATTCAATACGGTGCTAAATTACCAAATTAATAATACTCGTTCTCATGGTTGAAAACTTGAAATATCTATGGACAAGTCAACAACAGTTGCAAACACTAGAGTATTTTAGAAATAGAAATAACTACTTCATCCGTCTCAAATTATTTATCGTAATTACTAAAAATAGTTATCTTAAATTATTTGTTATTTTAGAAATTTAAGACAAAATTATCTAGTTCTTAGTTTCTTACCCATTTTATCCTTAGTAGAATTTTATCATTTATGAAGATGATACATAAAAATAAAGTTAATATTTAATGGAGAGACAATATAATTTAGATATAAATAAAGATAATATAGACAAAAAAATTATTATTTTTTAAAGAATGTATAATTTAAAAAAAATAATAAATAATTTGAGACGGATGAAATAGTACAGTACTTACAAGACAAAAACGTTAGGAAATGAAAACGACGCCGTTCGGAAGTCGCTATAGCTCCGCTCCACAGCTTACCGTAAAAGGCAAAAGTAGCCGCTAAAGTCACCCGTGGAAAATTACTGTCACCCACGTGGCAAGCACCCATTTCTTACACTATGAACAAAAAGTGAGGAAGAAAAAGACTGAATAGCATTTTAGTCCCTCAAATCTCAATCATCAATACATTTTATTTTAGTTCAATATCTGATTAAACATATTTAATTTTTAATTATTGATATGAGTACCTTAATTTTTTTATAATAACAATAATAATAATACGCTCAGTATATTTTACAAGCGAATTGTGGGAAAAGTAAATGTATGCAGATTTTATCCCTACTTTTTTGGGTAGAATGACTATTTTCGGTAGACCCGTGATTCAAGAAAATTATTTTTTGAAAAACTTATTTGAAAGAAATGTGCTAGTAAAAGCTATGATAAAATATTTGAAAAAAGAGGAGTACATACAATATAAATATTAAAGCTAACCAAAGTGAAAGAGACAACAATAGTAATAAAATGGAAGCATAAGATAATGCTAGCATAGTAATAATAACACCGGTATGAGAACAGATAAATGCTCCAAGCTAGAACCCCTCTATCATTGTGAAGAGTGAAAATGATTTACTATGTACTAACCATCTATCTTAATTCATGACCTCTATGTTCTCATATCTAGGGTCATGTCCTCAGTGAGATGAAGAAGTGACATGTCCTGTCTAATCACCTCTATCAAATTCTTCCTCGATCTCGTCTCAAATCTATCACAACCAACTTCTCACACCCCCTCACGTGAGTATATGCGCTCCTCCACTCTTCACATGTCGGAACCATCTCAACCTCACTTTTCACATTTTGTCCACCACGACGGCTACTCTCACTTGCCTCGTATATCTTCGTTCTTAACCTTGTCTCTTCTTGTATGTCCGCACATCCATCGAAGCATCCTCATTTATGCTACTTTCATTTTCTGAAAGTGTGAGTTCTTGACTGACTAATACTCCACGTCGTACAACATAGCCAACCTAACAACCACTCTATATAATTTACCTTTAAGTCCCGACAACACGTTCTTATCACATTGGGCACAGCATGCGAGCCTTCATTTCATCCATTCCACTCCAATACGATGTTCAACATCCTCGTCGATCTCTCATTTTCTTGGGTTACCTATCCAAGATACTTGAATCTTCCTTTTTTGGGATCGGATGACTTGTATACAAATTCTTACTTCTAAATCCTCTTCCTACAGTGCCACTAAATTTGCACTCCATGTACTCTATTTTAGTCGTGCTCAGTTAAAAGTCTTTTAATTTCTTTGTTTGTGAATAACCACGAATTTAACAAAGTATTAATTCTTTCATCATTTAATTATCTATGTGTTATGTTCAGTTTGTATTATTATTCCATATTTGAAGATAATAAACTTCTAAAACTAATCTAAAATAATATATTCTTTATATAAAAGAATCAAATTCAAACAATTTAATTAATTAAAAATATTGAGTCATATATAAAAGGATCAAAATTAAAATTTATTAATAACTAGAGACCAAAAATACTACTATTGTCCAAAAAGAAAAAAAGGAACTAGATGTTAGAGCTAGGGATGACAATTGGGCGGGGCGATTGCGGGTACCCCTCCCCCACACCCGTACCCGTCATAAATTTTTATACCCGCCACCTGTGGCGGCTACAATTTTCAACATCTATACCCTCCTAGACGGGTATATTCCTAAATCCACACCCGCTCCACCACCCAAGTGGATATACGTCACCAACCAATACCTGCCTATACTCACCTGTCATATTTTGTAATCAATTCATTTGTGATCAATTAGTGATCAACATGATCCCAAAAATTCAAATTTCAAAAATTATCCCAAAAATTTGAGTCAAGAATCAATACTATCACAGTCTCATTTTCTTTTGGGAGAGAGGGAGGAGAATTCCAAATTTTTTCACCATCATAATTTCCCATTTTTTTCACATCTTCCCCCTTGCACAACAAAGAATAAAGAAAACAAAATTTTCAAGAAAACCCAAAAATTATCTACCAAAATAACTATATTTTACAAATGTAGACAAACCCCATATATTATTTAAGCTATATAAGCTAAAGTTTTTCAACTTTTTCAATTGAACTCCACAAACCCAATAGGTAAAACTTAACAAATGCATAAAAATTGACCTCACCAAGACACCCCAAAAGCACAAAGCAAAGACAACAATATTTTCCAATATTTTTCGATCAGCATCTCATTTAAAGAAAAAGGCAGAGACGTCGAGAATGAGAGAGGAAGGAGAGACGGCGTGAAGGGGAACGAGAGAGGGGGAGGCGTGAAGGCGTGAAGGACTGAAGAGGCGTAAGGTTTTGAATTTTGTTGGAGAATGAGAGACTTGTCGTGACTTATGAGCTGAAGGCACAACTTATGAACTGCTAATATTTTGGCCTTGGGGCGGGTAGGCGGTTGGATGCAGGGCGGGGAGGAGGTATGACTGCAAATCCACCACCTACCCGCCTACCCGTGACATGTACATTTTTAATACTCATACCCGCCTACCATCCGCTAAAGTTATACCCATATCCGCTCCAACTGAGGTGGGTGCTGTGCGAAATCCGCAAAATTATATCCACATGTCATCCTAGTTAGAGCTACGGCAAAAATTGAGGGTAAAATTAAAGAAATAAAAGAAAATAAATAAATGGTCCAAAAAAATAGTGACGTGTCCCCTTCCTTCAATTATTACTTTCCTAATAAATTTCCCCATCCCTTTTTAGCTTCTTATATTTCTCTCTCTTCCTCTCAATAGGACCAAAAAAAACTGTTCTTTTTCCTCTTTTATCTCTGAAAATTACACAACATATTGCAACCTTGTTGTTTTTGGGTTGGTGGGTTTCTTGATTCTTTGAGTCTTAAGTCAATAATTGAGTTCAAACAAGCTGTTAAAGGCTAAAAGGAAAGTCTTTTCTCCTTTTCTTGTTGAATTTTTCAATAATCAAGAATCATGTTCTGTCTGCTTTGGATATTATTTTGGTATTGCATTGTTTAATGTTGTGTTCAATATGCTTTATACAGTTCATTTTTGTGTATGTATATCTGTATAAGCTTTATTTTGCTAGTATTTCCAGTTGTGTTGGAATTCAAAGTAGCTCATTTTGACTTTGATAATGTGAATTCATGAAGGGGCTTTCTGAATACTGTGGAAATTTTCTCTATTTGTTCTTAAAGATTTAATATTTAAGTAATTTATTTTCTTTTCTTCTTATGCCGAGGTTTATCGGAAACAAATTCTCTATCTTGAATTCCAAGTTAGGGTAAAGTCTGCATACACTCTACGCTCTCCAGACCCCTATTTTTTTTATGGGATTTTACCGGGTTGTTATCGTTGTTGTTGCTATTTTCTTTTCTCCCCCCTCCCCCAACTTGTTTTCTAGGGTTGGGTGGCTGTGAGTGGGTGGGGTGGGATGTTTCTCGATTTGAAATTTGAATTTTACTTTTTCACATTTTTGTCAGAGAAAAAGAAAAGATGTGCAGATCACTTTTCCTCTTTTTAGGCCCATTCTGCAAAAAAAAAAAAGGTTTTGTTTGGATTACTTGTTGGGAGGTTAGTGGATAAGTTTTTGTTTCATTTAGGGTTAAGTTAAATTTTTGGGTGATTTTTTATGAGTTAATCCACATACTTATATTAGATCCCGATGCATATCAGATTATCCAACAGAATCATGGCTTGTGTTTCTTTTTTTTTTCTTTCTATTTTTGTTTTGTTTTGTTTATGATATTTACAGATTTTAGTGCATTTCATCTTTGTAAATGTGTTAGTTGAACTGGAAATGAGTATTTGGCGATGCGGGTAATTAGTTTCTTGCCATCATTAACATAATATTGATGCTTATGAACAGATCTGGTGATTATTAGGATGGTTCAGCATTGAAAGTGTTGGAGGCGGCAAGAGTACTATGGCTGTTGCTGGCTTGCATAATATTTCTGCATTTGGTTCTTCTTTATTTATAGAGTCTCAGTCTTCAGTGTCGAGGCAGCGTGGTGAACATGATAGGCCAAGAACCCGAGCATCATCTATTCTTCAAATGTGGAGGGAGCTTGAGGGTGAGCCGGATGGTCAACGGTTTGTCAACCAAAATGGTGGGGCCAACGAGGACCAGAACCATATCGAGTTGGATAATTACTTTGATGATGGGCGAAGTGTTAGCTCAGACCAATCTAGTGATCTTGGGGAGGTTAAGCGCGAAAGAGTGAGGCAGATTATTCAGGAGTGGATGCACACTGGTTCAAAGAGTCATTCACAACCATTGAATGAACGCGGAAAGGTGAGAATTATAAGGGAGAGGGTGCGAACGAATAATCATCAGAGTGGCACAAGTTCTCCTAGAGATGAAGTTGGTTCTCAATTTGAACAAGTGTGTGATGGGTTGTTGGTCGATAATTCACGACACGGAGAGAGAAAGGCCTTGCGCAGACTCTGTGGTAGACAAGCTCTTGTTGATTTATTGATGAGGTCTCAGCGGGAAAGGGAAAAGGAACTTCAGGGATTGTTGGAGTGTAAGCCTGTGTCAGACTTTGCCTATCGCAATCGGATTCAGGTTAGGCTTCATAGAAATGCTTCCCCCCCCCCCCCCCCCCCAAAAAAAATATTACAATATTGTATGTTAGATGTTATTCAAGGATTTGCACTGCTGATATCCTGTCTAGGGGTGGAGGGAGAGTATAAGATACGGGTTCGGACTAACATAGTAACTTTTATTTAGATCCTGTGTTTGTATTAGGAATCCACTAATTATGTATAAATATTTAATTGTGAATACAATAACTATGATGACTATGTATTTGATGGCAAGTTCAGAACCCATAAACTCTATATTCTGGCTCAGCCTCTGGTCCTTTCTTCTACTGTATATCGTGCATGGAAAGTGAGGAACAGAAGTCTCCTTATTTTTGGTATCAAAGTTAAACGTGATTGTGTTATGTGCATTAAGATGTTCTAGTCTATTGTTAAAGGGATTTACATGCTAAATGTTCTCATGTCCTTGAGAACAAATGGAAAAACCATTAATGCTAGCAAAAAGAGTGTGAAATATAAAGAGGTAAACAAGCAAAAAAAAGGAGATTGACCAAATTTGATATTCCTTCCGTCCATTTTTACATGTCCATATTTGACTCGGCACACCTCTTAAGGGTAATTAATAAAATGATAAGTTTACTTTATCACCCTTTGAATATAACAAATTCAATGTTTGAGGAAATGATTATAGTTTATAATATGGGTAAAATAGGAACTAAGTGATAAATTTTATCTTGGTTTCCTAAAAGGACATGTATTTTTAGTACAATGAACAAGTATTTTTAGGATAGTGGACAATTAAAAATGGACGGAGGAGTAATATCTTGCAAGTTCACTTGGCTAAAGTTGATCACAATAAGATGCAATACTTCACTTTATAATGGTTAATATTCTTGGGGGTGTTTAAAATAATAATTATTAGATTAAATTAATTAAAGATTCTGCTAAAATACAACGCTATGTGTCTTTCTAGTTGGTCACAAGTCGCAATGTTGCATTGTGATCAAGGTATGTCTAAATCAGTAAAAATATTAAATTAAGATTTTCTGACTAATAATTAATATTGTAATATTGATTATTTTCTGACTAATAATTAATGTTGTAAAATTGATTTAAAATTTTGAATTTTGAATTTCTAGCTGAGAAGAAGAGCCTTGGAGCAATGGTTAAGTTGTTTCCGTGTTACTGATAGGTCACTGTTTCGAGCCGTGAAATCAACCACTGATGGTTGTGTTAGAGTAGACTACCTACTGATACAACCTTAGGAGAATCACACTCCAAAAGCTAGCTATTGAAGTGGGAGAGCCCAATGCCATATAAGGCCCACACCAGCTCCCCATTTAACCGATGTGGGACTCAAGTCCTATTCCGTTCAATAATATCATAATAAACCATCACACTCCGCATCCGTTGTTTTCGAAGTGATACAACTTGACTTGGAAAAGGACTAAAATTGAACAAAAGACTTCCTAAGGAACCAATTGAGAGGCTCATGAACAGAAATCAACAAGAACTTATCGAGAGAGAGAAACTAGAGAAAGAGACGAGAGAGATATTTCATTTGATCCAACACAAGACGGGCACGAAGGGCAGTGGGTGACTGATATCAAATTGATACAACTTAACTTGGAAAAGGACCAAAAATCAAACAAAAGACTTCCTAAGGAACCAATTGAGAGGCTCCTGAACAGAAATCAACAAGAACTGATCGAGAGAGAGAAATTAGAGAAAGAGACGGGAGAGATATTTCATTTGATCCAACACAATTGAATGAATTTCTGTACAAAGGCAATTGCCCTTTTAAACCCCCCCCCCCCCCCCCAATTCCCAGCTGAAATAACGACTTCAACTAACCCTAACAACCTAAGCGATCAAGCTTAGGAGAACAATACTCCAAAATCTAGCTATTGAAGTGGAGAGCCCAAGACTATAAGCCCCAGACTAGCTCCCCATTTAACAGATGTGGGACTCAAGGACTATTCCTTGCAATAATATCGTAATAAACCACCACGCTCCGCATCCGTCGTCCTCAACTGTGCGCTAGACATTGCTAGCCCCGACCTAACACTGGCATACCGACGTCACCATCCAAGGCACCACCGACACGAATGGCGGTGGTGACTCTGATACCATTGATACAATCTTAGGAGAACCACAACCCAAAAGCAGACGAAGCTCTCTCTTATCATCTCGTGCCAGATGCAACATCCTTTTTCCTTCTCGTGAACCACGGGAGCGCCTAGCGCCCAGAGGAGCAAAGCTCATTTTCTAGCTATTGAAGTGGGAGAGCCCAAGGCTATATAAGCCTCACACCAGCTCCCCATTCAACCGATGTGGGACTCAAGTCCCATTCCTTGCAATAATATCATAACACCTATATTACACTCCTTTATGGTGCCGCCCTTCTCTGGACCCTACATGAACACCGAATACTCCGGGCTGCCTTTTTTTAGTTTCTAGTTGAAGCAAACTTGGCCTCATGGAATTTTATTAATAGTTTTAAGAGATTGGGCCCCAATTAAAGTGGAATGGTTAACATAGGACTCATGTAGTTGATTAATTGGTTACTTGTTTGATATTGATAAATTATGATTTGATTAATTAACTGTAGTTTATCAACATTGCATAACGAGATCTTTGGTTGAATTATACTGCAAGTATTATTTGAACTTATTCTAGCCGTTTGCACTTTTTAAATTAATGTGCATACAATATATTTATCCTCGGCCTTCGGTGAAATTTGGGATCCTTAGTCTCATGTACTTAATTACATCCAGCTTCTATTATTTTCATCCCTAGATTATTTTCCACCTCTTGCTTGCTCGTAATGCTGGAAATTTTTGTGTGGTGCAGTCATTACTCCGGGGGAGGTTTCTGCGAAATGATAGCTTGACGAATGATGAAAGAACAGCTTCAAATGCCGCAAGTGAACTCGGCTTACTGAGGCAAAGACATACTGTGTCTGATTTAAGGTAAAAAACGACCTGAATGTGAAGTCCTTTTTATTCACCTTAAAGTAATGAGCTACTCCCCCCTGTTCCAATTTATGTGACACTCTTCCTTTTTAGTCAGTCTAAAAAGAATGACACCTTTCTATATTTAGTAACAATTTAACTTCAAACTTCCCATTTTACCCTTAATGAGATGATTTACAGCCACACAAATATCTATGGCTTATTTTAGACCACATGTTTCAAAAGTCCTTTTATTCTTAAACTCCATGCTAGTCAAACACCTCCATAAATTGGGACGGTGGGAGTATTTCAGATGCAGTCAGTCACTTATCTAGCAGGTTGGAGGGGGGAGTTGAGAGGAAGTGGTTCTACCTTAATCTCTTTCTTTTTGACATAAGAATTAGCTCTAACGATTGTAGCCCATTAATTCTCTTTGTTAGAAACTGCTCGTTCGTGCTTTCTTATTTTTGTTGCTTCTTGTCTGTTTGAAGTTGAAAAAGAGTACTCCTTTGATTTCTGTTTTTTCTTCTGGGTTAGACAAAAATGAGCTCTCCCAGCATGAATCCCTTGGGTGGATGTTTTTGCATGTTTTGAGTTGTCTCACTTGCTCGCGGTAATATTATCTTAGTAAGCGTCCTCTTTTGTCGGCCAAAAGGTAGTAGTACATCTGACAATCATAACTTCTTCTAGCCAACCGTCTTACCTGACACATGAAATGGTTTGAAACAGGGAGGAAATTTTGTCCAGATTGGACGATAATGTGCTCGGTTCAACTAGTTATATGCAGCAGCCGTCCGCTGCTAAGGATGTCCCTCAACCATCTCAATCAAATAGTGAACAAGAGGTAATAGACGAATGCTATGATCAATCTGAACTTATTAATGTAGAGAGAGAAATCAATGGGTATTATGTGGAAGCCAACTCAGCAAGCACTCTCTGTGAGCATGCAAATCATCAATATAACGTTGACCATATAGCTGAAACTTCGGAGCAAGTTGGAGAGGATGAGGATCACGGGCAAGCCACGTCAAACTTGGAGTTTTCTAGTAGTTTACCCGAAGGACAAAATAACGGGAATAGAAACTTGTTGGAAAATGCCGGTGACGGATGTCTGGAAGGTCATGTACAAGAAGACCATGCAACCTTCCATGAAAATGATGCACCGCGAAGTGAGGCAAGTGATTCTCATGAGGTGGTAGATGGTTATTTTCGGGATTTGGATAGAAATATCTTTGACGATTATGACTGGGAAGGTTCATCAGCTCAGGCAGAGGAGCTACAGGAACTTTTTGCCGAGCCTGAAGAAAGTGATTTGGAGCAAGCGGAAGAGCTTGAGGATTTTGTAACAGAACATGAGGAAAGTGAGTTACAGCATTTGTATCAGAATGAATGGGTAGATGATGCCACAGAAAACATGGGCGGAGATTCGCAGGAAGGGACTCCTAATCAATCTTATCCGGAAAGTTTGGATGGTGGCATTGAAGAACAAAACCATGCACAAGAACCACATGATGAGTGGCATGAAGAGGCAATTGATGACTGGTTTGACACACCTTCTGGTCATGATGATAGGTCCGTTGGAAGGGCTGATACGTTTTATATACCGGATGATGACAATGTTTATAGCATTGAACTTCGAGAACTGCTAAGCAGGTAAGAACTTGTGTCTAGGCCTCTGCATTTTTTGTATGATGTTGAAGTTTCACATAACTAACAATTCTGTTCATGGTTTAGGAGGCGTGTTTCTAATCTGCTCCGTAGCAGTTTCCGTGAGAGTCTAAACCAGCTGATACAATCTTATGTTGAAAGGCAAGGTCATGCTTCTTTTGACTGGGATATGGATGGGACATCCTCCTACCCCTCTGATGCAGAGCAGGAGCAGCAGCAGGAGAATGTAAACCGAGATGGACCTCAGATAAATATGGAAGGAATTCCCTTTGTTACGATGACTCCTCCTCAAGAGGCACCTTCTCAGCCACATTGGAATCCGGAACCTGAGCATCAGAATTTGCCTCGCCAAAATCCACATCAGCGCATGGGAGAATCAGTAAGTCTCACCCATTTTCGATGAACTACTTGGAAGTAATACTTGGAGTTGATTAGCATAGTTCTTTATTTGTTGTTTGAGTGTCCAACGTATGCAAAAAGTATGATAATCATTACAAGAGAAAATGACAAAAATGGTCCCCTATGTTTAAGTTTGCCACAAGTTAATGCATTTAGTCTCCGACAAATATTTAACAATTTATGTTTGTTAAATTTGACGGAAATAGTGGAAAGAAATATGTAGAGCTATAAACACCAGGAAAGTCGCATCAAAACCTGAAATATGCAACACAAAAAGCTTCACTAGACGCTAAAAAAATAAAAACAATGACATAAATTACACCTCAAAAAGTTGCACTAGAGTCTATACATAAAAATAGCAGAAATTACAATAATTGTACCTCTAAATGTGAGCTCTCGCTAATTTCCTTTTTTTTTTGTTCATAGTTTCCGTCAAATCTAACATATAGTGTTCGGTAAATATTTGACGGAGACTAAAAGTGTTAGCTTCTACTAACTTATAGGACCAAAATTGTTAAGTGCATACTTAAGGGACTATTTTGAACCTACCTCAAACATAAAGGACCATTTTTGTCATTCTCTCATCATTTGAACTAAGGCACCTCTGGTATTCAAAGGCACATGTTGAATCTGCAATTTAGATTTTATTCCTCCTTTCTTTGTTCTACTTTGAGTTTTTTAGTAAATTTAGTAACTTCTCACTATGAGCATGTTTTTGTGATAAAACTCAAACTAGTCACATCCGTTTTTCTTGTTTTACATGATCATAGTTCTTATAATGAAATGCATACCTGTTTGATCCGTTGCAGGAGTGGTACATCATCAATGAACTGAAGATTGACACGGCTGTGCTTCAGCAGAGGATGAACGATATGCAAAGGATGCTTCAAACTTGCATGGAAATGCAAGTTGAGCTTCAGCGATCGGTTCGTCAAGAAGTTTCTGCTGCCCTAAATCGAAATGATGGTTCAACAGGTTTGGTTTCATACAATACTTTGTTCATCTAAATTGTCAGCTTATACAACTCATCCCGACCCTTAGTTCTTTTTATCAGATGTGCATGTTTGTGGGGACAGTCTGCTGAACGATGAATCAAAATGGGATAAAGTGAGAAAAGGAATTTGTTGCTTATGTTGTAATAACAACATCGATTCATTACTGTACAGGTGAATATGAAACATCCTTGTCCTTCCTTTAATTATTAAGTGCACATGATGCTTTTCTGAGCTGTCTTAGGGACAGCTCTCTTTACTGTCTGAAGTGAAAATATGAGCCATCCTTGTCCTTCATCCTTGTTTGCGGGCACGTCTTTCCTTTTTGATTTAGTCTGAAAAATTATCTTCTTTTTTCCTTCTCGGGTGCAGGTGTGGTCACATGTGCACATGTTCAAAATGTGCGGAAAAATTGGTCCACGAAAAAGCCAAGTGTCCGATGTGCCTGGCACCAGTAGTCGAGGTGATCCGAGCTTTCTCTATACAGTAATTGGTATAAATTAGAAGAAAATAGTAGTAGACGATAAATATCACAGAGAGAAGATAATAGAGATTTATTTGGCGCCTGCAATCCTTGCTCCTTTAGTCTTAAGGTAAGTCTCCTTTAGCAAGTGATTTTTTCATTTGCCCATTTTGCATTTTCATTAACTGTATACTTGGATTTGCAGATTTGCACGTCTGATTTATTGTCGAAAACAGAATAAGCAGGTGAAACTTATCAGGTGTGTAGACATATTGGTTGCCATGACATAGCTAATATGAAAGTCATAGGTTTTTGTGGTGGCTTTTGTTATGTATTAAAATGAAGTTATTTGAATATCCTTAAAGCTTGGAGAGATTGATCAGTAAGTGTGTGGTTGCCTTGAAAAAGTTTTGACTATCTCCGAGTTGGGAAGGCCGCTTACGTCACACCTTTTCGGGGTGCGGCCCTTTTCTGAACCCTACGTGAACGCGGGATGTTTCGTGCATCGAGCTACTCCTTTCCCGCCTTCAAGTTCGGTCATGGATCTTGAAGTCTCTTCCACCATACAAATCATTTTGTTCCTTAAATTAATGACCAAGTGAGATGATTATACATTCTTTTTGTTCATCCTTTCCCAAGATGGGAAACTACTGATGTAAAGATTAATATATATGATTTATACATTAACTCATTGAAATGAATGATAGTCCTTTTTCTATTCCATTCCATTTCTTGGTTAGTTGCTAAAATTTTATTAGGAATCATCATTTTGTAGCATTGCCTTCTCACTATCACCATTGTTTATTGTTCGTCACGAAATCAAAGAATTTATTTTTAAAATTTATAATCTTAAACACGCTATAACATTTGTATGATAAAAGATTTTTAATTTTTTTTTATGAAATATGTATGGTATTATTTGACTGGCATGAAATTTAAGAATTTTTTTTAAATTATGACCTTAAATATCATATAATATTTGTATAGATATTAAATTTCTAAAAATATATAATTTAATGTCGTAATTTTTATATAGCTATAGAAACTTCTCATTATATAGAAACTTAACATTAAGAAAACGGAAAAGGATAAAAAACACTCATAAATTATGTGAAATTGAACAAAAATATTCTCCGTTAATAGTTTAGTCTAAAAATACCCCTATAGTTACTTAATTGAGTTAAAAATGCTCTTTTCATAATAAACATATTGTTTCATTTATTATTAAGCACATTCTTTTCTAATAAAAATGTTATTCTTTAAGAACCTCTTTGTTTACCCGTAAACTGGTACAATTAAATTTGTACACGTGGATTTCACGTGACTAAAATAACAAGATAATTAGCTATTGAAACTAATAGAAATTGAACTTGGAGGAAATATTAAGATCATATTGGCATGAGCCTTGAGGAAGCCTTGAACCTTGATTTCTAGGCAAGCTATTGGTAACATCATTGAAGTGCTAAATTGAGACAATAACTTCGAAAATAACGTAAGCAATGAATATGTATTATAATTCTTGAATTTGATGTCCTTACAATGAAATGATTGGTCCTATTTACTTAGACTCATGACACACATTATATGAATTATGACCCTAATAATATCAGTACATTAATGCTGTAATAATCGAACAATTAGAATGTTCACATATGACTTTAATACTCTCTTGGAAGATGTAAAAACATATTAGTAACGGTCGCCCGTTGGGATTCGAACTGATCCCTTAACCTTCTGTCATCCGGTACATGTGGCTTTTTGATGCCTCCGGTTCAATGCCAACACCTTCGGGTACTGAAGTCTGACTTGGATATGACTTATCCTCTTTGCCACATGTCATGATATAATTCGACTATAGAATACGAATTTTACCCCATACACCATCTCTTGTTTCTTTTCTTTTAAAATTCAATCTTGAAAATTAATATTTCTATTAGGAAAAGAATGTACTTTAAAAGAAAAGAATAATATTCTTATTAAAAAAATAACGTTCTTGACTCAATTAAGTAACTATAGGGGTATTCTTAATTAAATTATTAACGTAGGGTATTTTTATGCAATTTTATATAATTTAAGGACATTTTAACTCTTTTCGGTTAAAAAATAAAAGGAGTGTCAATTTTGTTTCCGAACGAACTAATAGGAAAATAGTACCATATATAAAATGGAGCACGGTAAATACTTTGCATGTCAAAGCAAATCTGCTTAGCAAAAAAATACATTATCAAATTGCAATTACTTTCTGTTGCTTCAAAGAATCGTCTTTTCGCCGGCCCTAACCAAGTTAACAATAAGCTTTTAACGTAATTACGCAAACAAAAGGTATAAATAAACCTTACTTTGGGGTTTCAATTTGATGCCAAACTTACATAATTATGAAGAGAGAAAAAAAAAAGTAAAGCTCCTCATCATTGGAAAAAAAGGAGGAAAAAGATATTCCTAATTTGGTTTAAGTGATGCATTAATGAATAGATTCTTTAAGAATACTTAGCTTCCATGTGTATTGTGCACAACTATAACTGGGACGAGTGCACTAATAACTGATTTGAAAACCATGATTTAAACCATAGCTAACTTGGCGAGATAATATCTCATGGTCACTCAACTATAGGTGTTTCATTTAGAAAGTCACCCAACTTTGTTTTCTAATCAGGAAGTCACTCAATTATGAGTGTTTCATTCAGAAAGTCACTCAACTTTGTTTTCTAACCAGAAAATCACTCAAATATGAGTGTTTCACTCAAAAAATCTCTCAACCTATTTAAGTGATATTTTAATTACATTTTGATGATTATTTAAAGCCAAAATTATAAAAACTAAATAAGTACCTTTTTTTTAAAGATGTGCATGTGATTGAACTGATGAAAATATAAAGAGACAATAAATATGATGGGACAATAACCGAATTTAATTTGTGTGATTCAATTAATGAAAATCACTTGGTGAAAAGTGAAAACCCAAAAACAATCCTAAGAAACCTTTTATAACGGTACCTACATTGAATGAAGAATCATCCAAGAATCCTATAAATTATATTGTGACAAAAATCATAGTCATTCAAAAACGCTAATTGTTATCAAATTAAATAAAAGAACAGTCGCTTTTACGAATATTTTCTTCTATTATCTTATAAATTGGGTAATTATTTATTTATTACAATTTTGGCTTTAAATAAAAATCAGCAAAATGTAATTAAAAAATCACTTAAATAGGTTGAGTGACTTTCTGAGTGAAATACTCATAGTTGAATGGCTTTCTGGTTAGAAAACAAAGTTGAGTGACTTTCTGAGTGAAACACCCTTAGTTGAGTGACTTTCTGAATGAAACAAAATATGATACTGAGATTAACTTTATCGTGATGATTAGAGGACACGTCTTACTTCTAATGTAACACATTCTTTCCTAATTATATAATTAAGGGGATCAGTCGGCTAGAGCACACGGGAAGAAAAAAGTTGTCCCTTCTATTAACCAAACCCTTCATATCAACTTGGGACTGTAATTGAAAAATAAAGTTAGACTTTAGCAATTATAATTTTAAAAATACCTAAAATTAAGCTTTAGCAAACTTAACTTAATTTTTTTTTTTAAATTCGACATATTACTTATACAAGTATATTTTAGACACGAATGTTGACATCCCTAAATATCAAAAATTCTTATCTGAACAAGGAGATATACGCGCTCATAAAAAGAAGCTAGCTAGCTCCTAAATTTGATGATCATCATCATGTGGGTTAATACACAATAAATATCGAATATTAAGTACGAATCATGATAATCATCTTACGTAATACGAAGGGGAGACTGAATTGTGGTGATGGACCATATAAAACTTATTAATTTGAGGAAAACATTATTGGACATGTGTATAAAATCTCACATTAATAATTGAAAGATTGAAAACTACACATAATATGGCGTAATGATATTTTTAATTTGTATGAGACCTATTGAAAAAATATCGTACTTAACCCTACAAATTTGCACATGTTTGACAGTCTATTAACTGTTGCGTCATTTTCAAAGCACAATAAAGAAGTTTTAACTACAGCTAAATTCTTAGATCGAGATAAGCAAAATCACATATAGAACACATACCCACAATAATGGAGCCAAATTTGTGGATATCAACAAGTTATAAGATTTGATGTGAGACAAGAAAACTCACATATATACTCTATCGTAATTTAAGTATCTTAGTTTGATTGAACATGAATTTTAAAAAATAAAGAAATATTTTTAAATTTTATAATCTTAAATTAAAGAGTGAAAACAGAGTTGTAGAGTAACAAGTGTCGTGCTACTAAGTAAAATAGCATGAATGCTACACCCTAAATCATAATTGCTTTATTAAATAATAATAATAACAAGAGATAAGAAATGTCCTTTGGATCTTGTAGTCATAAATTTAGCATTTAGAACATTTAAATTGTGAATTACTAAATATAGAAATAGATATTTTTTTAAAAATTTTTACAAAAAAAAAAAATAAGACACTTTAAACGGAGTGACTACTAATGTTAATTATGTGAGATACATAATACTTTCTCCGTTCTAATTTATACGATGTAGTTTGATTGGACACAGATTTTAAAAAATAAAGAATTACTTTGATTTTGTGATTTGAAACAAGACAAAAATATTTTATGTGATTATACATTATCTTATCAAGTATATGATGTAAAATTTAAAATTAAATTATTATTAAAAAAAATTCTTTTTTTTAGAATTAACTAAAAATAAAATTATATCATAAAAATCGAGTCGGATGACTATTTGTTTTTATAGGCAGCCTCTATATAAAGAAAAGTTAGAAGACAACACGTAACCATGCATGAATAAGAGTAGTTTTTTTTTTAATCCCAAAAATAATACAAGGATCCTAAGCTAGATCTCTATCGAAAAGCCAACTCCGTGTTTTCTTCCCCAACATTATCATGTTCCTAGCCCACAATATTCAGCTATACACATCACAATCACCAACTAGCTAGAGGCTGCAGATTCAATTTATAATTTTCTATTTATAATTATTTGATATTTGAAGTTATTAATCTCGACTAATTTAAATTTACATCATATAAGGTCCGAATAGAAGTGACCGCTTAAGCTTGTTTCCGCACTTATATTCATTTTAATTCAATACATTAATTTTTATTTGTGTGAGCTCGTTTACATTGTCTATATCAAATCAAATAAAGAGGAGGATCATCGAGAGTCGATAGAAAATAACCTCCCTATCCATAAAGATAGAAATAAGGCTATATACATTTTATTCTTCCCTGATTCAATTATAAAATTACATTAGATAAGTTTTATTGTTATTGTTGGTTTTCTTATACATACGCTAGAATACCTCCTCAAAATAATAATTTCACACTTATAATTTAAATATTTTTTCAAGTAAAATTTATATATTTTAACATAATATTTTATTCCTTTTCAACTAAATTTCAATAAACCCAGCTGCAAATTTACTTATAAATTTTATATTAAAAAATTCATTAAATAATGATCATATATTTACAAATACAATTTACTTATTATATAAATTTCAAATCTTAGCACTTTGTTTTTAAGCTTAGGTAGATCTTGAAAAAAAATAATGAAAATATCGTTTGTTCATGAAATTTGATAAGTTTTAAAAGAATAAATATAAATTCCAAAATATTGATTCAAACCAATTTTGAAGTGGACTTTTCTTTTTAACTTTGTTTTTTAATAAATAACTTGCATATTTAAATATAATTTTAAATTTTAAAAGTTCTTTTTCAATAAAATTTTAAAACTTCTTTTTAAATTTTTTATTCTAATTAAATCTTTGTCGAGGATTTCTCGAAAACAGTCGCTCTATCTATCAAGATAGTAATAATATCTGTGTACACTCTATTTTTTTCAGGCCCATATTATAGAATTTCAATGGATATATTATTGTTAAATCTTTCTATTTAACTCAAGCCAAATAATATATAAAACCTACGTATTAAAAACTAAAAAGTGAAACTTGTAGACCCTATATATAATCACCGCCATCCATCCTTATCTTCTTCAGCTCCAACAAAACTTCATTTCTAGCATCTTCCACTACATTATACATCAAAAATCACAGTTTATTCATCTCTCTTTTGCTTCACTGTCAACAAAAATGCGAATAAAATCCTCCATATTAGCATTTCAAACGTCCAGAAGACTACTACTACAATCAAATAACCCAGAAAATATATTACACTCAACAATTATGAGCTCATCCGACCCAACAATTTACCAACCAATGAACGATTCCGTAGCTACAGCAATTGGAAGACCATTTAAACTATCTGCTCCTTTTGATTCATCAATGGCGTTAACAATCCTCGTACTTCTCACTGCTCTCTTTTTCATGGGTTTTTTCTCTATTTACATACGTCACTTCACCGGCGATACAACCTCTTCTTCCGCCGCCGTAGACCGACGCCGGAGACACCTATCTTCGCCGTCGTCGCACAGGTTAAAATTTACTATCCTTGTAATTTATATTATTCCAGAAATATTTGTTAGACACTTCTTTCGTCTCAATTTATATGTCTTACTCTTCTTAATGGTATGTCCCAGAAAGTGTTTTTTTCTACCTTAGAGTAAATTTTTCAATTTCTAGACAAGTTTAAGACCACAAAATTTTAAAGATCTCATACATTTTTAAATTAAAATTATTAGATTAAAAAGTTTTCTTTATTTTTCTTAAATTTTGTGTAAGTCTGTAAGAATTGAATATTTTGAAATTCAAGAACTTACAAAAACTTTAGATTTGAACTTTAGTGGGTAAATTCAAACAAAGTGCGAAAAATTATCTAAGAATACTAGATAAAATTTGTGACCCAAGAACTAACAACCGGAGATGTCCACAAATCAGCATGAACAATATCAAATGGAAAAAAGTAACACTGTTGGATGATATAAATGGAAGACGAGTACGCTTGCCAAGGGGGCAAGAAAAACAGTGTTAGGCAAGTTTCTCATTATTACATTGAATACGCTAATTAGTTCTAAGAAAATTAAAGACATGGTCTCCTGGGTGTCCGAGTCTGTTATGCCAAGTTGACGAAGAGATAGCTGCAAGGGAGATGAGTGAATGTGGTCTGACAGCGGAAGATTGAGTGAAGGGGTAGAGGTCTCCCACACTATTACAGCGCGTAAGAATTTTCCCCGTATTGAGATCCTTTACAGAAAAACCAAAAGGGTCAAATTCAACACACACATAATTATTGCGAGTGAATTTTCTAACGGAGATTAAATTTTTAATGATGTTAGGGGTGTAGAGAACATGATTTAGAGAGAAAGGTGGGTGGGTATGCTTGGTATGTGTGTTACCGTAACCTTCAATTGGAATGCGGTGACCATTGCCAATAGTAATAAATTGAGGACACTTTAACCGATGCATTTAAGATAAATTACCTGACTACCAGATGAGATGAGATGTGGTTCCGTTGTCCATGTACCAATTATCATCGGGCTGTTGAAGGTTCAGTGTGTCAGTGGGGGCCAGGTTGCTGGCTTGCGGATGCGGAGTGGCCGAAGACAGGTGGGCCTGCCTGTTGGCTGGGGCGTGGCTTAAAACACCTGGTGACCATGCTTGTTGGAACTGGCCCCTGCACCTCACAAACTCGCCCCACGCACCACGCCCTGCATCTTCATTGGTCTCGCTCCTACTCATCGGGGTTACATGTGCTATGACATAGCCTCTCGTAAAATCATTGTCTCACGTCACGTCACATTTGACGAGACGACCTTTCCGTTCTCAAATCTCCAAAATTTTCAAACCACGGATTACACCTTTCTCGATGAGCCGAATCTGTCCCATGTTATCCCGTCGTTGTGTCACCGGCAGCTCCCTGTTCCGACGGAGCTTGCACCAGCAGCTCCGTCCCCGCCATTGTCCAGCGTCGTCTCCAACCAGGCACCTCCCAGCTCTTGGTCGAACACCCCACTAATCGACCCACCTGTGTCTCCTACCCAACCAACACCACTGCTGCCTCCAGAACCCGCAAGCCAGCAGCGGCTATAGGGAGGAGAAAAGTAGGGATTAGCCAGCGGCGGCTATAGGGAGGAGAAGAGTAGGGATAAGGGTTTGGCTTTGATACCATGTAAGAATGCAATAATTTTTCTTGGGGATTCCTTTCATTAATCACAATATATATTATTGTATATATGTTGATTCCTAATACAATAAGAATCCTAAGTTACTTTAAATATACACCTATCATAATTACAAAATATACTGTGAATATTCGAAGAATATTCGTTAATAAAGTCAAAATAAGATAACTAAATTGGAGTGGAGGAACTAATACAATTAAGTAAATAAAATATGTTCTCTCCGGCCGCTTAAGATGGTCACATACTTCTATAATATTCTAAAATATTTATTTAAATTCAAAGTCTAGGTTAATTGCAAAATATTTAATTTAATATCTATAAGAAAATACTCCAACCGTCCCAATTGATATTTTCACTTTTCAAAAGTTAATTAGACTAAAATTTGAAATTAAATTAAAATTAAAATTTATATGTTGAAAAACTACATAAGTGACAATTTTTTCATATCAATTAGGTGAAACATGCATTTTAAAATATCGACCAAAAGTTTGTGCTAAACTCGGAATGCGAAATTTATCACATAAATTTTTGAGAGGGAGGAAACAACTAATATATATATATATATATATATATATATATATATATATATATATATATATTAGTTGTAATGAACTAATGGAATAATTCTTTATTCATTCTCTCTTTGATTTTTTCTCACGTTTCTATTCCATAACACAGATCTTGCCGTAAAGGGATGGACCCAGCGACGGTGCAGTCGCTGCCATTGGTTACTTACGGTGGAGCCGCGGAGCACCTGATTGAGGACTGCCCAATTTGTTTAACTGAGTTTGAGGTGAGTGAACTCGTTCGACTCATTCCGTACTGTCGGCACGTGTTTCATCAGCATTGCCTCGACACGTGGCTAGCATCACACGTGACTTGTCCACTCTGTCGGTCCACGAAAATTTTCAAGAAGGTGGATGAGGTTTGTTTGGATGTGGTTGAGGTAGGAAATGGGAATGTTGTAAGTGGGAGATCAACGGTTCTGGAGTGTGACACGTGCAGGAATATTAGGAGATCATGTAGCTCTTCGAACCTTGGAAATAGAGTGACATTGCATAGAAGTGCAAGTTTCTAAAGAAAAATATTTGTGACAATTTGTAAAGATTTTGTGAGTATACATTTGTACAGCACTTATTGTGATTTATTTTATTGTTTAAGTGTTTTCTGAAATAGTGGGTGGAGGTCTATGTTTTTTAGTTTAATAAATTGGGATGTAGGGTTAAGAATTGTGTCGTTGCACTCTTTTTGTAAAGCCTCCACCTTCCATGGCTATAGCCAGCACGAGAAGCCTAAAAAGGTATAGGCAATAAGTTCATGTAGCTGTAGTAGTTGATTCCGATAATTATGTCGTTTTATGTGAATGTTTAATTGGTTCAGTAAATAGATGAAGTAGGTAAGTAGAGGGTTGATATGGGTTACATATCAACATAATATGATACTATTCGGTCATTTTCGGTAATGTTTTTAGGTGGAGTAAAAATTAAAGTCACACAAATATCTAACGTTTATTTTGGATTACATATTTTAAAAGTATTTTTTTATTTTTTAAACTCTATATCAAATTAAATTAAGATAATTTTTTTGAGACGGAGGGATTAATTATTTTACTAATCTTTCATTCTCGAAAAGGGCAGATCAACCAAATTCTATTTCTTTGCTTATTTTTCACTTCAATTATCTAATCAGTGAGAAATGCATCGTTGTTTTTGATTGAATACATGAATTAAGTTTGATAGTTATTGAATGTATGGGTACACGTCACTTGCCATTGGTGCATACAGAAGCAAATGATTTGAAGTTTATGAATTTTAACTTTTTAGTTCTAAAATAGTACTCTCATGTATATAAAATGAAATTTTAAATAAATATATACTTTGAAGTTGAACCAAAATTATTAAATTCAACTGAATTCGTACCGTCAACTCTACCTCTTACTTTTGGTCGCATGGATAATCTATTTGCGAAAATTCGATCATCATACTACACAAATGCTATGACCATGCAACATGCATCTTTGCATGGATAATCTATTTGCGAAAATTCGATCATCATACTACACAAATGCTATGACCATGCAACATGCATCTTTGCTTGTGAAATTCATTGAAGAGTTTAAGTTATACATGCTGCTTGTGCAATTCATTGAAGAGTTTAAGTTATATATACAGAGTTTAAGAAATTACAATATCAAGTATTCAAGTTATTTCAATGATATTTACGTGTAATTCCTTAAAATATGAATTTTATAATTTCGAAAAAAAATAAGTTACTTGTTATTGAAAATTTATTACACTAACACTTAAACTCTTTATTGAAAAGAAAAACTTGAGTTGAATAATATTATAACAATAAATTTCCAAGTTGTAGTTAATTAAGAACTCGAAATTTCTTTTCACGAATCCACTAGATCGTTGAGGAACTGATGTTGTATAAACATCCGTCGAACACAAATAAATATTCGTGGGGAACATTCTAGTGATTACCTATTGATTAATTAGTAGATGTTGTACAATAATATGGACAATATATCAGTAAAAAAATTTCCACCGATGATAATTAATTAAAGCAAAGCACAAAATCATAACATTCCAAACAATATTAGGAAGCGCAGATGTCACAGCAGGGTATGGGGCTTTATATATCTTTTCTTGTTGTATTGAATTTTGGAAGCTGTTGGAATGATGACAAAACCCTACAACAATAAATGAGAACAAAAAAGATAAAGTTATAAAACTATCGACTTAGTTAGAACTTAGAAGTTGTGACCTAATTAGACCTGACCAAGGGTGTGTTCTGTACGGAGGAAAATGTTTACCACCGAAAATGTTTTCCTGAAAAATAAGTTCTTAGAAAATAAGTAAATTTTTATTTATTTTCTCATGTTTAGTTGATTAGTAGAAAATATTTTTTGAAAAATACTCACTCAAGCTCCATTCAACCCATGTTTCCCGAATTTCTTTTTTTGGGGGGGGGGGGGGGGATGGATGAAAAACTTTTATTACTTGACGTTTGGTTGAAAATAGTGTTTGGAAAAACTTTTTAAGAAATTACTATTTTTCTTACACAAATGCCACCTAGATGAAAGAAAAAATTATATCTGTCAATTTTCTATTTGAAATTTACCAACCACACATTATTTAATTAAATTATTACGGTGAGCAAAGACAACATAGATGAATATGGTTAACCAACAGAGAAATTAAATAAACGAAAGACCACTTCGAATTAGATGTAAGTATATAAGAAATAACACTTCCTAAGGAAAAATAATCAATTTCTAAACACAAATGCAATCCCTGAAACATTGTTATTTTTTGTTGGTTACATCTTCCTTCCTATCGTTATTGTTCGCCTTTAATTGTTGATTTTTTTCCTGTTCTTTCGTACAAATCTGAAAGATCAATTTCTATGCAAATGTGTGTATAATTATATTTATTTTGAAACTGCTGGTGATTGCGTGATGATAGCAACCATATCTAATGCCACACAAGGTTGATCAACTGGTACCTGCTTCCACATAAAAAATAAAATATCAGTAATTACTTTGATACATATTTCTATATATTCTAGTACAAACATAATACAATAAGTGCATGTAAATACGATTATATGGTAATCCATGTCGCAGATATAGTAAATTAAATCCAAAATTTGGAAGGACAGCCTTTTCCTTTTTTAAAAAGAAAAATATACTCCCTCAGTTTTAATTTATGTGGCTTGATGTTCGGTGTTGATTCGAAAATAGAATCTTTAATTTTTTTGAGAGAAAAATTAAAGATTTAAAAACTACACAGAAAGTATTATAAAATCATAATAGTTGATAATTTGAAAAAATTATGATAAAAAAATATTTTTTGACTATCAAAATAGTAACCAAGACAAACAAATTGAAACGGAGGGAGTAATATGCAAGCACCCTGCTTATTAAATAATAACGAGGGATGAAAACCACTAGAAGTTAAAGTTCAAATTTCGATATATTATGGTATACTTAAAATTACAACTTTAACCTTTTTCCTGATTTCTTTTATAAATTTTATGTCGAATCAAACTATTATTAATTTTTATGCTGAGTCATACTATGTCACAATAATAATAATATATCCAGTATAATTTTACAAGTGGAATCTGAGGACGGTATGATGCACATATACTTTATTCCGACCTTTATAGGGTAGAGATGTTTCTGAAAATCACGTTATGTCACATAAAATTTAAAGGAGGAAATAATATGATAGAAAAAAAACTATTTAAGAAAAGTAAGGTCAAGATAAAGTCCTTATAGGGACAAAGAATAGTGAGAATCGCATTTCCTCCATGAAATTCAACTCTCACGGGTAAACTTTAGTACAATATATATTAGTCCTTTAAATTTGGTGTTTCAGAAAATCTTTCCAAGCACTCAAGTCATGAGTAATTCACACACTTTCTACTTATCATAACATTACATATACTATATTTTATGTGTCGTAAATTGTATGTGTTCGAAATTTAAAAGCATACAAAAGACTCAAATCTCAGGGTAAAATTCATCCGTAGAAACTGACTCGAACACATTATGTTGTCAAATTTTAAACAGTATTATTAAAAGCAAAAAAAAAAGGAACTCTAACGTCTGTTGAGATTTTAAGCTCAAAGCACAAATAAAGTGTGAGCTTTAATGAGAAAATGTGCAACTGGAGAAAACATATAAGTATATGTTTAGTCCAAGACTAATAAATATAAGGACTAATAACATACATATAGACAAAGAAATTGAAAATATTTACGATAAAGTAAAATATCAATTGTTTAGTGTAGCTTCTTCAGAAAAAGCTCATTGACAAGAAAAAGTATGTCTTAGAACCTTGATGACGACACTAAAGGGCACATTAAGCGAAGCTCAAAACACGTTGAGCGCTTCGCCTCGATTGCGTATTGCGCTTTAGTGCCGTCATCAAGGCTCTAAGACATACTTTTTTGCCTTTTCTCTTTCTCAGTGATCTGATCAAATAGGGGATCAGACCACTCCTGGTGTTTTAACTAGGCATTAAAGGTCGGCTTAATTAGTACCCTTTCGGTATGTGTTGCGAACACTTTCATTTTGAGCCTCTCATCTTTTTAAAGAAGCAAAACTCGAACGGATAGAATAGATGGTCCAACTACATAACTTTTTCTTTTTCATTACTTCCATGGCGTTAAGAGACCCTCCTGGCCCAACCCTAGACACTGACAGATCACGGCAGCACATTGACAACACTCATTGACAAGGAAAAGTAAGCCTTAGAGCCTTGAAGACGACACTAAAAGGGCACATTAAGCGAGACTCAAAACGTAAAAAAAGTATGTCTTAGAGCCTTGATGACGGCACTAAAACGCAATAAGCAATTGAGCCAAAGCGCTCAACATGTTTTGAGCTTCGCTTCAGAGCTTAAGTGCGCCTTTGAAAACACTTTAAAACTTTTTTTCTAAAAAAAAGAAAAAGAAAAATGGACTTACTACTTTCAACACTTTACCACCTCTAAGTTAGGTACTACTTGATTGACACTACAATGGAAAGTAGGAGGGAACTTGTGATACAATACAATACAATTCAATGTTGTGTGGTCACAAGATATATTGAGAGGATGTAAGGGATATTTCAATAGATATTGTTCATCCTATTGAACTACTAAGACTGTCACACTAGTTATCTATGTGTTCTTAGGTAATCTTAAATAGTCTTTCAAGTGTACTACACATGTAATTACTGTTCCATGCACAATTTTTTATTTTAATCCGCCCTAAAACGAATAATACATTTTTATAAAATAATTTATAGTCACACAAAAATTTAAAGCTTGATTTACACAACAAGTTTAACCGGTGCCACATAGAATGAGACAACAGAGTTGTAATAAGACAGACAAGAAGTGGAAATAAACAAACACGTCATTCACACCTAACGCCTAAGGGTGTGACCTAGTGGTCAATGATGTGGGGAGAATCATGAGGTTTCAGGTTCAGATTTTAGCAGAAATAAAAATACTAAATGACGGACATAGTTTTTCCGTATTTATATTGATGGGAGATAGCAGATACCACATAAAATTAGTTGAGGTGCGCATAAATAGACATGGATACCAAAATTATTTAAAACAAAGAACATATCATTGAGGAGGCAAAATTTGACTTACAAAATGGCCAGCTCCAAGAATCCAGTAGAAGTGGAGGTTCTTGTATGATTTAGTGAAAGCTTTAGTACCTTGGTCACCTCCACAATAAATTGGTTTTCTTTCCATATTCAAGAAAGTTTTCAGACCTTCCCACCTGCCATTTTGGATATTATTATAAATGAGAAAATGACCATTCAAACACATGGAAGTGGAATAATAATTCAAACAATACCGATAGTAATGCTAAGGGACCGGGATTACTATCTATAAGAATAGCCTGGCGTAAATCGGAAAGCTGAATATAAAAAATAAAAAAAAATTCTAACAAAAGGACACAGTAGGTAAAGAGAAAATTATACACCTTTTTTAGGTTTTTTATTTGATGTTTGATACTTTTTTGAGTCTACTAGCAGCAATAAGAGCTGCGGGAACGAGTGTTGTGCTTGCCCCGATCGATACCATCATTCGTTACTCGACTAATTCGGATTTGTGTGGAAAAGTCCCATTTTGAGCTTTATCTTATTTCTTCCGGTCTCACATATTAGTAGTTTTGATAAATTAAATTTAATATAGAATATTCGACAAGAAGTCATTTATTATTGTTTCGTTTTCTCTTTCAAAACCATTCTTAATTAGTAGGCCGTTAATTAAGTGTGAGATATTTAAGATTAATTGAGTGTGAGATATTTAAGAAAAGTATAAATGCTAGTTTAGACAAATATATTATAATTAAAACTATTCATTTTTAAAAAAAAATGTAAAAATCTTAAAGACAAAATAATATGGACATGAAACACTAAGTGACAAGAATGACATCAATGGAAATTGACCCCAAAAAAAATAGTTAGAAAATTATTTCTTACTTTAGCTTTTCAATCCATGCTTATGTTCCTTAGTGGCGCAAATGAGATCAAGCTGCAACAACCCATTGTTTAAAAAACAATTAGTAACAAATTATAAAACCAAATAAAGAACTCTATTTAAGGTATAAGTAAATAAATAAATAAATAATACTTGAGAAAGGACCTTACTTGCCCATTATACAGAGTCACATTCACTCCTTTCGCTAAAAGTTCATCAACCTGAACATTACAAAAAGTATTAAAAATTTCAAAATTACACAAACATTTTAAAATAAAATAATTTGGAGCTATCATGGCCATTTTTAATTACATATAGGTTTTAAAGAGAAAAAAAGATTCTGCTTGGCATAAAAGTCAAAAAAGGCTTCTAGCGACTTTAGACATTCAAATTGAAATGATTATAAATCCTAAATTTTCTTTTGTAGTTTTTTGTTCTCCTTCAAGAATTCCCCCCCCCCCCCCAATTAAAAAAAAAGTTTTAGTATCGAATTATTGGTAAAAATAGTGCCCCTGTCCGCTTTTTGGCTCTATATTTAAACAATAGCCACCGTCCTGAAGTTTCAAATTTCACACATCGAATTTGAAAAATTACAAGGATCTACATAAAGAATATCTAACATAAATTTTTTGATTATAGAGGCGAATTCATGACATAGAGTCAGTGGATTTAGTATTATCTTATTATATGTATATATTATTATATATATGTATACAGTGACGAAGCCAAAAATTTCACTAAAATAATTCAAAAATGAGGAAATAAACACGCGAAAAATTAAAAAAATTCAACATCTGCTATATATACATAAAGAAATATCAACCGCATGTGTACTATGTAATTTTCTTGTGAACCCCTTTCTGCTGCCCTAGCTCTACCAATGTATGTATACATAGTTTGATCCCACCTCCCATTTCTAGAATGGAAGTTTCTCCTTTACTTTTTTAGACTGTATTGCTATTTTGAGATTAAAAAAAAGTTTATGAATAAAGTAATCGGAAACTTTTTTAGTGTATATTGCTAGTAACGATCCGAGTATTACGAATAATGAGTTAAATTGAAACCCCCGAGCCAATATTAGATCCTATCCTATTCTATTCTTAAAGGTTCAATTCAACAACGAATTAGAGGGACGGAAATAGGTTCTTCATTGAAAAATAACACTATATATATATATCAAATTTTAAAGAATGTAATAGTATATGTAGAACCACTCAGTGAAAATTTTATCGCCACTATTTTCGGACAAAAACAAAATAAGAAAAAAAGGTTAAGTGGTACTACAAAACGAAGATCCTTTTCTCAACCAAGTTGAATTCCTAGGTTTGAGATTAGTGTCCAATGGCCCAACTTCTTCAAAGTTACCAATTCCAACTCCTGATGCTCCCTATAAACAATGCAATCCCAAGAATATTCATAGCTTAATTAAAACCAATGAGGCTAATAATTAAGAAAATCAATTTACTAAAGCAAATGCAAGGCATTAATTGCAAATAATAATTAATGAACAAAAGTAACAATTTTGTCAACATTCCATGATAATGCAGCACTTACAGGTCCACCCTGTAACCATAGTATTATTGGCCATGGCTTATTTGGATCTTCAACTCTGTATGGACTTCTGTAATACCACCAGAACATGTGTGCTTCTATAATATTTTTAATATTCAATATTCACAATTTCCAAAAAAAAAAAAAACTCAAGATTATAATAGCAAAGTAGACAAAAGAAGAAGAAGAATTAACCTAAATAGTCCTCCACTGAACCACTTAAACTAAAACAACCGACATATATATAATATATGTATATATTCCGGTAAGAGTCAGAATTTGAAACTTATGGATTCTAAATTTATCATGGAGCTCATAGTCATCATGGTTATTGAGTTTGCAGTTAAATATTTACACATATTTAATGAATTACCTAATACAAATATAAGATCTAGACAAAAGTTAGTGCCCGTAACTAATACTCTCCAACCGCTAGTGTGTCTACCAGTTACAAAAAGTAAACAGTAAATTCGACTCATTATTTATATAGAGATTATAGATTCTTACTTGGCCTAACTTCAACATAACCCCATGATTCAGAAGAATCTTGATTTCTTGCAGCAACGGCTGTTGTTATTCCTCCATGAAAATGTGGAACCAACAACAAGAGAAGGAAAAAAATGGAATTTTTCAATTCCATTTTCTTGAAAAATGGAAATTCAGAGAGAAAAAAGTTGTGTGAGAGAATTGAGAATTTGATGATTGATGAAAAAATGGCTTTATATAAAACTCTGTTTTGGTATCTCTTTAACTGAAATAACAAATAAAAGTGGCAGCAACTGAATTTTTGACTTTACAGAACAGTTCAGTTGTATAATATTCCAATAAATAAACCACTAAGGGCAGTTTGGTTGCACGATATTAGAGAGTATTACAGTATAAAATTTGGAATTAAATTTATGTAGTATCTGATTGTGCATGGCTAAAATTAGAATAAAATTTATACCAAAATCATGATATTATCTATATCATATAAAAAATTGAAAATTTTCATCCTGATTATAATAATCTTGTGATATCCTTATTTTGATCCAAACAACCCATTGACGAGACTAGGATACTAATTCCGACATACAATTTGGATTTATTTTGTATATATGATTGTTGGTATTACCTAAAATTGATACTATAAATTTTGGTATTACCTATTTCGTATAAAATGTGAAACTATAATTTTGAGATATTCTTGTTTTGAATCAAACACCTTTAAAATTGCGGTGAGATGAATATGATCACTCCATCATTAGCCAAAGGTCTCATACTCGAGTCATTGGAATGAAAATTGTTCGTGTGGAAAGTGTTTCCCTTTAAAGAATTTTACAAAACGTGACTCTCAATTAATCAAGACCATAATATGTGGGTAAAAAATTACTCGCACTTGATATTTATATTTCAAATCAATAGATGCATGACATGTGTTTGAACATAGACTTTTAACACTTAATTAGAATCAATTAATATAAGAATTTTTTGTGCAAAACACCAAATATAAGAATTTACACTAAAATGTGTACTGACATCGGGTGAGAAATAAAATAATCGTAATAATCTAATAAATTAATAAAAAATAGGTCGATGCATTAAACTTTTACTATGCACGAGATCCTGAAAAGGATGGTTCAATAATAGTAACAGTAGTCCAATAATAGTGACAGTCCAATAAGATAGTACTATGCAGTATTAATTTTTCAATATAGCTGTGATCTATCCTGACAGTAGATGAAGAAACAATACTAATTATATTCTCAGGGTTTCATTTAATGGTATTGGAATTTGATTTACAAACCAACTGGCCATCACGGTTCATGGGTCAAATTTATCTTATCTTTGTACGTCAATATTTAATGGAGTGACGTGCAAGTGGGAATACTCCTTTTTTTTTTACATACTTTTTTTTCGGAGATAAAATGTCAAAGGAAAATTTTAATCTATATTATAGAATTGTATTAATCTTTCTTGGGCAGTCTTTCTCATTAATACAAATATATATACTGTGTATATTGTGGAATCCTAATCCAATAAAAGTCTTATTTCTATCATAATTATATAACACTAAATATTATAAAATATATGGAGTATATTTAATAATATACGCTAATACACCCCCTCAGTTAGAGCAGGAGGAGGTCGGACACTAAGACTGGATCTGAAGTCGAGGAATAGTTGTCTAGGTAGTACTTTAGTGAATATATCCACATACTGATACAAAGAAGACACATGCAACACAATAACATGACCGATAGCAACCTTCTCACGAACAAAGTGTATGTCCATCTCAATGTGTTTGTGAGATGATGTTGAACCGGATTATGAGATAAGTATATTGCGGATATGTTACCACAGTACACCAATGACGCCTTACGCAAGGGACACTGAAGCTCAAAAAAAAGGTTTCGGAGTCAGTAGATCTCAGCAACAACATTTGCAACGCTTCTATACTCTGCTTCTGCACTCGAACGGGATAGGGCGGCTTGCCTCTTGGCAGATCATGAAATGAGATTATCCTTAAGAACACACAATAGCCAGAGGTGAAGCGTCGCATGTTCGGACAGCCTACCCAATCAACATCCATATATGATAATAACATGGTCAGTGCTGAGGGGTATAGATGCAATCCATAATCAAGCGTGCCCTTAACATACCAAATGATACGCTTAAGAGCAGTAAAATGAGGCTTCATGGGGGCATGCATGAATAAGCATACATGCCGAACAACATAAGCAATATCGGGACTGGTGAAAGTAAGATAATGTAGTGCACATGCAAGACTCCTGTAAAAGGTAAGATCAAACACTGTCACCATCAACAACACTAAACTTTGATTTACAGTCAACCCGAGTGGACATTATCTTGCAGTTCGCCATTTTAGCCATGTATACTATCTCATTTGCATACTTGCGCTGACACAACAACATAGTATATGCAGACCTAATCACTGATATCCCCAAAAAGTAACTCAACTTCCCCAAGTCGGTCATAGCAAATTCGGTTTTAAGCAATGCAATTATCTCATTTTTCAACAAATCAGATGAGGCAGTAAGCACAATGTCATCCACATATAACAACAAATAAGAAATGATACTACCTCTATGAAAAATAAATGGAGAATTATCACACTTGTTGTATACAAACCCAATCCGCATAACGTACTGTGCAAACCGATCATACCACGCTCTAGGGGCATGTTTCAAACTGTAAAGTGACTTACGGAGATGAAATACATACTGAGAGGCTGTTGAATTGATAAAACCGGGCGACTGGTGCATGTAAACAATTTCTTTCAAATCCCCATGTAGAAATGCATTCTTCACATCAAGCTGATAAATCGTCCAATGCTTACCCATAGCAATACTCAGAACTGTGTGAATGGTAGCCGGTTTAACAACACGACTGGACGTCTTACCACAATAAACACGCTCTTGTTGATTAGTGTCATTGGCCACAAGTCTCGCCTTATATCTCTCTAGATCACCATTGTCTCTATATTTGTGACGAAAAAGCCACATTCATCGGATCACATTCATCCCTCTAGTCTAGGAACCAAATCCCAAGTGTGCTGGTTCGTTAAAGCACTAAATTCCTCACGCAAGGCCGCATTCTAATTAGGATCTAGTTTGGCTAAATTTGGATTTTTGGGAATTGGGGATATGGTTTGTGCGGATAGGTTAAACTGGACTTTGGGTTTGAAAATCCCGTGTTGGGTACTGGTTTCGATATGGTGCGTGGGGGAAGGGGTGGGTCGGGTATTGTGGGATGGTGTCGGGTCAGAGGTTCCGGTGGCAGTAGCGGTGTCGGGTGTGTGTTGGGTGTGGTCGACAAAGTTTGGGGTAGAACATAAGGTGTCGTGTGCTCGAATCTGGTTGGTTTGGGTCGGGGCTAATGGGTGACGGAGTCGGCAACGGGGAATGGAGTGAGTTGATAGGGTTTTGGGTACGGGTACTGTCGTGGGATCGGGTTACCGGTACAGTGGTGGTGTCGGTGGTGGGGACACTGGGTTGACTGGAATGACGGCAGAGGGTGGCTGTAACACTGGAGATATCGGTGACGGTTGCCGATGGGTGGTCGTGAAGATGACCGGGCGTGACAAGGAGACGTTGGGCTGATTGCCGGTGGTGGTGTTTGCAGTCGGTGGTGGCAGAGACGAGGATGGAGACGATATGATGACTTCGGCTACCTGCCGGATGTAACAACGGTAGGTGGCGATGATGGGGAATGCGGTGGTGGGTAGCCTTGATTCGTTGAGTATGACGGGGGATATGTCAGACTCGTCTAGGAAGGTATAGTCTGGTTTTGGTATTTTTGGATGTTCGAAAAGGGTTATATGGTCTCGTCAAACGTAACGTGATGAGAGACGTGAATTTGACGAGTGGACAGGTCATAGCGCAAATAGCCCCTATGATTAGACGGGAAATCTATGAAGACACACAGAGTGGTTCGAGGTGCTAATTTATCAGGGGCGGTGGAGGCAAGGTTTGGATAGCAAAGACAATCAAAAATCCGAAGGTGATCATATGAAGGGATCCGACGGTAGAGAATTTCGGTGAGGGTTTTGTTGTGAAGAGTACTGGTGGTAAAATATTAAGGATGTATTCTACCATTTTCACTGCATAAACCCAAAGCGATAGGGGGAGAGAGGCATGGAAAAGAATGGTACGAACCATGTTGTTGATAGTACGAATGATTCGTTTGGCTTTTCGGTTTAGGGGTGAGGTGTGGGGACAGGAGAAACAGAAAACCATGTCATTATTGGTGCAAAAATTATGAAACGCGAAATTATTAAACTCACGATTGTTATCACATTGGAATGATTTGATAGATTTTTCAAATTGTGTTTTGATAAAGTTACGAAATTCAAGAAAATTGGTAAAAACTTTAGACTTGAATTTTAGATGGTAAATCCAGATAAAGTGAGAAAAGTCATCTAATAACACAAGATAGAATTTATGACTCAGTGAACTAATAACAGGAGATGTCCATAAATCTGCATGAATAATATCAAACGGAGAATACGTAACACTTAAAGAATACTGAAAATAGAGGCGAACGTGTTTTCCTAAAGTACCTTTATGGATATATTTAATAAAAATGGATCCACAAGGTCGGATCTAAACCGGATACGGATCTCAAATACAAAATCCAGATCCAAACCGATCTGTCAGAAATGGATCCGGGTTCGATCCGGATCCGTCGGGTCCAAATTTTGAAGATCCATATCCTATAAAACGGATTTGGATCCGGACCGGGTCCAGGATCCACTGCCATCATTATCCACAAGTCTGACGTTGATTCCAAGGCGACTTAATTTAATTTTTTTTGTAAATTTCGACTATTGTTAAATAGGGGTCCTAAAAACGGTTATTTGTGTACTTGGCCCAGGTAGAGTATGTACTATGTACGATATCGACGTTTGAATTTTGGACCAATATTTATTGGGCTTTTGAGATGCACTTTACTTGGCCCACAGATGGGTTCCCAAGGCCCAATAATTCTCAAGCACTTTTCTATCATGTGCTCGGATTTGATACTTTTGTTGTGACACTACAAATGATTAATCGTTTCCATTTTCAATTCCATAATGTATTTAACTACGTTAATTATGATTAGAACCATACAATTTTAGGATTATGGTAAGATAGGTTTACAAGGTTATTCAGTATTTTTTTAATTGGTATATAAAAACAATATTAGACTGCAGGAATAATAAGGACACCATATTTACATTCTTCGAGGCCCATATAGTGCTTTTAATAGAATGAAGTGATTTTTACCCTCTCATCCGGACCAAGCTTATAACCAAAATGAGTCGTGTTTTTTTAGTTCTTATTCGGATTGACCCATATAGAATATATAACTTCGTATTGACCCATATAGTATATATAACTTGAAAGTTATGTTACTTATCTATTTCTCTTCTTCAATTCAGTTGTCTCTTGATTGTTGTTGACAAACTCGATTAGTTTTTGTGTTTGGAGCTCAAATCGTGGTTATATTATTGATTTTTATAAAATTTGGATCGTGAAAATCATATTAGAAAGGTAATTAATCTACCATTGTTGAACAAGTTTGAAGAAGTAGATTTGAATTTTGAATTGATCTTTGTGAGAAAGTCAAAGCGAGTGTTGTTTAGATTTGTTGAAAATAGCCTAATGAGGTTGAATCTACAAAATTTGAATTCATTTGATGGAGATTTGAACAACATTCAATTGAAAATCGCAGATGAAGTTCATCTCTGTAGACAACGACATATTATATACTTTTATATAAAATATATATATTTTTATATACTTTTATTAACTATAGATATATTATTATATAAGCATATACACATCGTATCTATATATTATTAAAAGCCAAAGAAAAATGCATCACATTAAGTCAAGTGGCAGCCTAAAAAAAGCCACATGACATGATTAGTTAAGTAGTTAATATACTTAGAACAAACCTCCAAACAAATTGGAGTTTAAAATATATTATTTTAAAAAATAATAATAGAACCACGTATAAATGAAAAAACCATCGTGGAGAAGTTGAACTCTTTTTTTTGTTCTAAAAGTCACGTTTCAATTAAAACATTAAATGAGGAAAGACTAATTAAAATATCATGGTAGAAAAAAAAATATAAGGAAGAGAATAGGTCTAAAAATATAATTAATATCTCATATAGAAAATTTTAATAATTATAAACAAGACTCAAATTTTATATGTAGCACATTTTGACTCTTTTTATAGTTTATTTTGTTTCCAAATAGATGTAGCAATAAAGAACACGTCTCTTGTGCTCCTTCTTTATAGTTTGTACCAACTAAAACATAATTTTTTATCTCCTTTTTATTGATTTTTAAATTTGTAAATCTGTATTCATCCAATCAATATCCTAAACAATTTTTATTTTTTGAATTTAAAATAAATTACGTATGATGTTTTACAGTTAAGCACGTGCTGGCTCCTTTTTTATAGCAAATCTTCTTTGCAGAAATTTAAAATTTAATTACAACTATTTACAGTTAAGCATGTTTTCTCTCCTTTTATATAGCAAATTTATTTCCAGAAATACATAGCAATAAAGACCACGCATTTTTTTAACATAAGAAGTTACAACTTCTCTTGATTATAGTTATATATATATATATATATTAAAAAGAAGATAATTTGGCCTAGAATTATGAAAAGTGATAGCACAGGAAAAATTATGTGGTAGTTTTAGGATAAAATTAGTGAGATTAGTTAATAATTAATTATTTTGATTTAAATTTAAAAAATAATTAAATACATATTTTTATTTAGAATCAGTTAAAACTTCTTTACCATTTCTAAAAAGAAAATAAAAAGAGTAAAAAAGAAAAAGAATAAACTAACGTACACGTCCCTTACCCCGATTACCCCCACGAACTTACAAACACACATGCACAGACAGTTATGCTCCAACTTAGATTCAAAATTAATTGTATCAAACCGCAAATCCACATTTATATATCTTCATCGTTCGCTTTTACAAATCATTTCTCATATTTGTTCTCTTGTTACTTGATTTTCAATTCATTTTTAATTTGATTGTGAAATTCTAAAGAATAGAAAATGATTTACTTGCTATTTAAATTTGATTGTCATTTATTTCATGTTATTTTGATGATTTCAATAAATTGTGTTTTATGTTGCTAGAGTAATATCAATATATATAATAATGAGGATGATGAAAGCTTTACTTGAGATGATTTAGAATGGAGATGTCATCATACCTAAGATAATTATTGCTATTAATTTTTATTTGTTTAATTTTAATTTATTATAAAAAATTATTTGAATATGAAAGGACTAGGCATTTAAATTGGTTGTCATTTGTTACTTATGTCGGTTTCATGTTTGTTTGACAATTTCAACAAATTGTGTTTTATTTTGTAGGAATAATATCAATATGTATAGTGATGAGGACGATGAAAGACTTGATATGGTTTAGAATGGAGATAGTATCATACCTTAGGTAATTATTGCTATTAATTTTTATTTTTTAAATTGTAATTGAGCTTTTTATTAAAAATTATTTGAATCTAAAAGGATTAGACTTTTGGTATAAAAATCAGATGCCCGTTAATTTCTGAAGAGTTCTACATGATTGTTTCCTGAGCATATCCGATTTTATATTAAAATACATACATTTGAATTTTAGATAAGTTTTTAAATAAATTTAGAATGACTAGGTAGATGAATGATCACTTAACTGCAGAAAAATATATATTAAAAGAAAATTCTGTTTGGATATTATTCTTATACCAAGCGCTCATAGATAATATTCATATTTTTGAAGAATTATTCAAAATTTATATCTTGATGTGTTTTTTCCTCAATTTAAATTAATTTTAAGAAAATTCAGTACCATAATACATAAGAAATTATTTCTTCTTACAAACTCTAGAAACTTGTGTCTTTTTTAATGGTGAACAAATGCTTATTTTCTTTTCAAGTTGAGTTATATATTATGATATTTAAAAATTATCGGTAACTCTTTTGTAGATAAGGATGTTTTAGATTTGAATTATTTCACAAAATTGAATTAGATTAATTACTTTTGTTATTTAGCTTAAGCACATTATTGAATATATATATATATATATTTGATTACCTTGATTTTTGTTGGAATGATTTGTGGCTTCAAAGATTTATTTCTTTAATGAGGTAATTCAAACCAATATGTAGTGGAATATGAAAGTATTTTAGTGCTTGTGGTGCGATTATCGCAGATTTCATAACATGATAATCGAACATGTCTTTCCCTCTTCAATTAGGTAAAGAAGGAAAAATATAAAAATATTTTTTATTTTGGATTATATTGGATAATACTTATTTGAATTTCGAATTAAAAAATACTTTGAACTGTCATGAAAGCGTCATTCTATAAATAAAATCATGTACTTGAAATCTTAATAGAAAACGCCAAAAAAAAAATGATAAGCAACAAAATAAAGTTATAAAATATAAATACATTTCTCAAAACGGTAATTTATAAAATTGCTTATTGTATGTAGTACTAAACTATCTAATCTAATATTAAACGTATTGATAGATTTTATGATAAAATGAAAAAAGAACTTATTTATACTTTGGCCGAATTTGTAATACAAGAATTACAGGTAAAACACTTAATGGGAAAAATAATTAAAATATTACAGTAGCTAAAAGAATGTATACATAGGAAAATTTGAGAAAAAGTTGGGGTATTTATACTTTGACTTAGTTTAAAAGATTAAAAAAAAGTTAGAAATATTATAAATCGTCACTATTTACAAATTTAAATAATAGATTTCCGAGAGATAGAATAAAGATTTACAAATAATAAATTTCAGGAGTAAGAAAAATCATATTTATCGATATTATAGTAAACAAAAAATGATTGATCAATAATAAAAAGTCACTTGACATTTTACAACACAGGGTATTGGATATTAATGCACTAACAATAAGCAAAAAGCAAACAAAACAATTAAACATTTCAATGTAAATATAATTAAATATTTTTTATGCATGGGGTCGCGGGTACTAATACTTGTAATAATGAACAAACACGGCTGCCAAACTGGCTATGTGAAGTATAAATTGAAAAAATATAACTAAGCATGACGCATTATTGTGTTGGATTGTATATTTTTAAAAATAACGCCCCAAACCCCCCTCCCCCAAACAATTTTTTTTTGTTTTCTATACCCCCCCCCCCCACTGCTGCGAACCCCTTAACCCCCAAAAAAAAAGTTTTTATTTTTATTATTTTCTACACCACCCCACCACAACCACCCCCGCTACGAATCCCCTCCCCACCCCAATATTTTTTTAGAAAAAAGTTTTAAATTCTTTTTTTTGGTTTTTGGGACCCTCCCACCCCACAATTTTTTTAAAGTTTTATATATTTTTGGGTTTTCTACACCAATCCACCCCCACCCACCCACCCCCACCCCAAAAAAAGTTTTAATTGATTTTAAATTTTTACACCACCCTACCCCCAACTCCCCCTGCTGCGGAACCCCCCTCCCTCCCCCAGTTTTGTTTAAGTTTTAAATTCTCTTTTTTGGTGTTCTACACCAACCCACACCCCCCGCCCCCACCCCCATATCTCCCCTCCAAAAAAATGTATTTAAAAAAAAAGATTTAATTTTTTATTTCTACACCACCCACCAACCCACCGCCCACCAGAGGGTGGGCAAAGTTAGTGTAGAAAACCAAAAAAGAATTTAAAACTTTCTTTTATAAAAAAAAAAAAATTGGGGGTGGGGTGGGGGGGTGGGGGGTGGGGTGGAGAACTTTGAGAAAGACGATGTAGTCGATGTCTTGATCTCCTTGTGAAAGAGTAGGGGTTCAGCGGGGTGGGGGAAGTGGTGTAGAAAATAAAAAAAAATTTAAAAATATATTTTTGGAGGGAAAGGGGAGATGGGGGGTGCAAAGGGTGGTTGGGCGGTGGGGATGGGTTGTGGTGGGGTAGAGCTCCCTCCTCCCACTCTCACACCCCCGACCCCACCTCCCCTCCCAAAAAAAATATTTTTTTTTTTAAAAAGAGTTTTAATTTTTTATTTCTACACCACCCACCAATCCACCGCCCCACCAAGAGGTGGGCGGTTGGTGTAGAAAACAAAAAAGAAAAAATTTAAAACTTTCTTTTATAAAAAAAATTGGGGGGAGTGGGGGGGGGGGGAGAACTTTGAGAAAGTCGATGTCTTGATCTCCTTGTGAATCGAGGTTGGGGGGTTCACATCAGGGGTGGGGGAAGTGGTGTAGAAAATAAAAAAAATAAAAAAAATATATTTTTGGAGGGAGGGAGAAGGTGTCATAGGGTGGTTGGGCGGTGGGTGGGTAGTGGTGGGTAGAGTTGGGTGTGGTGATGTGGGATAGGAGTGGGTGAAGAAGAAGTGTGTTCGAGGGAGCTGGGGGTGGGATTTAGTTGGGTGGTGGGTGGAGTGGGTGCTTGGGGTGGTGAGTGGAGTTGATGGTGGGGGTGTGGGGTGTGGGATGTGTGGGGTCACCTTCGGAGGGATAGACTTGCAAAAACTAAAAACTTCCAAGAATTAACCGTCAATATGGGCTAGGCTCGTTGGGCCGATCCAGCCCGTAATGTGATAGGGTTGGACTAAGATTTTTGGAGCTCATTTAAGAACGATGTTTTTTAGCACTGCCCAAAAAAGCTTGCTGACTCATGGACTTGAGCGACACTGGGTTGGCCCGGCATGTGGGCTTGAGCGACGCTGTGTATAAAAATCATTACCAATAATAAAAATATGATTTATAACAAAAATATTTTTAAAACAACAAACATTAAATTTAACATTCGGGGACTTTTACTCTCGGAGCTTACGCTTTTGCACCCAGGCTTACGTCTCAAACTCTATGGCGTACGCCCTATAGATCTACGTCTTTCATTTGCGCCACAGAGCGTTTTTGATACGCCTCGGCTTGGGACTCTCCCAAAAAACACCTTTGAAAATATTATTTGAGACTTGATTAGCAAGTAGTAACACCACGTGTTATTACCTTTTAAATATATATTTATGTTAGCATTTTTAAATTTGAATTTTTATCAAACATATTTTTCTAAAAAAAAGGTGGGTTGGCCCGGCCAAGTCCACAGTCCACGCAGTGATGGATTGGGCTTGCTGTTTTAAAGCCCATAAAAAAGACGGGTTAACCCAGCTTGACCCGTCAAATTTTAAAGCCCAGATGGATTGGGCCAGCCCGTTTTGACAGCTCTAATGTTTTAGTATTGCCTTAGAGTTAATAAATATACTATCCAACAATTACAAAGTGAAACACTAATATAGTGAAAATTATAAAAAGAAGAATGAAGCTTGGTTTTTAGTATACACAAAATGTCTAAAATAAGAAAGTCATAGTACTATTTGAACTTGTCATTGGACCACCAAAGGTTGTGGTGTAACAGATAAGGATGCTCCTTCCTTAATCAGAGGTCTCGAGTTCGATCTTTGAGTATGGAAAAATCTTTGGTAGGTTGAATGGGATCCATGCGTGACGTTGTGGTTAGAAGCGGATCCAAGAATTGAAGACAACTTCAATTAACATGCATCTGCCTTTTACGGTGCCCCCATCGTCTTCAAATTTTAAGTCCGCCTCTCTTCCCACATAAGATCAATAAACTATATTATTAGAATTGGTTGCAAAAACCCTACTTCCCTCAAAATTACTCTAATCAATAAATTCACCGTATTTCTTAACTGAGGTCTATCGGAAACAACCTCTCTACCTCCCGAGTAGAGGTAAGGTCTGCGTAAAAGCCTATCCTCCCCAGATCCCACTTATGGGATTACACTGGGTATGCTGTTGTTGTAATAAACTCACCGTATCTAGATTATTGTATCCATATGTACTAATCGTTGAGAAACAAAGCAAATATTATCAACAATGCTACTAACTTGGCTAACATGAGGAAGATCCGTGAAACTTTAACGTACCCCCAAAAACAGATATTGCATTTAAATAATGAGTTTATATAGCTGATAAACGAGTTATTTACTGATCCAATACTATCTTTGAATTAACTGCTTACTGAAAAATAAAAAATATGTCTGCAGAAGAGGAATATCAAGTACAATTAAGACACCATCTGGAGATCAGGCTTAATATCTTATTGCTTATTGATGTTCTTCTTCTATGTTGCTTGGACTTCTCAAAATGGTTACCGAACCCGTCTCAGATCCTCCAATAATGGACTACTTTGGAAGATCCCACATGCACTAAGCAATACCTTTGAAGAGTCTGAGCAACATAGTTCTTCTTTGCACTTGGTGGTTTTCAATCATGCAGCTAGCTTTGAAGTGGGTTAGGGGACTTGAGCCAAAAATTAAAATTCAAACCTGTAAATTTTGTTTTGGCTTTGCAGTCTCAAACTCTATTCCTGAACAAGAAGTCTGAAGTTTTGCATAGTCGAGTCAAACATCAAAGAAATATCTAAAATCTGAAACTGCACGATTTGGCAAACCAAACTTCAAATGCGTATATTTGAAACAACTAAACTTGCAAAAATTCATGAATCTTGACTATGCCTTAAATAGGATCCTAAATTCGGCTATATGAGAATTTCTTTACATAACTTTGAAATTGACTTACGCCAAAATCTATCTTTCTTCACATGGTATTAGAATCAAACTCATTCATATTATTCGTGGTTCCCTACGTTGGGTTCTATTATTACATTATCCATGCTCTAGAAATATAATCATGAGCATATAAAGTGTTAAAAGTGTCTCACATTGACCTAGCTAATGAGTTGATAATTTTTTTACATGATCTTGAAAACTTCCTCATGCAATGGGGTTGAATTAAGCTCAAGATCCGTCTTTCTTCAACTTCAGGATCACTTTTCAAATACTAACTGCAATAAGGAGAAGGAACACTTGTATCTGATAACAACGAAAGACATTTACTGTAAACTCAACTCTGCTAATATATATATATATATACCATATTTGGTTTTAGGATTCAATCTTACACTTGATATGCCTCTGGAAGGAACAGTGTTACAGTACAAATGAGAATAAATTTACATCCTTCAAATAATCGTATTACAACAATCTGGACCGTATGACGCCCCATTTACATCACTTACACAAAAAATAGAAAAGAAAAAGAAAAAAGAAATCATAATGCAAAACTGAACATGTGTGATACCGCAAGGGGTGCCAAATTAGCCTGTGAAATTACGACACGCCCATTTGCCACCCTACTCGTGCCCCGAGTATAAAATTACTCAATCTTTTCCAGCACTTCCAACCTGGTTTTCCTCTTCCAGCCTTTCATTGTAGAGACTAGGTTGATTAGACCAACAATCTGACTTTTACTGTATTCCTGCAACATTTGAAAGATATGAAACTTCTTAGGATATTGTCAAATAACAACACTAACTAGATTTTGCATTAAGCTTTTCTGTACCCGATGAGCACGTGCCCAGTGGACAAACTCAGTTTCTGGAAGATAGTAGGCCTGTTCAGTGAAATGTACACAAAGGAGATTAGTAATGATGGTTAAAATGTGATGGAGGTAAGACACCAATGCAAGAAGCAAACAATGCGATCGTCGTGTATTTGTTGAGAAAATTCACCTTGATGAATGTTTCAACTATCGTTAGTTTAGGTCTGACATTTACAGAAATGAAATGCTTCAAGCCGTTTATTAATACCTGAAACAAATTGAGATTAAACTCTGTTTCACTTGGAATTGGAACAGGCAGAGTAGAGCTTAAAGAAAAACAGAATGCTTAATGGTAAGTTGAAACCTGAAGATCTAACGACATTAGAGCTCGTCCTTCATCAGTACACCTCTTCACTCGAGATAGGCCTTCAACGAGAATTTCAGCAACATTATCAACTCCATATTCTAAGAGGACGTCTTGAACCTGGATGTACAGAAGGAAACAGTTAGAAGCAAATTACTACTTTTCTCTTTCTTAAGAGATTTTCACTATCACTCTAGCATAGAGAATACAAGTGATTTCAAGCCATGCGTTGATAAATACACTTACACTCTAGAGTGGTAAGTAATAGGGACCTTACATTATCATCTTAATTTAGGCGGTCACAGTAGGACATCTAACACGACAGGCATTTCAACCATGTTAAGACAAACTCCATCATTCAAGGGAATTGGTAAAAGACCTTCAAACTGTATTGAGTGCATTATCACCACAAATTCAGAATTAGATATGCCTAAGAAACTTTCAGCAATTCAAGATGTTCTAACCATTATTCTTCATTCATTTCATATATGCACAGATAAGGGCACACAGCTTAGGTTCTCCGCATAATAATACACCTTTAGCCACAGTAGAGCAAGAACGTCAAGTGTCCCGTGTTTGCAGGTTTATCCCCTTAAGGTTTTGACAATGAGAGATCGTCGGACAAAACAATATTTATATAAGTTCATCACCAATACAAGAGATCGAAACTGATCGCCTTCAGAATCTATACCGCCTCGGCCTCCTTCTAACTAACATACGACAAATGCAAGCCATCACTACTGTAAAGCCTCCATGAAGCGCATTACATCTAGGACTAGCATCCATAATAGCAAAAAAACTGAGAGAAGAAATTATTCCATGTTTAGAAGCTATGTTGCATGGGCTCCCCAAAAACGCTGCCGCACCCATGTCGGATCCGACACGCACCCGTCAACAGTTTCAAAGAGTCCAAGCAACATAGATTAGAAGCACAGTAATTGTGGCTCTTCAACTAGCAAACGCGAGAAAGAGGATTGGGAAGCAACAATTTGGTGCAGGAGCAAGATGATCATACTTTATTGTGCAAATAATAGAGAAAGACAGTTCCAACTTCCATGACCTCAGTTTCATACGAAATGTTGTAGGCCCCACATGTTTACCCTGCTTTTCCTAGTGTACGTATGATTCAGAAATGACTATGAATGATCTAACTATAAAGGAGAATGGAAGTTGACTATCCAGATTCTGATGAAAGAATAGAATAAAATAATATTCATGCAAAATGTTTGAGCAGCTGCTTGAGTACTACTCCCTTTGTCCCAATTTATGTGTCATACTTTCTTTTTTAGGTTGTCTCAAAAAATAATTTCATACTTCTTTATTTAGAAACAAATTAACTTTAAACTTCCAATTTAACCTTAATAAGATGATCTATAGCCACACAAATATGTATAGCTTATTTTAGACCACAATTTTCAGAAGTCTTCCCTTCTTTCTTAAAACTCCATAACCAGTCAAACACCGCCACATAAGTTGGCACGGAGAGAGTAGTTTATTTGAATCTTTGCCACCAATTTTGACTCTAACAGTTGGTGGTCAGTACCTCCTTCCGAATTCCTCCATGAGCAAGCCTTGTTTTATAATGCTTAAATTCTCCAAGCAAAAGATCTACATATCTGCAGACAAAATGTGGATCAAATCGGGAGATACATGGATGATTATTGATGGTACTTTAGCAACATCCAAACATCTTTTCAATTAGGCGATGAGGGAGAGCAGGAAATCTTATGGTCAATTTGACAAAAGACCAGTATATTGCGGCCAAATAGAGTGAAATTTACGAAGAAATCAAATACTAGAACACTTCATTCTAGGTTATTTTTTGGTTAATAAGCACCAAATTTAAAACAATAACTACGTCTAAATCCCAAGCTAGTTGAGAAGTGCAAAATTATGTTGATCATACCGTGTCTAGATCGGCATTCCCGTTTAGGAAAGCTTGTTAGCTTTGTATTAGCTCCCACTTATCTAATGCAGGCTATAGTTAAGTACGAATCAAAATTGTTTGCAATTTAATTTTTATTGCAGTAAATTCCTCGGTAGTCACCACCATCTAGGTCTTCTGTTTAATGAATTAAACATCACCCTTTCGCTCAAAAGCGAAATTTTTAACTTTCCCAATTAAGAATAATTAGAATTAAACATCTCACAAAGTCAAACTCATTGCTCCATTCCTTAGAAAAACTACAACTAATTAGTAATTATGAAAGAGAGGAGACTTCATAAAAAATTATGTTTTGTTTCTACATTGGGCAGCCACAAACTACATATCTACTATGGAAAAATTTAGCGTCTCCAATAGATACAGATATAAAATCACAAAATTTCCAATTGTATTGACCTTCATGACATCATATGTCTTATTATTGTCTTTTCACACCTTTAACCGCTCTCTCTGTCCCAATTATTTTTTTATTATTATATCCATTTAAATTAACAAAACTTGTTTTCTTTGAGTTAATCCAAAATCATGTTGATTTTAACCTTTTTGTTACAATATTAAATACTCTTTCCATCAGAATGCACTATCATGACTTTTGATACCAGCATTTTCATACTGCTTTAAATTTTCTTGACCGGGTCTGACCGTTTCTCTTGCTTGGCTTTTGCTTTTGCTTTTGCTTTTGCTTGTGCTTATGCTCTGTCTTGAGCCAAGGGTCTCTCGGAAACAGCCGCTCTACTTACCAAGGTAGAGGTAAGGTCTACGTACACTCTACCCTCCCCAGACCCCACGTTGTGGGATTTCACTGGGTATGTTGTTGTATCCCATTTTATAAGGTGTTTGATTGGGAACCAATTTAAGAAAGAAAAATTTTTGGAACTTTAATGCCATTACATTTTTATGGCCATAAAATCATGTCATTAAAGGGGGATTCTAAAGATTAAATTATTACCAAAGAAAGTGTCATCTTTGGGGTGGACTAAAAAGGAAAGAATTTCACATAAAATGGGAGGGAGTACTATTTTTATTTTAAATTAGCACTGATCCCATTTCTACAATCAAAAGTATCTCACAACTTTCTGAATCCCTAGTTTTGGGCTCCCACATGCTAAATCAGCCACAACAATTGCTATCACTAATAACAAATGAAAGGAAAATCAATATTCTTTTGCCTCCATCTTATCAAACATTATATATATGTCAAAAGCTTCAATTTTAAAAGATTATAGGCAGAAATAGAGGTGCAAGAACATAAATTAACACCGGATTCAGAGAGAGGGAGAGAGAACGCCCAATAAAGGAAGTTGGGGTACAATTCAGAGTTGAATAATTTTGAAATGTTGATAATTCAGTGACTGAGGTTACATAACAGTACCATCACCAAGATTAACAAGCCCATTCCTGTTCTCTTTTCCTTTTCTTTTCTTCAAAAGATTTTGAAGCAAGGAACACTTTAAAATTCATCAAATAGTAAGCAGAGAAAGCGTTTGTTGTATCTCACAGGTATTTCTACTAGCCTTTGCAGCAGTCACTGGGCTAAAGATAAATCTGACAAAAGCCAGTATTTTCAGTATTAATGTGGATGAATGCATAGAGGAATTTTCTGACATACTGGGATGTAAGGTAGAAAGATTTCCTACTGTGTATCTAGGACTTCCGCTTGGGGCAAAAAGAAATGATCCTAGTACTTGGCAAGGTATTCTGGACAGGTGTACTAACAAACTCACTCCATGGAAAAAGCAGTATTTATCCTTTGGGGGCAGGTTGACTCTCATCAGTAGTGTATTGGATGCATGCCTACTTACCTTATGTTGATGTTTTTAATACCAGTTGCAGTGGAGAAAAAAATGAACTCAATTAGAAATAAGTTTCTGTGGGATGATAATGCAGGAAAGAGAAGGGTTCATTTAGTCAAATGGCAGATGGTTATGAAAGATGAGAAGGATGGTGGGCTAGGTGTGAGGAATTTAAAGCTTCACAATAGAAGTCTGCTATTCAAATGGTTGTGGAGGTACTGCAAGGAAGGTAATGAAGTTTGGAAAGAGCTGATAAATGCAATCCATGGAAAGAAGGATGGATGAAGATATGTGAAGGGTGGATAATGGAAGGACATATGTAAGTTCTGGGAAGAATTCAAGCTGTTCACCAGACTGGAGGTGGGCAATGGAGCTAAAATAAAATTCTGGACAGATCTATGGGTTGGAGATGAATGCCTGAAGGACAAATTCCCTACTTTATTCAATTGTTCAACAAAAAAGAATGGTAATGTGGCAGATTTCCACTCAAATTCTGGTTGGCAGCTACAGTTTAGAAGGAATTTAAATGATTGGGAGTTAGAGGACCTTTGCCAGGTTCTACAACAAATAGAATCAGTTCATATTGATCATCGTAAAGTGGATTCTCTAATCTGGATAGCAAGCAAGGACAAAAAATTCTCAGTTAGGAATTGTTACAGTCTGTTAACTAAGCAGTCAGGTCAAGGGGAGGCTTCTTGGTCATGGAAGATGTTATGGAAGACTAAGGCTCTTATTAAAGTAGCATGCTTTGGGTGGGTTGCTACAAGGGGGGCATGTTTAACACAAAATATTCTTCAAAAAAGGGGTTTTGTATTATGTAATAGATGCTACTTGTGTCAAGAAGATCTAGAAACAGTGGAGCACCTATTTATCCATTGCAGAGTTGCCAAACAGTGCTGGGAATTATTTCTAAGTATTTGTGGTATTACATGGGTTATGCCTCAGAATGTGAGAGGTTTATTAGAAAGTTGGCAACAACAGGTTACTAGTAAAGAGAATAAACAGATGTGGAGGACTATTCCATTGTGCATTTTCTGGACAATATGGCTGGAAAGGAACAAGGCCTGTTTTGATGGACATAGATCTCCTATTTCTAGAGTAAAATATAGTTGTTTACAGAATCTGTTCTTCTGGTGTAGAAGTAGTTCAATAGGCAGTATGAACCAACTAATGGATTTCCTAGATCTATTAGGAAGGAAAGTCTAGTAGTCTGATTTTCTTTCTGGTGCTTTTGTTTGTTTATGTAACCTTTAAGTACCTTCTTGGTACCCTTTTAATAAAACTTTTACCTTACCAAAAAAAAAGTAATAACAGAGTCAACAAAATATATAGTTGGAGAATTGAAGAGGTAGCCAGTTATTAAGAAAATAAAAATATATCAAAAGGTCATACAGTAACATCTAATGTGTCTTTGATCGTAACGAAACATTTAAATATAGATTTTCTCACATATTCTAAACCTGCAAGTCTTTAGGTGTCTTTGATATGCTCAACGGCAAGTTGTTTAATATAGAAAAGTGAAAAAATGTAAAAGATAAAGTTTCTGACACAAACATGTTAAAAGTTCACCCAAAGAAATCCAACCTTGATAAAAAAATTAAGTTGCTGTATTGCCTAGCTATTTTATCGGCGACTATTGAACACTTACCATCTTCAACTTTCCACACTATCTAACACTTCACACACAATGTAATTACGATGAAAAACATATAAAGGCTAGATTGCAGTAACCATTCCAAGGATTCTGAAAGGAGGAAGACTTCAATACATACCCATTGTGCTCTACTCCAAGCTCTTTCACCTCCCATTTAGCATTGGCAATCCGATCAATATACCTGCTTAAATAATTCCAGTCAACGTTATTTTAAGCACTTCAGCTTGGCGATTGTCTTGTTAGGTTAAATAAATATAAGTCTAACTCCAACAAATATATAGATAACCAATGAACCAAGTTCCAACATGTGTTGGGAATTCAATCGCAGGCAAGTAATATAAGTCCTAGCATTGTGTACCTGTATTCTCCCATTTATTGTAACAAACACACAGATCCGCATATCTCCAAATTCCCATTTTCCAGGTATTTCAATATAAATGTACCAACTATTCCCTCCGGTCCATTTTACTTTGTCTTTTTTTTTGCACACCTTGCAGACGACATAGTTTTGATTGATGAGACGTGTAGTGGCGTTAACGATAGACTGGAAGTTTGGAGACCGACCTTAGAATCTAAGGGTTTCAGGTTAAGCAGGACTAAGACGGAGTATATGGAATGCAAGTCGTGACGCAAGAGACGGATGTGGAAGTGAAGATCGAGGCACAAGTTATACCCAAGAGAGGGAGTTTCAAGTATCTTGGGTCCATTATACAAGGGATCGGGGAGATTGACGATGATGTCGTTCACTGTATTGGAGCAGGGTGGATGAAATGGAGGCTTGCCTCCGGGGTGCTTTGCGATAAGAAGGTGTCGCCTAGGCTGAACAGAGTTGTGGTTAGACCTGCACTGTTGTATGGGGCAGAGTGTTGCTAGTCAAGAACGTCCACGTTCAGAAGATGAAAGTAGCGGAGATGCGGATGCTCAGATGGATGTGTGGTCATAATAGGAGTGATATGATTAGGAATGAACATATACGGGACAAGGTCGGAGTGGCCCTTGTGGCGGAAAAAATGATGAAAGCAAGACTGAGATGGTTTGGGCATGTGAAGAGGAGGTGTGAGGATGAGCAAATTAGGAGGTGTGACAGATTGACGGTCGTAGGAGTTAGGAGAGGTAAAGGTAGGCCGAAGAAGAAATAGGGGGAGGTGATTAGACATGATATGGCTCAACTCCAGTTGACTAAGGACATGACCTTAGATAGAAAGATTTGACAGTTAAGGATTAGGGTAGAAGGGTAGTAGGTACTTGAGTTTTGTCGCGCTGTGTGTGAGAGAGGTGGGGGGCTTCTCCTCTTCTTAGTTGTAGTATTTTGGTATCGCGTCGATCATTATCTTTGTGTGTGTATTACTATATTGTACCATTTGTTTTGTATCTTGATATTTTGCTGCCTTATTTTTCATGCACCCCTGCATTGATTACGTTCTTTTGAGCCGAGGGTCTATCGGAAACAGCCTCTCTACCCCAAAAGTAAAGGTAAGGTCTGCGTACATCTTACCCTCCCCAGACCCCACTGTGTGGGATTACACTGGGTATGTTGTTGTTGTTTTTTGCACACCAAACATTAAATAGAGGGTAATTTGACTAAATTATCCTTATTTATTACTCATTTCAATTTCATACTACTCTCTTTTTCACCACATTAATATCTCTCCATATTTATGAGTAAGGGTAAAGGTGGAAACAAACAACTAATTATACCTTGCTTTTAAAAAATGACAATTATTTTGGATCATCTATTTTTAGTAAGAACGACAAGTAAAATGGATTGGAGGGAGTATTTTCATGATTTTTGTTGCATTTTTCAGGGACCAAAAGTTACTTTTCTTTTTCTTTCTTTTTTAGGAGGGAAGAGGGATTCAACATCACAATGAAAGCATAAAGATCCACCAGTTGAAGAAGTGCTTTACAAACACTTAGAAGCCAAGATATCCATGAGGCTAAATGATTCCCATTATGGAGTTTGAGTGACACGGAGTTCAAGGTGCTAATTTGACCTTTGCCGTTGATAAGATTACTATACACAACTTTAACAAATTTCAAGAACCTTTTTTCTACTTAGATAACCAAAAATCCCCTAGGATCAACTAGTGCACGGCTCGAAACTCCATGGATAATGGGCATGTTGCTTTATCCTTCTCCACTTAAACACCACATTTTTATCTATGTCAGGGCTTGAACTAGTGATGTGCGCCTAACCCACACATCACATGTTGCACTCTTACGACTAGACCAAATCCCCGAGGGCAAATTTCAAGAATTTAAATTTATCTAAAATTGTAAATTTAAATATTGATGAAATATTAAACCAACTTTTCAACAATTATATCAATAATTTAGTCAAAAAGAAAATCTAATTAACATTTTAACCTTCGAACAAACCAAATAGTCACATAATATGGAATTGACGGAGTATTTTATTTTACGATCTTTTGGCCATTGAACTATTTAGATGCTTCCTTAATCTTCCTCATAATGTTGATTCCTTGAATCTACTGAAATGTTGGGAATGGGGAACCTATGAATGTGGTGTTTTCCCATTATCTATTTTTTATAGCTTTAATTGTCCTATATTTGGCAGATCTAGTTACCTTATACATTTATTCCCACCTTGTCAAAACTTTCATGTGTAGGTCTTTATATTCATGTATAGTGAACCAATCATCAACATTCTTTATTAAATCCCAGTGCAAACCAAAGAGATAAGATGAGGAAAAAATCAGAACATCATCCAAATTTTTTAACTATACAGACAATGAAAGCATAAAACTCATCCATCATGATCGACAACAACTTTGTAAGGGGAGTGTACTATCAAAACATTATAGAGCAAGGACATATATCTCACCCATTGATGTGGAGAAGTAATCCAGCAGTCGTTCTATGAATATGATCTACAAGGTCCGGTACAGCATCCACCTATGAAAGACAAGAAAAAAACATTTCTTCACTTAATTGTTCTAAATCGAACGTATGAAATGAAACAACAATGTAAGCTAAGCATGTCCTTGATCAAACCTGACACAGTCTAACATTTCATCACTTCAGCACATACAATACGTAGAACAACCAACTAAACACTTGCTTATGTACCTTTTCTATTCGTGTGTACATTAAATAGTATCATAACTATCATTACTGTGTGGGTATGTTAGTTTTAGCAGGAGCCCACGCCAATATAGAGTGAAGCAATAGCTCACTTCGAAGTTCTAGATACATCAAAAATCAAAATAATTACAAGGACATTATCTTACAACAGGCGAAAGTCTGAAAGAAACATACCAAATGCACATAGAAATCCTCAACCAGTGCCGCATTATTTTGAAGCATTAACTGAAGATGTGCTTTAGATCTATGCAATAACCGAGCAACAACAAATGTAGTGTCAGCACCTGCGCATCTTTCCTGCGGCACAATATTGATAGACATTCAACATAATTAAAGATTCAAGCTGTTAAATAAAATAGCTGCACATTAGAACAATCTGCAGATGATGTGCGTTCTGCAAAAGAAAAGGAAAGATAAAGTTACATTCATAATGCTTTTAGAGGAGATTTTTATGGTTTTTCTTTTAGATTGTTTCACCCTCGTCCAATATAAATTACATAATTCTTGAGGAAATGTCATATTTAGCCATAAGTTGCTTCAGAATGGAAAGTACAAGTAATTGGCATTGGTGAAGCTTCCATAACAGAGCAGCGCATTTGGGCTAACACGTGAAGCCCCCTTTACAAAGGAATTTATCATTTACCTTCACAAACGGCTCTCTGTTTTAAAAATTAGACAGTTACCAACACAAAAGTAAGAAGCATTTGGGATAAAAGATATGTTTATCAAGCATATACATCATCAAATTCCAATTACTAACCATGAAATTAAAAGGGGAAGGTACAAGAATATAGTGAAAGAGAAGATCTGTATATTAGTCTCATTAAATCAAGTATAATAGAAAGCTTGAACATACTTGAATTCCCGCATGCAATTAAAGAGATTAGTAATACTAATCAAAAATATTACAGAGGTTTGTAGTTAGTTTTTTTTCAGCTTTATGAGTCAAAATTTAGGAAAACATTTGCTGAGTGATGATCAAGCCTAGTACGCGTAGGTAAACTGATTGCCAGCTACAAACATGCAAAACTACCAACACCATATGGTAAAACGTGTTAATTACTTAATGTCCATTCACTTTTGTTTGGTAAGGATTACTTAATGTTCATTCACTTATATAGACTGATAACATAGTTGGTATTCAGGATTTACACTTACATTAGGTTCGGTGTCTGTTAGGAGTTTTGTTACTCAAGTTAGAGTCGTGTATACCCGTGGGATAAGTTTGAGATTTCAAGAACATCTAGCCTTACAGAACCTCCTGATAGTATTTTTATTAAGAACTGAAAAGTCTTCGAGGACCAATTGCAGCTCAAAGGCCAGCGAATAATGGGCCTGCCCCTTTAACCTTCTCTGCTTAAATACCAGGCTTTTGTCTGCAGCAGTGTTCAAACCCGTGAGATGTGCCTAACCCATATGTCACATGCTACACCCTTACCACTAGACCAAAGCCCTCGGGCAGAACCTTCTGCTAGTATTAAAAGACATTATTTATTATTGGAATAAATGGACCTGAATAGGTAAGATGGATACACAGGATTCATATCCTGTCCCAACTAATTTTTGATTGAGGTGCATTTGATTGATTATTAAAGAACTTCATATTTTTCAAGTAGAGGGTTGCGGATTTGAAACTTGGTTGCCTTTGGCAAAGCAGTATTTATGAGTATACTGAAGGAGATCAGCATCAGACAATCAAAGAAAATCTGCACCGAAATGGTTGAAAACGTCTTCAAATATTCCGTAAAACAAATAAGACTCTGCTTGGCAGTTTTAAATGTAACTAAATCAGGTATAATCTGGAGAAGAGAGAACTAAAACCACATTGATACCACGCCTAATTGATGACATCCTTAACTCCGTGAAGTTTTTTAAACTACAAATTTAGATAACTCTGATTGCGAACCAATAACTTTTCATGATCTACAGCTCTTGATGAGGAAGGACTACACTGATGAAGGGAGTAGATTGTAACATATCATTATTCGTTGCCATCCATTTGACTGTTCAAGGTTAAATGAAGCCCATAGTAATTCAAACATACTGGGAAGAAAGGTGAAGCATTCAAATCAAGACATGCCAAATATTGGACAGCATTGATGTGTGTGATCATCTCATCTAAAAGCTTAATTTGTTAGAGAGAACACACTTTTATTTACTTAATTATATTCTCAACAGAAAGCAACTTGAACTTGATGATGAAGCTTTAAGATGGACATGAAATTAGCACAACCTAATTGTAAGTTCATTAGTTGTATTCTCCCAAGAACATATGAAATTTAACCCTTTACTTAGAAAACTCTGATTCCAAACCGATAACCTTTCACGATTTAGAGCTCTTTATGAGGAAGGACTACACAAGTGAAGTAAGTAGATTGTAACACACCATCGTCAAGACACGCCAAATATTGGAAAGCAACATGGAGCCTTAAGATGGACATGAAATTGTAAGTTCATTTGTATTCTTCCGAGAACATCCCAACCCACTAGAAAAGAATTGAGGAGAATGGTCAGTGACGGAGCAAGTGTCAATACCAGTACAACTACAGATGTCTCACAAGAGGGAACCAGATATCTAGGAAAAAACGTATCTGATAAACCATACTTTTGTACAGAAGTACGTACCTTCAGTCCCAAGGATGGGCCAGTTAAATAACTTGGAGGGCTGGTAGGAGTGATATCCATGTGAGAAAATGGTGTACTTGAGCTTGAGGGAGGAGAGGAGGAAAATGATTGAGACTGGGGTTTCATCCATTGGTCACAATCTTGTGTTATTCGTGACAATGCAGTCTTCAGCCTATCTGGGGACCATGGGGGGAAACAGGGGTTTTATACAGGCCAAAAGGCAGGCAAAAATTTTAATATACAAGAAAAAGAATGAGGAAAAGATTTTAAAAAGAAACAAAAAATTGCAATAAAAGAATGAATCATAAATAATTCTTTCTGAGAGTGTTGGAGGAAGTGAATGAACAAAAATGCTTACACGACAGCGTGTCAGTCACAGCTTTTCCACTAGGATGAATACTCTGCTGACCGAAGGTCTCAAAGACAAAGTGAAAGAATATCCCAAACAATTGACAAAATCCCTGTTGAGGAAATCATATTAAAAAGGAAAACAGAACACGAAAGCAAACCACCACGCAGAAAGAATATTTATTGGAGGTCAATGACATCTAATGCAATAAAAGTACCTTTAAAAACTCAACATTAACAATCTCTAACTTCTGCATCAGCCTGGCATATTTATCCAATGACCTGTGTTGCATTTATATTCAGCTTGACAGAATTCTTCATCATCAGCCGCAGCATATTCAAGTATATGACCAATATTTACCTCAGGAGGCTAAGTGATGATCCTGTTTGCTCTTTTATTTGTTCATTGTTCCAATGTGAAGAACGACTTCTTGAATGACCAGGTTTAGAAATCCGGCTAGGTAGTTGGCTATCTTCATCAATAAAATCAGCATGAAGATCTTCATTTTCATCTTCAGATAAATTAGTAGTCCCGTTGACATGATTTACATCACTGTTTCTCAAAGAACTCTTATCCAAAGAATCTTCATTAGAACTTCCACTTTCTTGCATTGCAGATCCATTAAGCAAACAAGAGTCCGAGTATTCCTTCGAACTACCATTTAGTTTTGGCAGAAATGGGTTTCCACCCTTAAGCCAACTTGAAAATCCATTCCTCTTAGAGGAGTCAGTTTGGATAGGATGTACAGACTTACGTACTTGCAGCCGTCGAGCATTCGGAGAGGTCTCAGATGAAACTATCAAAGCTGCTCCATCACCAACAAGCCCAGCAAAGCTTACTACTTCTATTATCTCCGGCGGCAATATCAGCCAATTCTCCCTTTCCAATACCATCTTGAGAGCCTGTATTAAAAAAAGAACTTTAAAATCTTATCAAGCAGAGGGAGCAAAACACAGATAGGATAATCCGTTTCCAGATAATGAAGGGTCTTTAATGATCATATTACTAAATCTGACTTAAATGACTTCGTATAGAACATTCTTACATGAGTTAGGTTGCATAACCAAACAACATTTCTCAAAACACGAGCACCAGTACAGATGATGAACATTTTCATGAATTTGAGGTTGAGTACAAAGATTATCAAGCACAATTTTCACTGTCAAATTAAAGTATGACTGACTGCTAGTTAAGATGAGCTTTCATGGATGAACTTGCAGAAATGACACTAACAGACAAGTAGACGCTTGAACAATTCTGTTTTACGCAAATGACAAAAAACATTACATGTAAATTGAGGGTCTAACAAATATCCTCGACACAGTAAAAGTCCATATTTTTTGTCATGAATTTCCACAAGTTATTCTTTCAAGTAAGAGAAGTACCCAGTCATAGATCAAATTCACAGGGCTATCTATACACATACGACTTTATAAAATCTCAACCAAAAGCGTTGCCTCTTCCCATAAAACTCAAAATCAATCACAAACATGAAACTATTTGACCCTTCAATACAATTCTCATCCCCCACCCCTGGGGTTATCATGCAAGCAGTACAGCATAATACTGGTATAAACGCGTGCATAAGTCTAACTTACATATATATTTTGCCGATGGAAAGCAGCTAAATAACTTTCACAAACAGATTTCATTTTCTGCCTGAACTCAACTGCTTCACTTCCACAAAAGGCTTCCCCAGCCAGTACAAAAATGTTAAGATCTTCATAAGTTATTAAGAATTGATGGATACTAGCAGAATGAATAGCCGGTGAAGAAAGCAAGACAGCTGCACGACTTGTCGTAAGTTGCCAAAGATTCTTTCGCCCTCTAAGTAATGTATGTGAAACAAAGGTCGTAGCATCTTTCCTCAGCTGAAACCAGGGGGATCCACTGCTTGACGCTGTACTTCCATCATCCCTTGCCTCTTCAACCCTATGATTTATATTGGATGAACCATTCATGGCTGTGTCGGATGAAGCAACAGAAGTAGTTGGTGGGTCTTCAACAGACGATAAACTTGGCGCTCTCTCTGTGCTTGGTGACAAAATATCATCCTGTTGTCAATCACAAGAAAATTTTGTTAATGTGTCAACCACTCTAGTCTGGTATCTTAACCTTTACTTGATATATCAGTAGGGAAAAGAGAGAAAGGCAGACTGCTCGTTTTAAGCAAGTGCTCTGCAGACTTGAGTTATTCCAATGCAGTTCAGACATAATAGACTACTTAAATACTATCTAAAATTCAAGCCTGTAACATCAAAATCATACTGCACTAGCTTCTCTACTGACTACCATACAACAACAACATACCCAGTGAAATCCCACAATGTGGGGTCTGGGAAGGGTAGAGTGTACGCAGACCTTACCTCTACTGACTACCATAAATATTCCATTTTTAGATACAACCTGACAGAACCATAAACCTTCTACAGAGAGAAAACGGATAAGTACTCACACAACTATGATAAGTCAGGCTCAGGAAGGAAAAAACCAACAGCATCACATAGCAAGAAAATCTTTAAACTAGTCAGGTGAAGTAACGGGATTTTAGAAAAAAGGGTGCTGCCCACACAAAATCATCATAAGAAAAGATATCATTACCTACGGAAAGGCATAAACTTTGAGAAAAAGTTAACTCTTCTATATTTTGCAGCTAAATGATTACTTTGAACTAGTAAAAAAGAAAGGCTAACACTTGGTATGATACACCATGACTTCCAAGAAAGACCATAAGTACAGAGGAAAAAGTGTCACGTAGAGATGGAACAATTTACAAGGTGTATCAGTCTCCATGAACTTATATGTTTGGACCTAAGGCATACATGAATCACTTAAAAGCTGCCATGCAGTAAACATTAGTCATTACTTTGCATACCTTATCCTCGGGCAGGAAGCTCTGTATTGCATGATATGAACACATCAACCTAAAAAGTACAGCTAGTGTTGCTAGCAAGCATTGCCTGAACTTGGACTCAGGTATCTGGGTGCACAGATCACTATATGTGAGCCTGAAAAATCGACAAATCAAGAGAGAGAGAGAGGGCAAGAAAACCACAATTAGTGGTGGAAGTCAAAAGGCATGAAATATATACCTAGAACTTTGCACATTGTTGTTATCTAGATCCTGCAACAAGAGAGAGCTGTCTTTAAAAAGTAAAATAAAAAATTCAATGCTCTTCAAATCTCCTCCAGCAAAAAGGGTATGAAAACTAAGCTTAATTCTATTCCCTGTATACCTAGTACTTTAGTCACATATCCCTCAAAACTGAATACAACACACCTCTTGTACGGTACTCTTCAGCGCAGAGTGGGTTTCAGATAGAACCTCCTGCATAAAGAAACTTTGTATCTTCTCCGCAAGGCCAGCGACATCTCCAATTAGAGCATAAGCGTCAACTACCTGAGATCAGTACAAACACAACAATGATGGATAGAAGAACCAGGGTCACTATTTCAAAGAAGAGAGAAAGATGTACTCCTTTCAGACCAAAAAGTTTATTACAAGTGAATCTGTTCTAATTCCAATAGCAATTGAAGCAAGAACCTTTAGTAGTCATTTGGTTTGAGAACAGATTACAACATGGATATTATAATACTGGGATTAAACAATAACGGGATTATTTAGTGGATATATTTTTTGTAGATATTTGGTTCATCGGATTAAAAATGGGATATACGGGTTATAATATAAAACATGTGTTTGGTTTGGTAGTAGATAAACTTGGAATAACTTTTATTTCCAGTTTTAACCTTGGCCTTTTTAAAGGACTTTGGGAAAAGAGCTTTGAAGGACATCTTTGTCATTTAATTGTTTTATCCCGGGATTGTTATCCCACATAGAATGTGGTATAAATCATCCCGGGAATAGTTCAGTTTCCAAAAATTATCCCGAGATTACTTATACCGGAATAAAAAATTATAATAAAACATAAGATAAAATAATCCCATATTTTGTCTCGGGGTTATTATACTTATCCCTTCAAACAAACGATTCCTTAAAGTGGTGCAAATCACACCTAGAAACAAAGTGAGAGATGTAGAGAGGTAGAGAGAGCTTCTACCGAAATTTCAAGGAATTGAAATTAATTGTTTGTGCTTTTACAAGAGCAGAACTAAGGGGAAAAGGACTGAAGAATGAGAGAAAAGCATATATGAAACAGATTTTGAAAACGGAAGCAGTCTGTCTCCTCGTCCTCTCTCCATTTACCAATAGGTACCCTGGACGGAAAATAAATATAACGATATTTTACCAATTTATAATGTGAAGAAGGCTGATTCACTCACAGTTACATAGTTCTCCTCTTTGAAATCCTGGCACACTCCTAATAGAAGTGAATCCAGCTTTTGAAGAGTCTTCCCTAACCAAACCTGCAAAAATTAAGAGAATATCAAAGAGCATGATCAAGTTGTTCACATATCCAAAACCACCACAAGAAAAGATGAGAAAAGCAACCTCAAAGGAGGAGGGAAAAAATTAGTGAAGAAGTGTAAAAACTCGGAGAAGATGCTCAAAAGAGTTTCTCAACAACAACATACCCCGTATAATCCCACAAGTGGGGTCTGGGGAGGTGTGGTGGAAGCAGACTTACTCCTACCTCTGTGGGGTAGAGAGGTTGTTTCCAATAGACCCTCAGCTCAAGAAAATCGTTTTCCAGAACATGTGTTGAGTGGTTGCTGGCTCAATGATCATGAGCTTAACATTGAGGTTTTGATGATTTAACAAATAATGTATCCAATGACAATCAAGGGAAATATAAGGAGGAATTCAATTGAAGATCTCATATCAACAAAGGAACTGCTCAAAGGAACTGATCCTTGCGCAACTGGAGATTGGAAGTTGTTTCATGCCGACGTTGGAGAAAAAGGAATATTGATTGATTCCTATTCGATGAAGAGTTGAATTTCAAGTTATGGTAATATTCTCAGAAATACCATTAGTTGATCAACATGGAAAGTAGCATTGAAGTAGTACAAGGAAGCTGACACACATTCAAGGAAAGAAGGAAGATCCAAGTAAAATAAACTTTGGTTTTCGGGTATAATTAATGAAACCAAAGGAAAGAATGAAGATCCAAATCAAACAAGGTTTGGTTTTCGGGTAATGACAGCACGAACAAGCTTTCGAGCTTGAACAATAACCACAAATCATAGCATCCAACGAGAGACTTAAGTGAGCGCAGTCAACACTTAGTCTTAGAAGAGCCAACTGCACCACGACAAAGAACCCGAGCTCATCAAGAAATTATCCATCTAGTTCTTTAGTTTGTCTAGGTTAGGTTCTTAGTTTCCATCTATTTACCATTCGAAGCATTGTGTAATACGTGTTTGTTGGTTAAACTTTGTTTTAGAGTTTGATTTAGGCGGATTGTTCGGGGAACAGGTCCATAGGTTATTGTAACCTGTTAAAGGGCTCCTGTTTTAGCGAAGAACTTTGGAAAATCCTATAGGAAGATAGGTCGTGGTTTTTACTTCCTTGAGCTACGAGTTTTCCACGTGAAAATTCTTGTGTTGATTTTTGTATTCCGCTGCATTACCTTCTTACACAAATTGTTCTAAGAATCAGATTCTTGGAACGCATAGGAGTAGCCCGATCCTAACAACATGTTTGAAAGAAATGCAAGAGAAGAAAGCTATGATGAAAATACTGAAGAAAGATAAATACTGACAGTAAAAATAACCAAAGTAAAAACACGCCAGTGTCAAAAGAATAGAAGAATAGATGCTATCATAATAGTACTAATACTAGTAAAGGAACGCATAATATTACTAATATGGGTAGACTGGAACCCTGCTCTACCACTACGAAGAGAGAAAACGCTCGACTACTTACTAACAGTCTACCCTAATCCTCGACCTCCATGTTCTCCTGTCTAGGTTCATAAATAAAAAGCTTTTCTTTGTTTAGATAGAGATCTAATTAGTTACCTCAACACCACGGCTCATCTCTTGTGCGGCAGAAAGCTCTGAAAGTGTGTCCAAAAGTTGTAAATATTCTGATAGAACTTGGAAGGCCTGCAAGTTCATTGCTTGAGCATTATGAAAAAGTATGTATGCTAGAATCATATAGCAAACATGACAAGCCATAAGAAGGAACAAATCACTAGGGGGAAGAATGCGCAAGATGTCATGCTACCCTAACTAATATCAGAAGTTGAATGGAACCTTTGAGAATCTTCCTTCCTCAACAAGAGTTTCAAGTGTTGATTGCATGTCTAGTGCATGGCGCAGCTCAGTCAGGACAGGAAGCACATCCTGCAGAGAGAAACAATTCCTAAAAGGTTCAAATACACACCAAAAAAGGGAGGGAATTCTAGACTCTATATAGAAAACAAGTGGTACATCACAAAGAGAGATGAATAAGAACACCCCTACCTGAAAACAAGAAAAAAAAAAGGAGAGCGACTTTATATATATATGTCTCTGTGTGTGTCTGTGTGTTAGTGTACACACATTTATAGATATCCCATAATAATTAGTACAAAATATGTACCCAAAGCAGTAAAATTTTAAGTGTGCATCTAATATTCATTGAGAATTCCAGTACAGTGTGTCCTTCAGGTGGAAACACATAAAATAGCAAGATTTTGCCTTCAAGGATGCAAAAGGTTACCAGATCGTACAATTTATTTGAAGCTAACTGTAACATGTGATATACTTTTATGGAACACTTCCAGGAGAAATGTGAAATTCTAACCATCGACGAGGAATAACATGGAATCTCATTGCAGAATAAGGAACAAAAGTATGGGCCTACTTGAACACAATCCTATTAGTTCCCACTAAAGGTAATATATATGTTTGTTTAAGAAAAAAAGGGAGGTGGGGGACAGAGGGGAAGCAATAATATCGCATTAATCTGTGAAGGAGTTAAGCATGGGAAAGTACCAAGAGTGTTTGTTTTCTTTTAGAATTGTTGGAGACAACGAGATCCCTTGACACCTCATTCCTTGAAGAGGTTAAATATCGGCGACCGTTCTGCAAAACTCAAAAGAACAAAGTTTGGTAAACTGAGATGAGCTGCTTCTAACCTAACTGTTACAGAAACTATAAGAATCAACTCGTATTATCTTGATACAAAGAAAAATGTCAAAGGTGATCTACAACTGAAAGAGGTTGCAACAATTAGGAATCTTCTCAGTAAAACAACAAAGAAGTTCTAATGGAACACCATCAGCTGCTTACCATGCAAATGACATTTGCAATCTTCAAGTCTCTTTCCAGTTGTCTCACAAGATCCATTCCCTTCACTGCCAAAATAACAAGAAATACCAAAATTAGAAGGAAAAAGTCCCATGTTTTTTTTTGATAAGGTAAATAATTTTATTAGCAATTGGGGGACCCCATATACAAGCTGTATACCAAAAGAAGAGACCTACATAAGATATGGTTCTCGACAAAAGAGATCCAATCCTCTATACAAATAGGGACCTCGAAAGTACACCAAAAAGAAACTAGAGACTAGACACTACTTTGCATCTTTACAGAATCTTGTTCCTCCCCTTCAAAAGCCCTCCTATTTCTCTTTCCAAATGACCCACATGATTGCTAATTGGGTAACCATCCATGCCTTTCTGCTTCTCTTCCCCCTCCTATGAGACCAACTTTGCAGAGCCTCCTTCACTATGCCTGGCATCACCCATTGCATCCCAAACAAATTGAGGGCCACCCTCCATAACCAATTAGCAACCTTGCAGTGCAATAGGAGATGATCTACACTTTCGCCTGCACTCTTACACATAAAACACCAACTAACATAGGTGACCCTCCTCTTCCTCAGATTATAAGTTGTTAAGATCGCACCTCTTGCCGCCAACCAAGAAAAAGTCCCATGTTAACTAAATGATAATAACCAAGTACTACACATTTCCTATTTCGGGACATCCCAAAATGTTTAACATCAATTCCATCAAAAATGTTATTCTATAGAATTTTCATAAGTTTAGCAATTCAATGAGCCCCCAGAGATTTTGGTCCGATGGGAAGCGCAGGATGTGTCACAAGAGCACATCACGAGTGCGCATCATGTTGGATACCCAGTTTTGACTTTTAAGTGGAGAAGGGTAGAGAGAATGGGTTCATTATCCACTGAGTTTGACTGCTAGAAAATAGAAAACTTCTCGTTTATCGGAAAAAATTAGCAATTCAATGAATTTGAGCTAATATAATTAAAATCTTGACATGAATATTTTCCGATAAGACTTACATTTTATTTATTGCTTTTTATTTTCTCTCTCTTCTACTTATTCCTTCTACTTATACAATGTACAAGCTAATTAAGTGTTACATTCCATACCTAGTCATATGTTGTCATATTTTATGAGAGCGGGAGTGATAAATTAATTATCCCTTCAATCAAGGCAACTATGAAGGTAGTGCTTCACATGGTTGGTGGTGAAAGAAGCTTGTCTAACGCACGAAAATCTTCAGAAAGGGGAAATATATATTGGTAGCAGGAAGCAGGTGTCCACTGTGTGAGAGACATAATGAGGATGTCAACCATCTCTTCATTCACTGCCCATTTACCACACAAATTTGGTCTTTCATTCTTAATATTGTCCAGTCAGATGCACAATGCCTAAGAAAACTAAGGAACTAATATGTATTTTCCAACCTGAGCGGAAACATTGAAAGTATTGTAGATTTGATCAGTACATACAGCTAATTAGATTAGATGATTTGGTAATCTTTCACTAGCTATCAATAGGGGGGTTAACACTAGGAACTTACATAATAAGAGAATCATATACGTTATTTTGTGCTTTATGTGTATATTTTCCAATGTGGATCATCTCTTACTGCATTGATAGGTGACTACGATTGTGGTAGATCGAATCAAATTGGTTCGCCTTGCAGTGGAAACTGTAGATATCAGAAAAGGATATACTTCATTCATGGTTGAACGCTTGAGCCTTTAGAATATAGAAGAGAAGACGCAGGGCGTGGGATGTCACCCTGTAGCCATAATGTGAGTGTTGTGGAAAGAGAAATAGGAGAGCATTTCTGGGGAAAGCGAATAACTTTGTACATTTGAAGTATAGTGTTTTGTTCTTAGTTAGTTCTTGGTGCACTAGTGAGTCCTTGTTTGTACAGAAGAGGATGTAATTCTTAGAATATATTTTGACGTAGGTCCTCTATTTTTCACAGAAGTTTTTCCAAATTAACAAAATTATTTACCTTGTCAAAAAGAATATGTGGTTTGATTTGATTGGTTCGATATAATTGTGCCTAGAATCAGGAATTTAGAAAATCTGGAACATGTGTAAGTACTAAAACTTCCCAACCAAACTGATGGAATAACCAAAGTAGTTACATCATTTCTTTTCCCTGTTTTTAAACATCAAAACAAGATACTGAGTAATAGAACTACTATTGCACAAAGAAATTAAAAATTTTAAAGAAACAAAATAGACTGAAATAACATCTATAATCAATACTCAGAAAGCATTAACCAAACAAATGTGGATCAGACAGAGACCAGCAGTAAAGAATTCAAGGACTTTTAATGTTCCAATAGATTGAGCAAAAAAACACCAAGAACAACTCTTACCCATTACTTCATGATGCTCCATAACATGGCGTGACAAGCGTTCAGAAATTCTGCCCAGCTGTGCTAATCTAAGAGTGGCCTACAGTTTAATATATAGCAGAATAATTTTTTTAGTAATGGAATATTCATTTATATAGTTGACCATGTCTCATAAAAGCATACTGGTAACAAGTTCTAGTGCTCTTTTATCCATAACAACGCCAATTATATAAGCTGATTTCTACATCTTTTTGTATTATGAGTTGCTTTTCTAATGAAAGGAAAATTATTAACAAAACAGGAAAGCAGCTGACGAAAAAGCATGTACACAATTCCATCAAATAAAGGCAAAATCCAGGAAAACCAGCTTCATCATGTCATTGCAGATTACCAACTCAAAGCCATGAAACAATACCAACTACTTTTTACAATGAATAAATGTCAAGAAAAGTAGGATAGATAGAGTGGAATATTCAACTACTTTACTCTATCAAATGCACAAAAGTACAGAATATTAGCACATTTCCCAAGCTTACCCTCTTATTGAACTGAGCCCAATCGAGCTTACTATGTACCGAGCCAAGTCAAGCTCGACCCGAGCTCAACCAAGCTTGCCATATCAAACTAGGCAAGGAATTTAATAAAGAAAGGATTCTCAAACATGTCCTGACAGGAGATCTCTGTGGCTAGGGTAAAATGAAAATTTTGAAGTTAAATAGTTTGCAATCATAGAAAGGCGTCATTCTTTTTAGAATGACCAAAAAGGAACATGTGCCACATAAATGGAACAGGGAGAGAATTAATTGCAAATTATTAGATTAATATATCACTAATTTACTAATTGAGCTTAATGAATGAATTTTTGTTTTGAAGTAATCAATACATGACTCAACTAAGTCCAGCTGGCTCAGTTGAGTCCGAACTTGACCAAGTCGAGCCGAGTCTAGCCAAACTTTGATCGTAATTGAGCCGAACTTCAACAGAAGCCGAGCTGAACAGATCCCCGACCCCGCCCAACTCTTTGCTCGGCAAAATAACAAATTTCATAAGAAACAAACTTCCACATGCTTGGGAAGAAAATCATTCCCCAAACATAGAGAATAAATTCAAATGAGAATAGAGCTCTTTTCTAGTCCGTTTTTCTCTGGCTTTCGCAACGTATCACTTTTTTCTCAGATTTACTCCGATTGATGTGAAAGGAATAGAAGAGGAGTACACGTCCCTCAATCTACATCAAATAACAAAGTTCCCCAAATCTTGTGGAAGATCTGTGAGGGAAATATCATGTAAGAGATCAATTGCTTTAAACACACAGAATATAGAGGAAGACTGTTGTAACCAAACACTATATGCTGCGACATAAACCAATCCAGGAGATTTCTGGGCTTACACTCCTTTTCGAAAAGAAAATAAAAAGAGACTTCTGGGCTTACACTCTATACAAAATCCAAATGCACCATAAAGTAGTCAATAAAACACCTCGCAAGAGAATTTTACCATTCTTTGTGCCATCAATATGTCTGTTAAACATTCACTGATTGAATATGGAATCCCCAAAACAGTTACCCAGTAATCCAAATAATCTCTGCTACAATCCGCTTGCAAAAGAAAATATCTAAACAACTCAGTATGGGATCCATTACTATTCTTGCACATAACATACCAAATGAGGATGATTATTCCCCTTTTTTGGGTAACCCAGATATTCGCATTTCAAGCTTCAAATCTCAGTGGATAACGGGCATACCTATCTACCCTTCTCCACTTAAATACTAGACTTGGTTCCCAGCCAAAAAATTGAAAACGGGGCATGCGCCCATCCCACACCCTGCGTTGTACCCACTTTCTTGTTGGACCAGAAGTCTGGATGGGATGAGGATGGTTATGCGTAAATTTGTGGCTCACTCACTGCATTAACCCAAGACATGATTGGCTGGATCATTGGACCTAAAACTAGTAAGTACCTCCATGAGCCTACTGAAACCAACATAGATCTAGCACCACCTTTCGAGTATCAGCCAACAATGAAAGGAAACTGTTTCTTCGCCACTAAAGTAATGCAGCTATTGGATACATATATGCAGCAGAAGCAAGTAAGCTTCAGATTCTTCATAAAGCATAAATAAGACAACGGCTCTTATAACAACATAAAAGAAGTGTCTTTTGCTAATTGGCATACAGTTGAAACATAACAAACATCAATCTAACTTGTACAATGACAAGCATATGGCAAGTCAAATGGAGGATTCTCTCCCTCCTCCACCCAAAAGAAAGAATTGAAGTAATACCTGGTCTTCCAAGTAAGCTAGTTCACTCTCTTCAGATGGAATATGCTCCAGAATATGTCCAACAGGATCAAATTCCTATACATAGATATCCCAGGAACTATCACGAAAATTGGAGTGATATGGATTGCAAATGCTAAAGTACAGGGACAACTAAGAGGAAAAAAGGAGATAAAATGAAGCAATTAGATGAATAAAAAAATAGGTCTGCAACAGACTGGCAATGGGGGAAGAAATGGAGTATAAGACATGACCGGGAATCAAGATGTATGCAGTACTCAAAGATCTTCAAATAGAAAGACCACAACCCATACATATGCTGCAGCTTACACACGAATTAAACGCTAAATTCATTAACAGAACAATTCTGAGGGGAGAACTGATAAAAGACATGTGTTGTTTGCTAACAGTAGAAACAGCCTAACAGACAGGCCAATCCTTTCATACTATACCCACCACGAAATCGTAACTACTAGAAAGCCCACTAAAGGTTGACATCTCTTGTCCACTATTTCATAACTACTTTTTTCTCAACCAATGTTAAGTGGGCAGATAACACTTTCGAGAAAGTAAAGTCTGGATTGAGCTGATGGAAGATTTTTTACTAAGAGCAGAAAAGAAAAATCAAAAACATACATCATGAGGAGAGAAAGATGGGTAATTATCCAATAGAGATCAAAAATCAAGAAACAATAACATGGCAATTTTTACAGAGTGACAGTGTCAACCCTGCTCAAAATTCAAGTAAAGAGTTTCTTACATAAATCCTTGTGAAAAGAAGTCTGAAAATTACAGATTATGTGCATGATGACTACTCTTACAATAATTGTGAAAAGATTAACAAAGATCTTGCCAAAATAATAAAAATGAGGTATGTTCCAACTTCTATAGGCTTGTTACCGAAGGCCAGAAATGATCAAGTCAATGGAATCTGTTATTCAATAGTATCATCATCTGCTCTACATCAACTCTGTTCAGCATTATAGCTCCCACTTGCATGTGCTCCCATCCCCACCCCCACCCACCCACCCTGTGACAGATGGAGCATGTAAAAAGCAGGCTCATCCGAACCCATCATTTTCGACTCGGTGTATACATATATATGTGAAAAATCACTAAACTTTTAAAAACAAAATACATTTTGAACCCATAATTTCGAAATTGCAATAGGTTCAGGGATAAGAACCTAAATGTTAGACCCATCAAATCTTGCATGCACCCCACCCCCACCCCCAGGCTAAAGCAGTGTCAATCTTTTACCTAGATCTTTCTTTCTTTCTTCTTCTGGGATTGCTTTTTTGCAGTGATCCACTAGAGAATGTACAGGACAGAAATACACACAAATACAATATTTATTAAGATGCAGAAGGTGAACCTCTTCATAGAATTCTTCCTCCAGCTCCTCGACAACTTGACCAGGAGGTTTGCTCTCATATATTGAGCTCAGTTCCTCCGAGCTTGATGACAGAGTGTATCTCTGATGAGGAGGTAGTCCAGCTAGAACACGTGCAAGTGCAGCAGCGGCTGCAGCTCGTTCAGGAACCTACAGGCAAACTTTCATCTAGTGAAAAAAGAACTGAAGACTGTTCAGTGCATAGTCATAAGAACAATAGAAATTATGACCGTTAAGAAAATGTCGATAACCTTATCATAATTTCTAGTCCTCCCTCAGAAAGAAAGACTGAATTATTTTATTTTGATCAAGTAAAAGTGTTTTCATTCATAAAAATGGCCAAATTGGCCGTATACAAAGAATATACCAAAAGGTGAAGAATCTACAAAATATGATTCTCTACAAACTCCGCCCAATCATCTATACCACAAGGAACTTTATGATTTCGCCAAAAGAAAATAAGGGATCGGAGACTACTCCTCAACGGAGAGAAACTCGACTCTACTCCTTCAAAAGCTCTCATATTTCCCTCTCCATACTACCCACATTAATGCAAGTGGAACCACATTCCAAGCCCTTCGTCTTCTCCTCCTTCTCCCACTCTTCTCTCCTTCTCCCACTCTTCCAACTGAACATCAAATCTTTCACCGTGCTTGCCATTGCCCAAAGACTGAATTATAGCAGTTTTATTTCAGCCATATCTACAAAAGGTGAACATAGGGAACATGCATGCGACAAGTTTATTGTTCTTTAATGCTTCCACCCCAAAAGTTGATAGGAATAAGAAAACTTTAGTCATAAGATACAGTGTACACATAAGAGAAGTAGAAAATCAAGAAAAATACATACTCCCTCTGTCCCAATTTATATGACACACTTTCCTTTTTAGTCAGTCCCAAAAAGAATGACACATTTCCTTATTTGGCAATAATTTAACTTTAAACTTTACCTTTTATGCTTAACGAGATGATCTATAACCACACAAATATCATTGATTTATTTTAGACCACAAGATTCAAAAGTCTTCCTTTATTTCTTAAACTTCGTGTCCAGTCAAACTACATCATATAAATTGGGACGGAGGGAGTAATAAACATGCCATCCAATTTCTCCGAACATTGTACTAAGGTATAGCAAGCCTTTTAAGGTCACTTATCCCAATTCTAATGAAGGTGGAGAAGAGAATAAATAGTCTTAGAAATAATTTATTGTGCAATGGCAATGCTGAAATTAAAATATGCATCTGGTAAGGTGGCAAAAAGTCACAAGATGCTAAATAGGTGGTGGCCTTGAGGTGAGGGATATTAGAAACAGAACGGATGCATGTTATATAAATGGTTGTGGAGGTTTAATGATGGGAAAGCTGCTTTGTAGAAATCTGTCATTATCAGTAAGTATGGTAAAAGACAGTTTTAGGGATCCTAAACCTGATAATTTCCCTTATGGAGCTGCTATCTGGAAGCAGATTGTTAATCCATGGGGAGAATTCAGGAATATTATTAAACTGACAGGTGGGGAATGGGGAAAAAGGTCAGATTACGGACAGACGTTTGGACTGAAGATGGACTGCTTAAAGACCTCTTTCCAACCCTGTATAGCATTGCTGTGAATAAAAACTGGTTGCTGGCTGATTACTTGTCTAATGCTGGTGGTAATATTCAGTTCAGACTGGGAAATTGCTGAAGCTGTTCAGTCAGTGATACTAAATGATTGCAAAGAAGTCTCTCAATAGTGGTTCCTTTTCTTTTTGATAAGTAAAGGTATTAAAGACACTCAATGGTGGCTAATGAATTGTAAAGGAAAGTTTACTGTTAAATCCTGTTATGACCTGCTGCAGACAGAATCAGATGAGTTTGTTGATAATTGGCCTCGGAAAATGCTGTGAAAACTAATGCCCTGCCCAAAGTTGCTTGCTTTGAATTGGATTTCCTTGGATAGTGCATGCTTAACTCAAGACTGTGTATAGAGAAGAGGCTTTATGTTACAACATGTGCTTTTTATGTGAATGTGCTGCTGAAACTGTGAGTACTTTTTTTTAGCTGCACTGAAATTTTACTTGGTAGCTTTGGTCCTTATCTTTTAATGTTAGGAAAAGGGTCAAAATGCCCTTAACGTATTAGAAATGGCTCAAAAATGCCCTCCTTCTACCTATTGGGTCAAATTTGCCCTTCTTTCCACCTATTTGGATTAAAAATGCCCTTAACATTAAATTTAAGTCTAAAATTGCCCTTCCTTTTAATAAAAGGTGATGTGGAATATGTTAAAAAATTTAAATTAAATGTGTCATTATTTTAATTAGTCCACATGTAATTTGATCGAAATCCAACCTATTAACCCAAACACATTTTTAAAAGACCCAACACTTCTTCCTCTTCACCTTAACTTTTTCTGTTTATTATTGAGCTTAATTTACAATGTTTGATAACTTAATGATTAAATGTACTACATCAGATCGATAAACAATATCGGAAGTGGATTATAGAGGAGCCATAACCGTAGTCCGTAAAGCATGTTGGAGTTGAACAAATAACCATTCTCGAACTCGAAAAGTTGTATGCTCTAGTGCCTAAACAATTCCTTTTGATTCCTGTGCTTTAATCTTTATTTTTCTTTCCTTGTTCGTTATTTCATCGAATTACAGAAAAGAATGAAAACCTTAGTACTTAGCAACCAGTTACAGCTTTGATTCAATTAGTCCTAATTTTAAACCATGTGAAGAGGAAGAAGTGTCCGGACTTTAAAAATGGGTTTGGGTTAATGGGTTGGATTTGGGTCAAATAAAGTATGGATCAATAAAAATAATGCCAAATATTTAATTAAAAAAATCATATATTCCACATCATCTTTTGTTAAAAGGAAGAGCAATTTTAGAATTAAATTTAACGTTAAGGGCATTTTTTATCCAAATAGGTGGAAGGAAAGACAAATTTGACCCAACAAGTAGGAGGACATTTTTTGAGCCATTTCTAATACGTTAAGGACACTTTTAACCCTTTTCCGTTTAATGTTTTTGGGGTCCACTGGCTGATGCCACAAAGCTTCAAATATTTGATTAGTGGTTGGCAGGCACAGAGGATTAACAGAAAGCTGAAGAAGATCTAAAGTACATCCCTTTACACATCATTTGGGCAGTGTGGGTGGAAAGGAATAAAAGATGTTTTGACAGAAAATAGGAGTTGTCATCTTTTGTGTAGTCCAGATGTATTCAAATTGGCGCAAAAGGCTTTTATCACAAACATGACTGAGTTTATGGACTTGTTGGGGTTTTTCTTTTGTAGTTCTGTAAATTTTCTATCTACTAAAGTACTTCTTGGTACTTTGTTATAAATGAAATTACCTTGCCATGATCCAAGGAAAAAAGTATACCACATGTGAGAAGCAGACATGGGATGTTGCGCTCCTAACATTCATGTCATCATGTGTATATCATAAGAGAAAGGAATGGGAGAGGTTTCAAAGGGGAGGAAGATGACTTTGTACAACTTAGGGCTTAGTCTTCAATTTTAGCTTTACTCTTGGAGCACCCATAAAATTCCTATAAGCATAGATGATTGGATATCTTTTGTAGAGAACCAAATCTTTGTGTACGCTTTCTACCTTTTTTTATACCTCGTGTATGGATATTTTTCCTCACAGCATCAAATAAACATTACTCTCACGAATAAAAGGGGGATATCATGAATGACCTCTACCGCATAGCTGATCTCGGAGCGCTCTTTAAAGCTTTTCAACAACCAGAAAAAACCCTCTAAGTAAATGTACCATTTTTATCGCAACCAAGAGCCTGGATATGCTCAATCACTTCCATAACCACCTTATCTCAGTTGCCTCCAATTTTCAATGCACAATAGTTTACTCAATTCTGATATCATATATCCATAATTTCAAACGCAATCACCTCAAGGACAAGTTTTAGTCTATATCGTTTACACACGGTACACCATAACCGTCTAAGAACACCAGTTTCCTAGTACGAAATTGAACTAATTCTAATAAAAAAATTCCATTTCATTGTTCCAAACAGTTCAGATAACTCAAATTACCTAACACCTAAACAATACTATCTACAGAGAAAAAAAGATCACCATAGACAACCAGGAGCTGATGGTAATTGTTAGGCATGTATTTTCCCAAACCCACTACCTTCGACTTGACCTATATTAAAAGTAATACTAATTTGGTATCCACTGTCACAAAAGAGCGCCTTTTAAGTAAAAATACCGATTTTATCGCAACCAAGAGCCTGGAGATGCTTAAACACTTCCATGACTACCTTATCTCAGCCAAATCAGCTCAAAGTTTTAGCTAAGTTGTTGCCTCCAACTTTCAATGCACAATAATTTACTCCATTCTGATATCATATTATTTCAAACACAACCACCTCAAGGACAAGTTTTAGTCTTATATTATTACACAACGGTGCACCCCAACCGTCTAAGGTCACCAGTTTCCTGGTACAAAATTGAACTAATTCTAATAAAAAACTTACATTTCATAGTTCCAAACAATTCAGATAACTCAAATTACCTAACACATAAACAATAGGAGTACTATCTATTGAGACATAATGATCACCATAGACAAACAGGATATACTAATTTCGTATTCATTGTCACAAATGAATGCCCAATGACTTGCCCATTTGGCCATGGATAATTTTCACCTTTTTCCGGTATTGTATTCCGGAATCATGTTTTGGACATAGAATTGTTACAATTTTCCGGAATTCAACTTTTGAGAAACTCCAAATACCTGATTTCACATTTTTCACTCCAAATAACTCACAAAAATTCAACATTTTCCAAGTTGTATTCATGTCCGAACACAACTCCAATTTCCAAATACCCTTTTTCAACTTTTTTCCAAATACTACTCTTTTTTTTCAAATTTCACATTTTTTATGTCCAAACGCCCACTTAAATTTCACACCTAAATAGTACTATCTACTGAGACATAATGATTACCATAGACAACCAGCATATACACATTTGGTAGTAATTCACAGTCACAAATGAGTGCACAATAACTTAAAATCATGAATCCACCCCCGAGACAAAATTAGCAACAAAAAAAAAAAAGAGTAGTGAGGGCAATAGGGAAAAAATTAATAAGGAAAACAAAAAGGTGAACTAATTCTAATCAAAAATTTACATTTCATTGTTCCAAACAACTCCGATAACTCAAACTACCTAACACTTAAATAACATTACCCACTGAGACATAAAGACCACCATAAACAACCAGGATACACTAATTTGGTATTCACTGTCACAAATGAGTGCCGAATGAGTTAAAATCCTAAATCCGCCTCTGAGACGAAATTAGCAAAATTAGCAATCGGAATTACCTCAGGACGATCAGAAAAAGAGGGGAGGAGGCCAAGAGATCTGGCAGAGTGAACAAAACTACCTTATCTCAGCCAAATCAGCTCAAAATTTTAGTCAAGCTATTGCCTCTAATTTTCAATGCACAATAGTTTACTCAGTTCTAATATCATATATCCACCTCAAGGACATGTTTTAGTCTATATTTTTTTTAATGACAAGGGAACCCGCAGCCGCTACCCTTCAGGTGCGCACAGGGTAAACCCCGCTCCTGTGCAATAGCCCGCAACCACACAGGAGAGATAACCCACACTAGGACAAGCTTGACTCTGAAGGCAAATCCCTTGCTATCATAGGCAGGGGGTTCGAACCTGAGACCTCCATTATGGAAGCCCCATGCTCAACCAGAGCCACCCTTGCGGTTTTAGTCTATATTTTTTACACAACAGTGCACCAATTGTCTAAGAGCACCAGTTTCCCAGTACAAAATTGAACTAATTCTAATCAAAATTGTACATTTCATTGTTCAAAATAATTCAGATAACTCAAATTACCCAACATATAAATAACACTATCCACTGAGACAAAAAGATCACCATACTAATTTGGTAATTCACTGTCACAAATGAGTGTCAAATTACGTAAAATCCTAAATCCACCTCCGAGACAAAAATAGCAAAATTAGCAATCGGAATTACCTCAGGACGATCAGAAGAAGAAGGGAGGAGGCCAAGAGATCTGGTAGAGCGAACAGAACTACCTTATCTCAGCCAAAACAGCTCAAAGTTTTAGTCAAGCTATTGCCTCTACAATGCACAATAGTTTACTCCGTTCTAATATCATATATCAGTAATTTCAAACAAAACAACCTCATATATAAGTTTTAGCCTATAATTTTTACACAATCGCCTAAGAACACCAGCTACCTTGTACAAAATTGAACTAATTCTAATAAAAAAATTACATTAAATTGTTCTAAACATTCAAATTACTCAAATAACCTAACACCTAAATAACACTGCCCACTGAGAAATAAAGATCACCAATACTAATTTAGTAATTCAGAGTCACAAATTTAGTGCCAAATAAATTAAAATCCTGAGATTAAATAAGCAAAATAGCAATCGGAATTACCTCAGGACGATCAGAAGAAGAAGGGAGGAGGCCAAGAGATCTGGTATAGCGAACAGAACTACCTTATCTCAGCCAAATTAGCTCAAAGTTTTAGTCAAGCTATTGCCTCCAATTTTCAATGCACAATAATTTATTCCGTTCTGATATCATATATCCGTAATTTCTAACACAAAAACCTCAAGGACACGATTTATTCTATATTTTGCACAATTGTGCACCACAACACTCTAAGAACGCCAGCTTACTGGTACAAATTGGAACTAATTCTAATCAAAATATTGCATTTCATTGTTCTAAACAATTCAGATAGCTGAAATTTGGTATATTCACTGTCACAAATAAGTGCACAATAACTTAAAATCCTAAATCAGCATCCGAGACAAAAATAGCAAAATTAGCAATCGGAATTACTTACCACAGGACGATCAGAAGAAGAAGGAAGGAGGCCAATAGATCTAGCAGAACGAACGGAACTCAAAATCTTCTCTCCAACTTTAGACAAGTCCATACCGTCGTCGCCTCCTTGAGAGAAGAGTAAAGAACCTAAGAACAAAAACCTAGATAATTCGAACCCACTTTCGCTCAATTGTTGACCACCATTGAAAAGAACAACTGGAATTAAAGGAAATGGTGGAGATGAGTTTGACTGCATTGATTCATTTTTCAATCCGCCCCTTTCGATCTCATTCTTCCCATCAAAACTCGTATTAGCTTGACATGAGTGAAGCAAGTATGTATTTGAGTTATTTTCCTCTAATTAAAACACTTAGTAAGGGCAGATCTAAAAAAATAAGGTCAAAAAGTTATAATGATTTGAGGGATTGAAACCCAACAACATCCCTATAAAACTGAGTCCATAAGGGAGCCCGTTGTCTAAATTGCATTTTGTAAAAGTAACTACTGAATATACTTGGGTTGCTTATTTGTATGGTTAGTCACGGGTAGCACAATCATAGCATCTGAAGAACGCGAGTTTGATCGAGAATTGGAGATAAAAGGTAGAAGAAAGGGCTCGGGATGGATTGAAAAGCAAGTTTGAATTCTTTTTAATTAGGCTTTACAGTTTGATCCCCGGCTATAGTAAGGTCATCAGAAGAAGAAGAAGAAGGGAGGAGGCCAAGAGATCTGGTAGAGCGAACAGAACTACCTTATTTCAGCCAAAACAGCTCAAAGTTTTAGTCAAGCTATTGCCTCTAATCTTCAATGCACGATAGTTTACTCCGTTCTAATATCATATATCAGTAATTTCAAACAAAACAAGCTTACCTGTATCCTCACCAAATCATCTCACGTTCTCCGCGGTCCATTATGTCTCTCCTTTACTTACTATGAGTTTGCTACTAAAGATTTGGGCCTCGGAGTTATTTCTTAGACTCGACATTCTGGCGGCCTATTTCTATGTAAGAGAAGAAGTATGCCGAAGAGATCTTAACCGTGCATGCATGACATCTTGCAAACCATCTCACACGCATATAGACACCAATTCCAAACTCAACACTGATTTCGATCCTTCATATTTAGACCCGACTCATTATCGTAGTCTGGCTAGGGCCATACAGTACCTCACATTCACGAAACCAGACATATCATATGATGTGCAACAAATTTGCTTGCGCACATGCACAGTCCGACGGAAGCACACATGCATGCTCTCAAACGTATTTTACGATACGTCCAAGGTACACTTCACTTCGGATTACATCTATACAAGTCTTCGCTCACTGGTCTCACTTCCTATTCTGATCGGTGAACCGCTAGTACCATGATCGAGGAGCATGTTTTAGTCCATAGAGTGATTTCTGCAATAGACAAAGATAATTCGGATGAACATGATCCCTAAAAACCATAGGCTGATGCATATATACAGTTTCATGAAGATTCTCATGTAAGAAGGCATTCTTGATATCAAGCTGATGAATGAGCCAAGACTTGGATAGGGCAATGCTAAGGACGGTTCGGATTGTTGCGGGTTTTACGACCGGGTTGAATGTTTCATCACAGTCCACTCCCACATGTTGAGACATGTCATCACCTACAAGACGGACCTTGTGCCACTCAAAAGAACTATCAGATTTCTTTTTATGTCTACAAATTCACATAGAACTCGAATAATGTTAGCATCAGGTAGACGGAGTACTAGGTCCAAATCTTATTATCAATAAGAGCATTATATTCGTCAATCATTGCGACTTTCCAATTAGGATCGGACGAGGCATCATTCGGATTACGAGGAACGGGGGAGGGAACAACTAAAACGGATAGGTTAAACAATTGTTTAGGTTTGGAAATGTCGTGCATAGCACATGTTTCCATTGTCCGTGGGTGTACCTGGGGACGTTGTACGAGAGGAGGATGAAGTGTTGCGGGACTGCCTGGAAGACAAGGGAGGGCAAATGTTGCGGGTTCAGCTGGCTGAGACTCGATTTGCTGAGGGTTGGCCGAGGAGCAACCTTGAGACGGGCTGGTCCGAGCCTCTCTCGGCGAAACCGGGTGGGCTGCCTGTCCCTGACTAGCCGTGGTGGGGTTGGGTGCAGTTGACTGGGGCGTCGGATTATGTAAATTATGGCCATCATTTAGGAAGTCGTAGGAATGCCTAGGTGGCGAGTTTAGTGAGGCAAAAGGGAATCGAGACTCATCAAATAGGACACGTCGAGAAATAATTACTTTACGGTTTGATAAGTCATAGCAAGAGTAACCACGATGATTGGGGGTATCCCAAAAATACACACGGAGAAGACCGGGGTTGGAGTTTGTGAGTAGTCTAATGGAGAGGATAATAGAGACATATCGATACACAAGTGTTGATAGGAAGGGTTCTACGAAACAGAACTTGAGTGAATGACCGTTGAGCTAGAGACTTGTTTGGAATTATGTTTAGAAGGTAGGTGGTCATGGAGAGTGCGTAGGGAGAGGCTGGTTGTGAGGGAGGTTTCAGGCGGGGGGGGGGGTCGGCGGTTAGGGTAGAATTATTTAGGGTTTGGCTGTAATTAATCAACTTAATTACAAGAGAAATATAATTCTACCTAATATAGGATATATACAATTATTATGAGAATTATTGTATTAAAAACAAATAAAGAATATTAAACTTATTATTTGACAAGTCATAATTCTTTTTTTTTGTTTTCCAGCTAGGTACATTTTAATTGTGTTAAAGCTATTTATGGAAACTCGATTCTTTTTTGTTTTTCAGTTGGTAATAATAGCCCCATATTTTTGAAAAAAATGTGAAAAATTAGGATAACTGAATGATTAATAGACGTTCTACAGAAAGCAGCATGGAAAGGAAAAAAGGGTTATCTGTTTTACTGTTTCACTTTTTTGGTAATTTGTTTTACTGTTTATTATCTGCTTTCTATTGCAATAATAATCTATGTATTAGGTTGATTACAAGCTGTGTGATATGTATAAAAGGAGGGGAGGTGATGGGTTACGTTGGGCGGGTTAGGTCTTGATCCGTTACTTAATTTAATTTGACCCAACCTGTTTTGGCCCAAGAAAATTTGGGCAGATTGGGTTTTGACCCATCCAAAATTAACTCAATCCGTTCAATTGACATCCCTATTTTACCTACTCCTTGATTAGGAGACATGAAAAGGGGTCATTCGCACAAATTCCCTTATTTTAGGGTGATCTTTAATCTTTGCCTTCAAATTTTAGTTCTTTAATTTTTGTCCTTTATTATTTTTAGCGCGACATAATTAAAATTTTGCTCAGCATAATTAGTGTTTATCTTCGGCATATGTATCATACACAACCCACAGATTATGCCGGATAAGACATAACTGTCAACAATCAACATAATATGGAAAAAAACATAATTTCAAATTTTGGCGGGCATAATTAGCGTTTAATTTCGACATATGTATCGCAACATCCACACAAACTACGCCGGATAAGACATAATTTCTAACACTCAATATAATTTAAAAATTACTATAAAACTATGATGCATAACATTAATTTCTACAAAATTTATGCTGCGCGAGGCAAAAATTCAATTTTTAAAGAAAAAAATATTATAGAGACTATTAGTGCCTTGCGAAGTAGACCTGAATATTTTCATAAAATAAATAGCAGGGAAAAAAACTAAAGACCACATATATGAAGGGGAAAAATTAGAGACTAGTGCATTTGAGTAACAATCCGGACAAGAAAATTACCTGAAATAGTTATTTGTGCACTTCCCCGAAACAAAGCTTGAGTCCAGTAAGAAGAAAAGTGTCTAAGCCCGTTAAGTTGTCAAATGAATTATAATTACAATTGAAACGATTGAAAAGAAAATAGGGAAGATGACATAAGTAGTCATGGGATGAAATTATTGACACCCAATGACCCAAGAATCTTAAAAGTCATTTTTAGCATTTTCAAAATAATTTCTTTTTGTAGCCATTTTTGGACTAATTTCAGCATATTTATAGAAAATGTATAATTGTTGTATATAATATGTATCACTACTTTTTATGTAAAATGTATCAAAACTTCGGACCCCGCACATAGCGGGAGCTTAGTGCACCGGACTGTCCCTATGCTACATTTTATATATACTCTATACACATAGTGATACATTTTCATATACAGTAGTGATACATATTCTATACAACAATTATACATTTTCTATAAATATGCTGAAATTAGTCAAAATGTATCAAAACCGTATCACTATGTGTATAGAATATGTATCAATCTACTATGTGTATAGAAAATGTATAAAATGTATCATACGTATAGAAAACATATAAAATGTATCATACATATAAAAAATGTATAAAAATTATATCACTATGTGTATATAATATGTATCAATCTACTATGTGTATCGAAAATGTATCATACGTATAGAAAATATATAAAAACTGTATCACTATGTGTATAGAATATGTATCAATTTATTATGTGTATAGAAAATGATATCATTGTTGTATAATTTGCACATAACAAATATATAATTTACTAATTATACACATATTTTATAATTACTATACACATATCATACATATTTTGGAGATATTTTTTAAGACAACGAACGGAGAACGGAACCTCAAGTTAGTGTTCTGGACATACTCATTTGATTTCTTTCAAAACATAATGAGGCTGAAATAATTTTTCTGTATTTAAGTAGAAAAAAATGATAATTAATTTATGAGAGATTTGTGAATAAATTTGATTTTTTTTTTGTGTTGAAGTGTTACTTTTAATTTGCCACAGGATATACGATCCTCAGATTCCCCATTTCATAAAGCCCAGAACATAGGGTTGCTACTTTGTGAGCTGCGACCCAAAGGAAATTAAAGGATTGGGCCCGTTGGAGGGGGGCTATTTATTGTCTTTACTTTGGGCCGAATGTTCAGTTCGGGGCATTTAGGTCAAACTTGGGCTATTAATATTTGTGAAGGCTACACAATATCTTTTTTCGAAGAAAATATGAGTTAATAAACTTGGGCATTTAGATTCTTTCTTTTTCTCTTGATTCTTTTTCGATCGAGATGTATTGATCATTTTCATTGATTGACAATGTGCAAAACCTCTATTTGCCTCTTGCATTCTATTAGTCTCTTTCTTTTTGCGTACTCTAGCTGGTAAATCGGTGAAAGCCATCTCAATCGTTCAATCAAATTCAAACCCTTAAATCAAACAGTTGGAGTGTAGACCTGACACCTAAAAAGTACTTAAATACCTTTTAATTGTCGAAAAATTACAGGACTCTTAGTCTAGATTCATTTACAAGAGAAAATATTCTAACTGTCAGATCGCCGAAAGCCATCTAAACCATCTGATCAAACTTGAATCTGACCCACTATAAAAACCGTTAATCAAATAGTTCAAGGGCGCACCTTGCATCTGAAAATGACGTAAATACCCTTCAACGGCCGATAAAATTACCAGAACTCGCCTCATCAGCTAAACTATGCTACATAAAAAGTAAAATGTGCAACATACTAAAATTATTTTTAGTCTGTTATCCTAGTAATAACTAATAAGTTCCAGAGAAATTAAACTTACAACCCCTTAATTTGTTGAATTTAATGTATGGATTTGTTGGGTTCAAAACACATAAGTAAGGCACAACAGAAGTTTAAAAATTTTGTTCTTACTTACCCCAACAACTACTTATGGTATGGTTATATGACAATAAAAACATGTAACATAAAGCATAAACACTTACAGGTTGTATTATTTGGAATCTTTACTAAAGGGTGGACACGCGACAGCCCTTTCGATTGCAAGCTCTAAGCGTCAATGTACTTCTCATTCGGAAAGCTAGAAAATCCGGCAGAGGTTCGAGAGAGTGTTTAAATTCTAAGTCTCTAAGACTTAGAATGATAATATAAAATTAGTGTATTGAATAATGAAATGAATGTCTGTATTTATATGTGAAAATTAAGTCAAACCGGATTAGGGTTTGACCTTGGGCCTGGCCCATAAATCGAGACAGATTATGTCATTAGCGCCACAGCCCTATGGTGTGGGCGCCGCGGCGCTTGACGTGGCCCTACCCTGTCTCGATTCATTTTTCGTACATTCTTAATTAAATTCAAAATCTAATTTTGACTTAATTAAAACAATCATTATTCATTCAAATATCTCAATTCTAAATCGAATATTTAATACTCTCTCAATACATCCTTAAATCGAAAAGGCAATCGACATAGTGTGACCCTACATGCCTTCACATGTCGACATTAATCAAATTAAGGTCGACGCAGAACTCCTAGACGGCGCCGCAAAACGAACTAAATATGTGAAGTACGTTTACACGAATCCAGTAAACTTAACCTCTATGTGGTAAGATAACATTCTTTCATTCACGACACACCTGATCAAGCTTAGAATTTGTCAAGTGTCTATCCAAATAGCTTAATCATTGTATCTCATCTATATTAGTTGACAACTAGACCATATTCTAAATATATCTATTGCGTTGGCCAACGACTTAGTCAACCTAATATCACTGAGAATCTGAGTGTTCTCTCGAATATACATTCGAGGAATGAATCCTAATCTTGGCTCAACTACCACATTTAATCCACATCGTAATGTACCCAATACAAGCCGTATCTCAACCTATAAGGCATTTGAGCTTAGGACAGGATCAAAGAGACAAGGTGCGTATTGACCTCAAGTCTAAGGACTTCTATCTCCCACACGCTGATCATACTTTAGACAAGTATAACAAGTAGTACATCAACATGATATACCAATACTTCCAAAGTATCCATGTGTCCATCACGAGTAGTCATTACTCGTAGCAGGTGAGACATACTACATCCTCTAAGGATGTGATGCAGACCACATGTCGACTTATCACATATCATCGATATCCCATTCTCGATGATCATTAGTCGAGGCTATTTTAAGAGTTACGTTATAATATTAATATCTCACATTATCAATAACAGTGTAACCTCCAGGGATGCATATTATAGAATATTATAAACAATCAATTAATAATTCAATAATTGCAAATGTCAAAATATTAATCTCCATTAATAATAATACGAATGTGTGTAAAGTACATTTGTCCTAATATAGATTGTCTGTAGGACATAAATATACTTTCACTTAATTATGTTAAAAGAAAATGAATAAAAATTGAAAACATAATAAGGACGATCACTGATGTACCCTTACATCTAATTTTCACCTAACAATGTTTCTAAACAGAATTGTTTCATATACACTTGAAAGTTCGGAGAGAAAAATTAAAGGATAAACAAAATTGTCCTCACAATTAATTAATAAAATAATATTTTTTTATTTTGATAATTGCAGTTTATTTTTGGTACTTTAAAAATTTGTTACAACCACACCTATTTTTACAAAAGTAACTCCGATACGGTCTAGACAAATGTAGAATTTTTTTCTATAGATTAAATTATATACACTATAAGTTTAAAAGAATTTTACACTAATAGTATAGTTTTACTAGTTGTAACGGGGTCATTTAACATGTTTTGTACGTTACTAACTCATACTCGATATAAAAGATTACCTCTAATTGAATTCTAAGTGATTAACTTGGATAGTGTATAACTTTTTCTTACCTTATCAATGTATATTAATTAGGTGAACTCCCTTTTTTCCTTCAAATCAATGTCTACCAAGGGATGAAATTACGTAGGATTTTGTTATTTTATCAAAATCTTGACTAAGTCATAAATGTAAAACGCAATAGCTAACTAGCTATGTTAGCCAAAATTCAAAATGTTTAGAATTTTTGGTTCTATATGGCCTTGTATCCAAACAACTTGTGTTAGGTGTACTTGGCAGCTACTTCTTGTCAACTTCAATAGTAATATTCATCGTCCAATTTATTTGCTGAAAAGTTTAATTGTGACAATGTCTTCTTCTTGAAATTCAATAGGAAGCTTCCCATATACAATTAATATCTCCCTACATTCATTACACATGCAAGGAGGGGCGGATTTACAGTTTTATATGCGTGTTAGGCAGAACTAATAATTTTGAATCATGTTATATAATTTGTGTTTAAATTTTTACTTAATATATATAAATATTTATTCGAAACTCAATAAGTAATGTTAATTGTGACTCAAAAAAGTCATAATTAAATTTTGACTCTCCCGCTGATTAAAATATTCATATATTATTCAAAGAGAGTCGTTGTTGAACAAACATACACCGTACATAGGACTTATCAAGTCATTGAGAGGCAGATTTCTTGTATGTTTCTCCAACTTGGGAAATAATATATTTATTAATTATTCGTAGTAGGAAAGTCAAGACGAAAAACATTATTTCCCTTTGTCTACATATCCCTCTTTACAAGGCAAAAGCACAAAGAATGAAATAAATAGATTAAAAGTTGTGATGGGTAATATTGAGTAAATATTCTTTACTTTTAATTAAAGGTCTCAGACATGAGCTCTGAAGTTGAAGTCGTTTTTAATAAAGAATGATTTACCTCCAAAGAGAACTTCCCAACATGAAACCAAATTATTTAATTCATACTCTAAAACGAATATCGAGCACTCGGTTATATAAGAAAAAGACTGAAAACATAAATACATTTAAAATCATAAAATAATTCAACAACAAATGTAAAACTACTGATTTCATCATCAAGGCATAATAATATGTTGGGCCAAAAAACAGTCAAATATAGAACATCAATATTTATGTTTCGAATCGAATACTCCGAAGGGAAAAAAAAGTTATATATCATACATTGTGAACGTCTAACAAGAAAATTGGATATAGATTGAGACTTACAACTCAAAAATCAAATCGAAATATATTTTGCAGAACGACTCTCAACAAGAATGTTGAGACTAAATTAAACATGCAATCAGTGACCTCCTCCGTAAATAAAATTCAACTAGACCCGTTGATCAACGTTATATTTGCAACTACAATAGGTAAAAAAATTATTCCAACGTCAGTAATAATAATATCCCAAGATCAATCCCAAAACTTTATGTCTTAATTAAAATATTTGTGGAGTTCCGATCACTGTATAATACCTATTAGGTAGTAGAGTTCTTTCTCAATTATTTTATGTCGGTGGGTATCATTTCTTATTCCATCTTACAAGACAAGGCCTTAAGTTAATAATTCTATGTCGCTAGCTCTGTGATTTCTTATTTTCTCTTCAATTGTCCTATATCGCTCTCTGATTGTTATGTTATAAAATCTTGTTTCTTCACTCCTTAAGAGTACAAGGTTGAGGTTTTTAAGTGTTTTTTTTATTTTCAATTCGATGTTTAATATTAGTATTCAGTATTATAATAGGGTTTGTCGCGTAATCTAAATTCACACCGGATACTCTCAATTTGGAGGTTAATGAGCTCTTTATCAATGCGTTTTATATCCCGAACTCAAACACGAGATCAATATTTATAATAGGGTTTGTCGCCTAATCTAAATTCGCATTGGACAATCTCACTTTGGAGGTTAATGAGCTCTTTACCAAAGGCGATTTCATATTTCTAATTCAAACATGAGACCTCTTGCTGTATTTGAATCAGTAAATATTAGTTTACTTGTTTAAAGGTGTAAGGTCCGGGTATGCTATGGAACAATAAAAACAAACTCGAATGTTAATTCAGTTTTCAAATGTCAGCGATAATGTCGTCCGGCACCAGTGACAATACTTTAGTAAAACATAAAACTTTAAAGAGCAATGCAACGGAAATTTAAAGAACACAAAGGTTTAAAATTTACATAGGTTATATTTATTATATAACCTATGACGGTCAATGACCTAAAGTATTGTATATATATTATATACAAAATTACAAATTCCTTCTTTTACAATTTTACAATATAAAATGGAAAGGAATTAAAAGTTGAAGTCGCAGATGACTTCTGCCTGAAAAATCTACCTAAATAGACATAGACAACTTCTCATTACAGTTGCTTCAATACATAACAAATCTAGAATCTAAGCAACAATTATAATGTTGGACAGAATGTTGTCAACAGGCTCAGGCAACACTTGTGATCCAGTTTTCTGAGATGAATTCTCGAGAGCTCTCTTGATATTTTTGCAATCTGTTTCTGGATATCGATTCACTTCAGCATCCTCTCTATTTATAGTAGAGAGTCTTCCTTGAAAAGCTCATCGATTGGTTGTGGAGGTTGAGAGAAAGGTGGACAGCTGGTAGGGTTTGTTGGAAAAGATCATGGAGCAAAATTCTCTAACTTCTTGGACTTGTTCCTCAAGCATAGCAACGACTTTGACTTGTTCTTCCCACGTTTTTCATCAGCTCCTATTTACCTTGTCAAGTCGCTTTTACTTCGTAGTAATATTTCGACGAATATTGCTTCATTCCGTGAAGTAAGACAAAACTGTTTTTCATAAAATGTTGGTCCGAATGTTGTGACATTTGTTCCAACATTTCTTAAATTCAAATTAGTACTTGAAACGCTATGTTAGGTAGAATGTCACAACACCAAATTCAACATTAACAAAAAGATTTACGGACCTTTGTGAAAGCAGATCTCTAACAATCACGACTCGTGTCATTGATCATCGGGAATCCTCACGAAATAAAAGAACTCCCCTTGTTCACAACTTAAAAATCCATGCTAAGAATTAACCCTAACTAACTATTTTTTAAGGTTTTATCACTCATCTTCCAACACTTATTGTGATATATATAGACAGCACCAGAGTTTAGAGTTGAACTAATCAATGAGTCTTCTAATTAGCTAGTACTCTTTATGGTTATACTAGATCCAATATCTTCTTCTTTTTTTCGAAAATAGAAGAAATATTTACCAATCTATTACAACTTTTGTTGCGGTACCTTAACTGAATTATATGATATCATTGTACTTGGGTACATGTTGACCTAACTGATTATGTCATCGCATACGTAACTAAATCTTTCTCCTATTGAATTTGTTTTCAAAACAAGAAAAAAAGATAAAGAAAATTTCTAGAAATCTCATTGTTTTCCATTTGGAGATGTAAATACATATCCTCTTAGTAGTAGGTATTGAATGGTAAAAATATGCGGCTGCGTGTTGAAACAATCTTGATGTAAATTCGTCATACATCAGAAAAATTTAAGTTATATGCACTTAGATGATATTAAGTTATTTAAAATTAAATAATTTTTTAAAAAAAGAAATATTAAGTAGATTAGAAGAAGAAGTGTGTGACATATATCAAATAGGACATACGAAACTCTTTTTTAAGTGAAAACTTAAAATCATAATATGTACTTGTCAAACAAAACGTACAATCCGTGGGAACTAAAAAACTAGTACATGAATTATACTGTAGTAAACTTTTGAGCTTTTAATTGACCATTGGAAAGTTTAATTTCCTTAGCATAGAGGGTTTCCCCACAATGGGACTAAACATGCAAGTAGCAAACAAGAAAATCATTGAATCACATCTTTCATATAATTAATTATTAATTAATTATACTATTATAAAACCTCAAGCACAAACCAAAAGAACTTTTCTTTAACGTTCTACTTTATAAAGTGTTTTCATCCATAGTTCAAATTTGGTTCTTGGTTTGATGGTTTCATACTACTTTAGCTTTTTAGTAAAACTAAGTGCTCAATTATTTTCAAGTTCTAACTTTTTCAAGCCACTTTACTTGGCCTTTTCACAAAAAAAAAAAACAAATACTAATTAATAGCCACAAATCTCCATATGCTTTTTCTACATTATTTTACTAGTTTGCAGTTGTGGGATAAAAAAAACAGCTCGGTACACAAAGCATCCGCGTTAGAAGGATCCGGAGGAAGAGAAGTACTCCAAGGGGTGTAATGTAGATAACCTTGTTATATATCCCATATTGGATATGAGTATTTCCATCAGAATTGAGTCACTTGTCTCACATTGTCTTTTGTCCCACATTGATGTTTTTTTATGTAAAGAGTCATTTGTCCCACATTGGTGTTTGAGAAGAAGTTTGAATTTCCCTGTAGCTATAAAAGGAGTTAATGGGTTTAACATGTTGGTCAAGCTCTTGGATTTTCATTCATTATCGAAAAAAAATCAATAATAGCTTCAATAGTTCAAAACTTCCTCTTAATATTTATTTATTCATTTCTTTCTTAAAGGGGGGTAGGGGATGAACGTAAAAATGTTTCGGCATTTCTGTTTCATCAACGGAAATATCCCTTCGTGAATGTGTTGCAATGTTTCGGGGCAACTATTGAGTATCCATAAATACTCAGTGATTTGCAGAAACGAAAATAGAGAATAAACACATATACAATATAGAAAATATAAAATAATTTCTTCTTCTGGAATTCCCCATTCTCTGAGATTTATTCTTTCTTTAAAGTTTATATTTTATACGTGCGATTTCTGCTTCTGAAATTCGTTAGAGTGTAACTTTCGAATTTATGAGAATATAGGTTTTGTATCCTGGAAGGTTAATTCCTCAGTGAACCTTTTACACATGAGAGAGAGGAATTAATACCTTTAAAGATAACATCGTTTTTCGGTGTGCCTAACCTATTATTAATTTCATTACCCTATTATACAACAAACCTACCCTACTGCAAGCATTAGTGATTGTTTTCACTGCTCGAACCTGTAATATATAGATCATATGGAGACAACTTTATTGGTTAAGGCACAATTGAACGATGGAGACAGATTGGAAAGGCTGAACGGACTCAACTACAAGCGTTGGAGTCTAAAGATGGAGTACCTTTTGACAATTGCAAAGGTATTCTATGTTCTGTCTCAAGGCTGTCCGGAGGAAGTCACTGATCCGGATGCAACCGAGGCACAAAAGACTGAGGCAACAGAGAAGACGAACAAATGGAAAAATGATGATTTCGTTTGCCGCTACACCATTCTGCAGTTGCTGAACAACACATTGTTTAACATATTTCACAACCACAAAACTGTTGTAGAACTTTGGAATGCTATAAAACGAAGGTATGTAAATGAAGATGCTGGTAATAAGTCTTTTTTGGTTAACAAGTATGTTGAATACAAGATGGTGGATTCTCGATCGGTCATTGATCAGGTTAACGAGTTAAATGATATAGTAACAGAATGTGTTGATGTTGGTGAACCCATTTCTGAAACTTTTCAAGTTTCAACCATCATTGGTAAACTTTCACCTTTATGGAAAGATTACCAAAAGAAACTAAAACACAAGAAGAGGTCTATCTCTTTGGATGAACTTCTTCAGGGCATTCAAATTGAGACTGAAAGCCTTAGAAAAGATGGTTTAGTTTCTTCGAAGAATGATGGTGTGAATCATGTTTATGAGAAAAACCTTCATGGAACTTCTAAGGGAAACCAAGGAACGTCCAAGAAGAGGAAATTCTTTAAGAAAAATGGGAATGAGGATAAAAAAACAACAAAAAGAAAGGCAGTTGTTATGTTTGTGGCAAACTTGGCCACTATGCTAGGGAATGTCGTCACCGTAAGGGGAAAGACAAGAAAAAGGAACAAACCAATGTGGTTGATGACAAAGACTTAGTCGATGTCATGTCTGAAGTATGTCTTGTCAATAATGGCACTACAGATTGGTGGGTGGACTCAGGTGCTACCGTCTACATGGGAAATGCGTCATCAAATGAAGTTTTTGGCGTAGGCATTGTTGTTCTTCCCCTCACTTCGGAAAATACTTTAATTCTGAGAAATGTGTATCATATCCCCTCTATGAGGAATAATCTTTTATCGGTCCACAAATTGGACGAAAATGGTTTCAAAGTAGTCTTCGGTTCCCAAAAAGTGACTATCACTAAGAATGAGAAGTTTGTAGGGAAAAGGCTACATGAAAGACAAAATGTACTTGTTGAATGTTGACTATAATAAAACTGCAACTTTTGAAGTTTTATTTAATGTTGATGATCATTATAATTGGCATTATAGACTAGGACATATTGGTATAAATGCTATGAATCGCATGATGTCAAGTGATTTTATTTCTAAGTCTTCTAAAACTTTTACCACAAAAACTTGTGAATGTTGCACTCAATCCAAATTGACTAAATCTTCTTTCAAAAGTGTTGTTAGAACAAATGGTTTACTTGAACTTATTCATACGGATATTTGTGATAATAAAGAGCATATTACTAAAGGTGGTAAACGATATTTCATAACTTTTATTGATGATTATTCAAAATTCACCTATGTGTATTTGCTTAAAACCAAAGATGAGGCTTTTAACAAGTATAAAATCTCCAAGGAGGAAGTTGAAAATAAAACAAATTTAAGGATCAAATGTTTGAGATCGGACAAGGGTGGTGAATATTTATCTAACGAGTTTATATCATTTTGTTTACAAAATAGAATTGTTAGAGAATTTTCAACACCTAATACTCCACCACAAAATGAAGTGGTCGAAAGAAAAAATAGATCCTTAATGGAATGGTTAGTGTCATGCTAATATATTCAAAATTACCAATGAGTTATTGGGGAGAGACACTATTGAGTTCTTGTTACATTACTAACAGGATTGTAAACAAGAAACATATGAAAACTCCATTTGAGTTGTTTATTGAGCGTAAGCATAGTATTAAACATCTAAGGGTATGGGGTTGTATTGCATATGTTTTGGACGCAACTTTGAAAAGGCCAAAACTTGGTAGTAGAGCAGTTAAATATGTTTTTATTATTTATTCTGCTATGAGTAAAGCATATAGATTTCTTAGGCTTCATGATAATAGTGTATTTGAGGCTGCACGTGCTATATTTTATGAACACTTGAATATTCGTGATGCTGATAAAATATAAATAAATAGTGATTTATTTGGTGAACTTGATATTAATGAACATGCAACCGAAAATGAAATTGTGAATGATGAGAATTTAGAAGAAAAAGAGAATGATGAAGTAATCGAATTAAGGAGAAGTAAGAGACATAGAATTGAAAAGAATTTTGATCCTGATATGTTGACTTACATGTTAGAAGAGGATCCAAAAAAAATTCAAGAAGCTATGTCACAATCAGATTCTGATATGTGGAAAATAGTCATGGATGATGAAATCAAGTCTATACTTGAAAACCAAACCTGAACTCTTGTTGATTTACCTCCTATGACTAAACCTATTAGTTGCAAGTGGGTAAAAAATAAACTCAAAACTGATGGTACTATTGATAAATACAAGGCTAGATTGGTAGCCAATGGTTATAGTAAAAAAAAAAGATTGATTATTTCGAGACATTCTCTCCCGTTTTTAAATTCACATCAATCAGAACCATGTTTACTATTGCATCTATGTATGGATTAGAGGTTCATCAAATGGATGTTAAAACTGCGTTCTTAAACGGAGACTTGGATGAGGAAATTTATTTGCATCAACCTGAAGGTTATGTTGTTAAGGGTGAAGAACATAAAGTATGCAAATTTAAAAAGTCTATGTATGGGCTTAAACAAGCACCATGACAATGGTCCAAAAAGTTTAAGCAAGAAATTAAAAGGTTTGGATTTAAGAGTAGCAAAGTAGAAAGTTGTGTTTTTACTAAGGTTACTCTGGAGTATAAAGTAGTGGTGACTTTATACGTTGATGACTTGCTTATCTTTGGTTCTGACATAAAATGTGTGAATGAGACCAAAGAGTTTTTGAAGGAAGCTTTTGACATAAAGGAATTAGGTCCTGTTGATGTCATATTGGGAGTCAAAGTGCTCAAGAGAGGAGGAACTTACATTCTAACACAATCTCATTACATTGAGAAAATGTTAAAGAAGTTTAACTACTTTGACTGCAAGGATAGCACAAGTCATATCAATTCAACCGTAAAATTAGTTCCAAATGAAGGAGAAACTGTAAATCAAGAAGAATATGCCAAAATAATCGGTAGTATTATGTATGTGGTGAATCACACAAGACCTGATCTTGCATGTTCCATTGGCATATTGAGTAGATTTACTAGCAATCCGGGAGAAGATCATTGGAATGAACTAAAACGAGTACTAAGGTACTTGAAGTCAACAAGGAATTATGGTCTGAATTACAAATGCAATATATCTACACTTGAGTGTTTTAGTGATGCAAATTGGGCATCAGATGCAAGTGATTCTAAGTCAACTAGTGGATGGTTATTCACTGTTGGAGGTGCCATAATTTCTTGGGCTTTGAAAAAGCAAAGTTGTGTTGATTTATCCTCAATGGAATCTGAATACATAGCCATGTCAATGGATGCCAAAGAGCTTTTGTGGTTTAAAAGATTCCTAAGAACTATTTCTTTTATAGAACCGAAGAATGGTCCTATAACTTTGTATTGTGATAATCAAGTTGCGATTTACAATGCAAAGAATGAGAGAATATCTGGTCATAATAAACATATTTCTATGAGATTTAATCATGTTCGAAGTATCGTTAAGAAGGGGAAGATCACACTTGAATATCTTCCAACAAATCAAATGCTAGTAGACCCGTTAACAAAACCATTATCGGGAGATAAAATCAAAAAGGTCATGCGAGGTATGGGGCTATTACCGATATAAACAATGTCTTGATTGAAACCAACTCTATTCTAAGGTACAAGTTATATATTTGGCATCTTATTATGAGAGTTAAAAAAGGCAATTCAATACCTTAGTGTTTCATATTCAACCATAAGTTAAAGGCATAGTCCACTTCATGGCTATTCGTTGTGTAACGCACGTTATATATATATTTTTTATTATTATTTTTATTATGCATATAAATAAGTGAGGGATTGTTATATATCCCACATTGGATATGAGTATTTCCATCATAATTGAGTCACTTGTCCCACATTGTCTTTTGTCCCACATAGTCAGTTGTCCCACATTGATGTTTTTTTTTTTATGTAAAGAGTCATTTGTCCCACATTGGTATTTGAGAAGAAGTTTGAACCTCTTTGTAGCTATAAAAGGAGTTAATGAGTTTGACATGTTGGTCAAGCTCTTGGGCTTCTATATATATATATATACATATATATTCATCAACGGAAATATCCCTTCGTGAATGTGTTGCAACGTTTCGGGGCAACCATTGAGTATCCATAAATACTCAGTGATTTGCAGAAACGAAAGTAGAGAATAAACACATAATACAATATAGAAAACATAAAATAATTTCTGCTTATGGAATTCCCCTTCTTTGAGATTTATTATTTCTTTAAAGTCTATATTTTATACGTGCGATTTCTGCTTCTGAAATTCGTTAGAGTGTAACTTTCGAATTTCTGAGAATATAGATTTTGTAATTTGGAAGATTAATTCCTCAGTGAACCTTTTACACCTGAGAGAGAGGAATTAATATTTTTAAAAATAACATCATTTTTCGGTGTACCTAACCTATTATTAATTCCATTACCCTATTATACAACAAATATACCATACTGCAAGCATTAGTGATTGTTTTCACTGCTCGAACCTGTAATCAAGTTTCATAGTGACTACTTAGCCAAATTTTGCCATAATAAATGGGTTTATTTGTAATTTCTAAAACCAAATGCTCTTCCTTTTCTTGAGTTTCTTTTGCTTTATGCTTTACATAATTAGGGCATTCTTTTAAATAGGGACTAATGGAGGAGAAGGACTGCCCACTCAACTCATTTTTAAATTGGGGAATGAGCATTTGCCCCCTTGTAGTTTTCTTTTCTTACAATATGCTTCCCAAACTACTACATTTATTTTTCTGTATTGCTCCGAGGTTTTAATTCATTTCGCGCCATAATAGGAATTACCTAGAGTTATCAAAGATCGACTATATGACATTGTATCCATATGGCAAACTAAAATGTAGAGTTTATAAAGAAATATGCGAGAATTAGTCAAAATTGATATCGAAATTGATATAAAAATATTTAGTTGAACTTGAATATTTCAGTAGAACTTGTTCTAGACATATAAAGTTAGATAATTTTAACACGAGAGTGGAATTGAAAAAGAAAGAGATTAACCAGAAGTTTATTGGTTTTCTTCTTCATAATATTATGAAAGATAACTACTGATCTCATGGTTGTCAAGCTCAACCTCATTCCTTCCATATATATTTGAGTTGTTTAATAAATTCAGTAACTCAATTAACCATAATGATTAATTAGCTAATATGACGTTTATCAATTTAAATTGATAATGTAATTTATAAAGAGACATTATAAAGGTCAGCACTATCCATGCTTTATAATGTTGGCTTATATGACATTGTCCTCAAAGGAAAATATTACTCCCTCCGATTCATTTCATTTGTCATTGATATATACTAAAAATAATTCATTCAAAATACTTGTTATTTTAAAAAATTAAGATAAATTTAATTATGTGGACAAAGATTTAGTGTAGTGAAAGAAAGAAGAGTATTAAATGAGGTTAAATAATATTAGTTTGCCTTGCAAGCCAGGAGAGTATTAATATTAGTTTAATTACGTGGACAGAGCACGTCACTTTTCCCCCTTTATTATTCTTCTCTTTGTTCTTCTTTATTCATACAATTTCATTCTTTATATATACAATAAATAATAAATACACTAAATATACTTCTTTTTCTGTTGATATGTTTCACAAATAACCTATAGATATATACGTATACAAATTTAGCTGTCGGTGAGTTTAAGATGTTGGTGTTTTGGTTGTTTCTGTGTGTGATTTATCCGGCGGTGGTGGGAGACGGCGGAATGACGGTGGTGTTGCCGTTAGAAAGGGCGTTTCCGATGAGTCATGGAGTTGAATTGAGTCAACTCAGAGCGCGTGACCGAGTTAGACATGGAAGAATGTTGCAACAACTTCCTAATGGGGTTGTTGATTTTCCAGTTGAAGGCACTTATGATCCATTTCTTGTTGGGTATTTTGCAATTACATTTTTTTTCTTGTCTACTTTGTGTTATTTTATTTATTTGCATATTATTCATGTGATTTTAACTGTTCTTGGACAATCTGTTTTGGTGAAATTTAGCTAATAAAGTAGTAGTTGCTTTTGTTTGCATATTATTGATTATAACATGATTTTAACTGTTCTTGATGATCTATTTTATGAAATTTACCTAATAAATTTTAAAAGATTATATGTTGGAAATTGGGTAGTTCTCTTTTTGGTTATTTTTGCAATTACATATTTCTTGTATACTTTTTGATATATATTTTTTTTTTTTGCATATTATTGATTTTAACATGAATTAAATTGTTCTTGATTATATATTTTATGAAATTTAGCTAATAAAGTAGTAGTTGTTTTGTTGATTATTTTAAAAACTTATGTCGGAAATTGGGTAATTCTGTTTTTGGATATTTTTGCAATTACATATTTCTTCTCTACTTTGTGTTTTTTTTTTTTTGCATATTATTGATGATAACATGATTTTAACTGTTCTTGATGATCTATTTTATGAAATTTAGCTAATGAAGTAGTTGTTTTGTTGATTATTTCAAAAACTTATAATGGAAATTGGGTAGTTCTCTTTTTGGATATTTTTGCAATCACATATTTCTTGTCTACTTTGTGTTATTTTATTTTTTTGCATATTATTGATGATAACATGATTTTAGTATAAACTGTTCTTGGTGATCTATTTCATGAAATTTTAGCTAATAAGTAGCTGCTTTGTTGATGATTTTATTAGTAGTGAAAGTTTATGTTGGATGGGTAGTTCACTTTTTGTTTCTTGTTTAAGAATTTAAGGAAAAAAGAAGTGTCTTGAACTGTACGTTGTTATTTATTTATTTGCATGTTATTGATGATAACATGATTTTAGCTTCAAGAACTGTTCTTGACGATCTGTGTTATGAAATTTAGCTAATGAAGTAGTTGCTTTGTTGGTGATTTGGGTTGGAAATTGGGTAATTCTCTTTTTTTAAGAATTTAAGGGGGGAAAAGAAGTGTCTTGGACTAGTGGCAAGTGTAATTGGTAAATCTTGTTTCTTTGATCGTTTCTTGGATTTAGTACTTAGTAGTAGTATAGTACTGTATTTATACTTGCGCTTTATCCCTTTTTCTCAGTAGATTGACTATGTATTAAGGTTGATTTGTGGCCTTGGAATTCTTGTTTACGTTATCTTTCTTGGTTTTGTGTTTACTTTTACTGATGTAATGGATAAGGTTAAATCATATTTTGGAGCAAGTTTTATGATTGATTTACAAGTTATGCATCCATCAGAGTGAATGTTAGTTGAGGATGTGATTTTTTTTCAGGCTTTACTTCACAAAAGTTCAGTTGGGTTCCCCTCCAAAGGAGTTCTATGTACAGATAGATACTGGAAGTGATGTGTTATGGGTTAGTTGTGCTAATTGTAACGGCTGCCCGACATCTAGTGGACTTCTGGTTCGGATATTATTTTCTTTTTCCTTTTTCTGAAGTACGGGGAATTTTTTCTTTTTTAGCATAGAGTTGTAAGAATACTGCTTGATTAAATTTTGCTTTTTATAGCAGATTCAGCTAGACTTCTTTGATCCATCAGGCTCGTCAACAGCTCGACCGATCTTATGTTCAGACCAAAGGTGTGCTCTTGGAGAACAATCTTCCGATTCTGGGTGTTCTACTCGAAATCAGTGCGGTTATACGTTCCAATATGGTGATGGCAGTGGGACATCAGGTTTTTATGTAGCTGATTTTATTCATTTTGACACAATCGTGGGGAATTCTTTGACAACGAACTCGTCTGCTCCTGTTGTTTTCGGGTGAGCTATCATTCTTCTTTATAGTCTGAGATGGCATATGTAATTATTTCCGCTACTTACCAGTGTTTAACCTTATTGTTTTGAAATTAGCTCTTCTATTCTCGGAGAAAGAACTTGGGGGAAAACTTTATTGTTTTTGGAATTTTATGTCACAGGTGTAGCACATCACAGACAGGTGACCTAACTAAGCCTGACAGAGCGATTGATGGGATCTTTGGATTTGGGCAGCAGGGCTTGTCAGTTATCGCGCAACTTTCCTCCCAAGGAGTGACCCCAAATGTGTTTTCCCATTGCTTGAAAGGAAGTAATGGCGGAGGTGGTATCTTGGTGCTAGGTCAAATTGTGGAGCCAAATTTAGTTTACACTCCACTTGTCCCATCACAGTATGTTAACTCTTTCATGGCGGGCTTGCGTGACTTCATTTATCTTTCTAGATTGTTTGTGACCATGTTTCCCATTTGTCTTTGCCAAAACTTATTGCAAAGCTATCTGATCTGCGCCAAATATTGGCATAGTAAAGGTATTCTTGGTAGTCCTTTAATCAGATATCATCTAAGATGATAAAAAAGAAGCAACGAAAAGTTACACATTTGGCTTAGATAATTTTATGTGAAGTTCTCTTTTGTTGATTTATATGAATAATAGTTGAGATTGAGAACTTGGAAAAAAGTTACTTTGTCCCGATTTATTTGGCGGAACTACTAATTGCCCTTAGTGCGAAAGTATTTGTTTTTGTGTCTGGTGAGGTCTACGATAAGTCATGTCAGTTCTTATAAGAACATATCATTAAAGGCAAAATGGGGATGTCATAATTAAATAATTGATGCTGGGAAGTAGAAAATGTGATTGACCATTTTGGTGGGATACATTTGATATGTTTACGTTGTTAGTAATTTGAGCTTTGTTTTCACAATAATCATGCAGATATCTGTTCTGAGGGAGCTGAATTATGCACTCCTTGCTCCTGATTAATGTATAACCTTTGTTACTAGATGGACTCTTGAACTGATCGAGCTTCCAATAAAATGTGATCAGACTGTAATCTTTCATGTGAAAGCCTATAGGCTTATAGAGCTTTGATTTTTCTCACTTTTTGTTCCAAAGTAAAGACGGACAACCTAATTTTCAGATAATGTTATTTCAATAAGAGATCAGATATTGACTAGTTGGTTCCACGGATATGTTTCCCCTGCCTCCGTGTTTTTTCATACATATCCAACTTTACTCTGAATTCATACATGTTTTTTGTTTGTTTTCACCAGGCCACATTACAACGTAAATCTTCAGAGTATTGCTCTCAATGGGCAGACATTGGCTATTAGTCCACAAGTATTTGAAACATCAAGCAACAGGGGAACCATAGTTGATTCTGGAACCACTCTGGCATATCTTGCTGAAGAAGCTTATGATCCTTTTGTTAATGCTGTAAGTTATCATTCAACAGATCTCGTGATTCATTTGCACTTCAGATTTATTGTTCATCTTCTAATATTGGAAAAGCTTTCACTTGAATCCATTTCACCAGTACTCCAATCAACTGTACTATTAAAATAAGGGTTTTTCTCATTTCTGTCCCGTCCACCGAAATTAATTACGGGCGATAGGCAAAATATACAAAACATATATACTGATTATGTATATTATCAGGGGCGGAGCTACACTATAGCAAGGGTGTTCAGCCGAACACCCTTCGCCGGAAAATTATATTGGGTATATAGGTAAAATTTTGTAATATATAGTTATATATTACGTAATGAACACCCTTAGTACAACTGTGAGCTGCAGCTCAGCAGGCAAGGGTGTTCAAAGTTATGCTCCTGCCGCGGGTTCGATTCCGCTCTGAAACACATTCGTAGCTTTTTTTTACTGAAAAGCAAAGCTTGTTTGACAAGCATTGCATTTCTTTGAAATAGCATTGCCAATTTCCTCTTTTACGTTTTACTATAATCTTTCTAAATGTTAGTAATAAATTATAAAGGTTCTACACTTATACTCATATGTTTTTCTAAAACTTCAAATTATATCAATTTTAATAATTGAAGTTACAGAAAACGAAGCAAGAAAGGAAAAAGTAAGAAAAATAAATACATAAATAAATTAACTATTTATATAATTAGACTAATATAGTTATGTATTAAACCTACCATACATATATTATAAGTGATTTTTTAAATTCTTTTTCTTTTTATAAGATAATTGATTAATAAAAAAATGTAGTTCAATATTAAGTGTAAATCTAATAAAGATGTTTATATTCTTGATTTCATTAATATATTATTAATTTTTATATGTATATACTTGAAAGTGCTCGACTAAATTTATAAAAGTATTACTATTTTAAATTTATTGATGTTTTTCACACCGCGTGAAGCGCAATAATTTTATTAAAAAAACAAAGTACGTTTGACTTGCTTTCTACTTGGTCAAGAAGTTTGTGTAAAAGTGAAAAACCCGCCGTCTCCACCCATCAGATGCGCCCAAAGATGGCTGTCTGGTTCGCTCTTCGCAAGTTCTTTTTTTATTCTCTTTTGTTACCTTCCGAAATTTTGTTTTATTAGTGTCCAATGGTTTTTTTTACTGGACCCTTTGAGTGATTTTTCTTTACTCAACTAAAATTTTCAGGGAAAACTCGAAAACGCATTTCAGATTTAGTGCTTGGATAATGCTCTAAGGATAAACTGCGAAGGAAAATGGCAAAGCTAAATATTATGTAGTTTGATTTAAAAATTTTGGTGCACGCGCTCATTAAAAAAATTATTTACTTTACAAGTTTTATCACCTCGGTTAGATTCCTGGCTCCGCCACTGTATATTATATGTATATTTATGTATACAATTGTTGGCTATTATTATTTTTGAGCGGTCAAAAAATGTAATTATCCCTTGAAATAAAGCTGGCAACTATATCACGGTGAATGCTCCTTATAATTCATAGTGTTCTATCTCGTGCAGATCAGTCAGGCTGTTTCACAGAATGTGCGCCCTCTTGTTGCCAAGGGAAACCAGTGTTATCTATCCACCTCCAGGTGTTTTAAAAAAAAATGACTCGGGAGCTTCTAGACGGCTCATTCTTTCTGATGATTTAATTTAGTTTGTACTGAAATTTTGACTAGCCTCTTTTTTTGTGCGCAGCATTGGTGATATATTTCCAACAGTGAGTTTGAACTTCGCCGGTGGTGCAACAATGGTATTAAGGGCTGAGGATTACCTTATACAAAAAAACTCCATTGTAAGTTCAATTTTCTTCAAACTCGTTGATGTAGTCGTAAGTTACAGATATCTTCACACCATCTACCCCTATTTTACCTACTTATGACCACTTATGGTATAACAATAGGAGTGGAAAGTGGGTGGGTCGGATCGGATATGGGCGGGTCGAAAACAGGTTAAAACAAAAACGGGTAAAATATCCAACTCACCCATATTTAATACTGGATAAAAGTAGGTTAACCGATAATATGGATATCCATATTAGTAATGGTTTCAGGAATAGTCAGTTGAGAACAAACCTAAAAGCCAAAATAAGCTTAGACTCCCAAAAAACTCATGAAAAATAACAAGCAGACAAATGGGTATTGATAATACGGATATCCATATTATCCATCTGGATATTAATTTTTAGTGGATGGCTACTTGTTTCTTTAACCATTTTGCCCGCCGTAGATATATGTAAGCATGTTGACCTGCTCAAAACTTAACTTCCATTTACTGTTTAGCTATTCATTCTGAAGAATGAAAGATATTCGGATATGTCGCCACCTATTACTTTGTCACCTATTCTATTACAATATGTTCACTGAGCACGCTGTGGCCAAAAGCTGTTTAACTCTTTTAGTGCCTGCAATCTAGTTGTGAAAGTAATCTATCGCATTAAAATAGTTTTGTACTCAGTACATTTTTTGCTTTTGTAGGGTGGTGCCGCTGTCTGGTGCATGGGCTTTCAGAAAATTCCAGGTCAAGGATTGACAATTTTAGGAGGTAATCTCTTTAAACTCAAATGAGTGCACTTTTCCCGTGCAGCTGATCTTATTTTTATCGTCTACTGGTTTTGCTAGTTACGTCTTTTGATCATTTCATGACTCCTAATTCTTATTATATATATGATATTTACAAGTAAAGCAGCTGCTTTAACCATTGCGCCATTCTAGATGGACACAATCTTCTTGTCTTCTTTTTTGTTGATGATTCATATGTGTGTGTTTGTGTGCAGACCTTGTTCTAAAAGACAAGATCATTGTTTACGATTTGGCTGGACAACGGATTGGATGGGCCAATTACGATTGTAAGTCATATAGTTACTCATATGATCTTTGACCAAAATTAAATAAATTCATCATATTGCTTACTACATTTTGTGAAGTTATAAACAGTTGACTGAACTCAAGATAATACAGTACTTCCAGTCAAAAGAACGTTTTAAAATAGGCGAACTATCCCATCTGTTAAATTGAGGTATAACTTCAGTCAGTTGTCGAGTTAAGCTAAGTCGTGATCCGTTAACCAGTGTGTTTAAATATCAGGTTCACAGGCCGTTAACGTTTCGGCTACCACAAGCAGAGGGAAAACCGAGTATGTCAATGCAGGACAGTTCGGTAACAACAGTTCACCACGTAATGACCCTTACAAGCTGTTACTAAGCGCCGTTCTAACTTTTGTGTTGCAAGCACTAGTGTTTGGCACTTCCTCATTCTTGTAACAGATTAGGTGTGGTGGAAGTTAACTGCTAAATTCTTTCTCATTTTTGTATAGCTCACTGTCCTATAGTTATTTATTTACAGTGGTTTGCAGTTTTTAGGTATTTTCTTTAAGTAGTGGTAGCCTTAGATTTGTTACTTGTTCAGGCAGTTTCCTAATTCCACTTATAGTAGACTCATGTAGTGGTTAAATTTCTTGTAAAGTAGATTTATACACAGGTGTATTTTACAATATTATACATACATAGTTACATTTGATTTTGAATGAAAATTTTGGTACTCTGCCCAATTATAAGTTTTCTTCAGCCAACAGTGTTTAGCTGATGTCCAGGTATTAAATTTTTGTCGGTTATTCCTTCTTGAGACAACATTTTAGTAAATGATCTTCCTTTTATTTCTCTTTCAATTTACAGACCTCCTAGACTATGGTCTAAGAATCTATCCTTAGCAAATTGAAAATCTTGTGAGAAAAGATCAGATCACATGATAAAATTTTGTAAGTTATTGCAAATGTTATAATTATAGTCGCTAAGGTATCAATATATGAGCATGCTAAAATTTTGTAAGTTATTGCAAATGTTATAATTATAGACTGATGTTGTCTCTAAGGTTGATCAATATATATGAGCAAACATGAGACTTGAGTCTCACATTGTTCGAAAAGATATTTTCAAATTTGTACTCTAAATACGGGGATAAATTCCAAATGATGACCCTTAAAACAGGCATTTGTGTAAATCAGCCTGTATAATGAATGTAAAAGGGAACAAAGCCATGTTTAGTGTCTTGCCTTGGACGTTTTCTGTTTTTTTTTTTTTTTTTTTTTTTTGGATTTATGGAAGGTGTATGAAAGTGGTCTCTTGCTTACCTTGCTGGACACCACATGTGACAGCTACTTTTTTAAGAAAATGGGATGATTCTTTCATTTTGAAAAGACTTTTTAAGAAAAGTAATGAAATTTAATTTGTTTTACATTTGAACTTGATGTGTACTTGTTATTTGTCAAAATAAGCAATGCATTAAAAATATGTAACGCAAGTTCCACTTTTATTTCTACTTAATGTTCTGAAGTTCATATGTAATAAGTGACCTGAAGTAATATTCACTTAATGATCAAATTTTACCACTAATTATAGATATGGTCCCCTTTCTACCTAATTTAAGGCTAATCCTAATTTACAAGTGTTTTTATGAATATGTTTTACTCCGTCAAAGTCTGCCAATCTCTCGTTCTATAACAGTAATAAGCAAAAGGAAATTCTTTAAGCTATTCTGGGAAAGAGTTAACGCAAAAGAATGATAGTTTTTATGCGCACTTACAATTTAAATGGAAAAAAATACCCTTACAAAGATCGTATATATTATTTTTATGTGAAGAAGATCAGATAACCAAATCTACCGATCGAATTTTCGAAATCTTCTGTACGCTAGAAATGTCAATTTAAGTAAATTAATACTAGACAAATACTGTAAATACAACTTGTCTAAAAAGTAGTTAATCCATAGTTTCAGTAGCATTTTGTGACACCCTAGCTTAAGAGTCCCACGTCGGTAAAACACAGGAGATATATTAGGTATATAAGTAAGAAAGCCTTATACACTAGAGACGCGTTTTAAAGCCGTGCGGGCCTAGACCCAAAGCGGACAATATCACTAGTGGGCTAAGCTGTTACATATGGTATTAGAGTCACTCCTGTGTCAGCCCAGAGTTCAACTGAGGCGTTCTAAAACCGTGCGGGCCAGGCTAAAAGCAAACAATATCATTAGTGGGCTGGGTTATTACACATTTATTTTTAAAGAGTGGAATTCAATACCATTAGTAAAGTTATTGTCATTTTTCAAATGACATGAACCCTGGAATAGAAAGAAAAAAAAAGTTTCTGATTACTTTGAGGTTAGGACTGATTACCGAATAACAAAAGCAATTGCTTTACAGTAATTAGATAAATTCAGGGTACAATCAATTGATAAAATCGTCAAATCTTCCCTTGTTTCCTTTATGCTACAACTACTTCTCCTCTTCTAGATTTTCAAAATCAAAGAAACACAGGGTTATCGATAGTCCAGAGAGCCTTTGACAACATCATAAATTTACTATCTGTAGCAAAAATAATGTGGCCGGTAACCTGCTAGTTAAGCTGATCCTCAGTCATACCGCGACATATACTATCTGTGCTTGTTGCCATAGATACTATTTTGCTCACATACTATTCTTAGAAAGATCTAATCCTCGAACCTGATCTTCTTTGGTGCAGCCTGAATTGCACCCACCTGCAAATCACATAACAAATGTTTAAGTCACTTTTATACTTCTCTTTAGACTAACTCCACTAAGTGTTGCAACTGCCTAGCTCTTTTTTGTCTGCTACATGAATAATGGTGGTCTCTTTTCTACCTTCTAAAGAATTCTCATGCAATGTTTTATTTTACAACAGAGTCATATATGGGTTTATGGAAGCTGTATGAAAGTGGCCTCTTACTTAACTTGCTGGACACCACATGTGGCTGCTACTTTTTACTTATTAACGTAAATTCCACACATTTATTTCTACTTATTAACGTTATCTAGTTCATATGTAAGTAAAGTTCTAGTCATTTTGTTAGAAGAGATGAACCCTGGGATAGAAAAAAAAAGTTTCTGATAACTTTGAGGTTAGGAGCGAATAAGAAAAGCAATTGCTTTACAGTAAATAGATGATAGATTCACGGTACAATCAATAGATAAAATTGTCAAAAAAATTCTTGTCTTCTCTATGCTACAAACACTTTTCGAATAGATTTTCAAGAAATCAATGTTATCGATAGTCCAGAGAGCCTTTGTCAACACCATAATTTACATTCTGTAGTAAAAATAATGTGGCTGGTAACCTGCCAGTTTAGCTGATCCTCAGTCACACCTTTCACGCACATACTAATCTGCTTGTTGCCAAAGATACTATTTTGCTCACATACTATTGTTAGAAAGAGATCTAATCCGCAAACCGGATCTTCTTTGGTGCAGCCTGAATTGCACCCACCTGCAAATCACATTGTAGATGCTAATTCACTTTTATGCTTCTCTTTGGACTAATTCCAGCAAGTGTTCCAACTGCCTTGATCTTTTTTGTCTTGCTACATGAATAATGGCGGTCTCTTTTCTACCTTCTAAAGAATTCTCATGCAATGTTTTATTATACAACATAGAGTTGTCATGTACTATGAACCATGTCTAGAAACCTCTTTTAAATAACGGTGGTGTCCGGACCACCTTGTCCGCACTTTGACTATTCATCAGGTACTGGTAGTAGTGTCGAATGGGCGGGTTATTAGTTACTTGGGTTGAAATGGGCTGAAAAGCGGGTCATAAGTCATAACCAAACCCGCACAACTCTTACTAAGTTTTAATTTCTTCGTTTATTCTAAAAGGTTGTTTTTGGTTCTGACAAAATGTGGCTATCTAAATAACATATTTCTCAATTTTGCTTTGTTATATGTTTCTCGTGGAATATTTTCTACCCTCCTCCACACTATACAGGAAAATTTCTCAATTTTATGGATCTCGTCTTCTAAATCTAGTCCTAAACTTGAATATTCTGTAATTTTCTGATAGGCTAGGAGCTTTTATCTGGATACGCATGTAAGATACTTGTGTTGATCGTCCTTCTAATTGGCATGTTAGGCATTTATTTTCTTCCTAATACCATGATCAACAACATTAGTAATTTCTTATGTAATGGAAATCCTATTCAAGTAATTGTCAAATTAGCTAAACATCAAAGGTAGTTCCTGGACCAGTTAGTAAACATGCGTAGATAAGTAGAATCTGCAGCACAAGATAGTACAAAATGTAATAAAGAACACGTGACCTTACCATTTCTGGGCACTCGTAATCAATCCCAGCTGCCTCAATCCTCTTTCGCCTCTTTTTGTCACGTTTTAGAATTCCTTCAACCAACTTGTTATGCTCTTCCAATGTTCTTTCCTGGATAATTATCAGCACTCAATAGGTTTTATATTTAAATAAGGTCAATTAGAGCTCATAAAACAACAAAACCACGTATCTCAAACTTTGCATGATTATGTAAAAAAGGTGAATGAGAGCTCATATAACTAAACGCAACGTATCTGAAATTTTTGCACAATCATTTGAATATCTGTATCACACAAAAGATCAAACACTACCTTGTCCTGACGCTTCCTTTCAATTTTAACCCAATCCAACGGTTTGTACCAGCGGTTCACACCTTTCCACCTGGAACCAAATATACAAGTTAGAGCAATACCAAAAAAACAACAACATACCCAGTGAAATCCCACAACGTGGGGTCTGGGAGGGTAGAATGTACGCAGACCTTACCTCTAACTTGGTAGGTAGAGCGGCTGTTTCCGAGAGACCCTCGGCTCAAGATAAAGCATAATCACAAGCAAGAAAGATAACAAATTGTCAATTCATGCAATTCCATGCTAGCAAAAATGGTCTTTTATGGTTAAGTGGGCATGTGGACATAAAAATGTGAAATTTGAAAGGAAAAAAACAGTATCCGGAAAAAAGTTGAAAAATGATATTTTGGAATACGGAGTTGCGTTTGGACATGAATACAACTTGGGAAGATGTTGAATTTTTTTGAGTGATTTGGAGTGCAAATGTGAAAACATGTATTTGGAGTTTTTTGAATTCCGGAATATAGTTGAATTCTGGAAAATTGCAAGTCCAAACATGATTAAGGAATACAATTCCGGAAAAAAGTGAAAATTATCCATAGCCAAATGGGCTCTAAGAATGTTGAGGACGCTCCAATAATTCCTACGTATTGATTTTCTTCCTTACATATACAAGTCAATTTACATACATTAGAGCAAATAAATTTCTTTACTACACCACTTACATATGCATTAGATTATTCAATGCCACTCACTCAGTCATAATGCAAGAAAACTTCGTAAGAAAAACATCATTGTTTATATGCACAGTAAAACATTATAAATAGCATATTGGTAAATTCAATAGCGCAGAACTGGTACTCTGGAACCACACGTCATTGGGATTAATCAGAAAGGAGGACTCTCTAGACTTTAGGACAGAAAAACATCCTTTTTATGGCGGGGCCACCACCACCCACCACAAAAAAAAAAGGAAAAAGAGAATGAAAATAAGAGTTTTGAAGAACTCTTAAACTTAGTGACCCAAGAAATATGAAATTATAAGATGAATTTAATACAATAACAATTGGTTTAAAAAAATGAAACCCTTACAATCTGGGATGAACATGTTCAGGAGGAATAAGACGAACTTGCAACAAGTGCTCAAATAATAGATAGTTATGCATAGTCTCTGCAACCACTTTAGCAACCTGCGATTGTCCAAATATCGAAAATTTGGATGATGGAAAGAAAAATGATCAGATGGATTCTCTAAATATGGATGAATAACACAATAAATTACACAGGAATAGGAACAACCTCAGGGGACTCAAATTCTATGAAGCCAAAATGCTTTGATTTTCCTGTCTGTCATGAGGAAAAGACACAAGAAAACAGAAGATAAGAAAAAAAATCAAAAGATCACCACATAGAGAGACAACAAGAAAAGTAGAAGTGTATTACGGACTTAGAAATTTGAAGGATATATCTAACTCGAAGCCCTTTTTTAGATATTGTGACTAATCATAGATAATATAAAATATCATCCCTTTTAGGTGCTTGAGTGAGCCCATTTCCAACCAGCTCGGGTCTTTCTAAGTCTAAAGTTGTCAGATTGTGACAACAAGCATATGAATGAAAGTAGGTCAAGAAGACAAAACTAGACAAAGATGTCAATAATAATAACAACAACAACAACAACAACATACCCAATGAAATCCCACAACGTGGGATCTGGGGAGGGTGGGGTGTACGCAGACCTTACCTCTACCTTTGGTAGGTAGACCCTCGGCTCAAGACACGACAAGGCATAAGCACAAACAAAGCATGAGAAACAATCAGATCCGGTCAAGAAATTTAATCAGATCCGGTCAAGAAATTTAAAGCAGTATGAAAATGTTGGTATCAAAACCAAATACGTCATGATAGCGCATTCTGAAAAGGAAACAATAACTAACGCATGTAAATAAGATAAACAAAGTACACTAAAGAACACATAGACAAAGATGTCAAACTACACTAAATGAATTAAAGATAAAGAATTAGTTGGAGTATTCACCTTTTTATTCCTTGCAAGTCTAAGCCTCTTAATTGTACCAAACTGCTTTAAGAAACCTAAAGACAACAGCAGCAGAAAATGGCACAACAAAAGTTATTTAACTTTGTAATGTTACAAAGAGATATAAAAGCTAAAATGGCTTATTCGAAGAGGGACCAAAAGAAAACAATGTGAGAAATGCAAACCTTCCATTTCATTCTCATAAAATCCATGTGGAATCCTTCCAATATACAACACTGTCACTTTACTTTCACGTACTTCAGTATCCGGTAGTTTTCTAGCCGACCCACCTTCCAATGGCTATTACGTATAAGGAAACCAAAAGTCAGAAAAAGCAAGCCATAACGTTTGTGTGGCTTTAAAAGCTTATCATTAAGTTTATAGTTAATTTATTTTCAAATATCGAATATGTCATTCTTTTTTGTACGGAGTAATTCAATTTATTAGCCAACAAAACATTTACTCATCTTTTTCCTATAAATTCCCTTTACTGTCCTGCATAGAAAAGATCTTCTAACAACTCTGCCAACAACCAAATAAATCCTAAGAGTTTTCTACCATCACAACACTCATCGGCCATTTCAAAATATATTCCAAAAAGATAAACTAGTGTGTACCATGAAAGGAACTAAAAAGGTGAAGGACAAAATGTTCTTGATGCTTCTCATTCCAAGAACTTCTTATGCCATAAACATACCAGAAAGTCAGCAGCTTTATCTTTAGAAGCTGAAGGAGCAGAGAATTCGCTGGCACCCTTCTTCAACGTCTTAGTTATGTTTTTCTTCCTAGCTTTAGCACCCATCTCTGTCAAAAGAATCTTGGTAGACCCAAAAATAAAACTCATTACATTTTTTTTACATATAACCATTTTGGAAGCGGGAGCTTAGTGCATTGGGTTGTCCTTTTTTTTATCACATGGGTAGCAAGTAAAAATGCAAAATAACATGTAAAACTACTAGAAGATATGAAAAAAGAGCCACTATTATTCACACATGTAGCTAAAAAAATGCAAATTCTACCTAGCTAAAAATCATTGGTCAACCTAAAGAGTTTCATTAGAAATACTACCAATCACAAATTTGGACCATTTAATCAAATGGGTACCGAGTAAAAATGCAAATTAACATGTAAAATTAAACGACTATGAAGAGCCACTATTATTCACACAGGTAGCCAGAAAAATGCAAATTCTACCTAGATAAAAATCCCTTGGTTGACCTAAAAAGCTTCATTATTTAATTAGTTTCATTGGAAAGATTACCAATCACAAAATTGAACCTATTTATCAAATGGGTAGCGAGTAAAATGCAAATTAACATGTAAAAGTCTTAAACAACTACGAAAAATAAAGCCACTATTATTCACACAGGTAGCTAAAAATGCAAATTCTACCTAGATAGAAATTCTTGGTCGATCAAAAAATCTCATTAGTTTCATCAGAAATACTACCAATCACAAAATTGAACCTATTTATCAAACAGATACCGAGTAAAAATGCAAATTAACATGCAAAAATTCTCAAATAACTACGGAAAAAGAGCCACTATTTTCCACACAGAGCTAAAAGAATGCAAATTCTACCTAAATAAAAAGTCCCTTGGTCGACCTAAAAAGCTTCATTAGTTTCATTAGAAATACTATCAATCACAAAATTGAACCTATTTATCAAATGGGTGGTGAGTAAAAGCTATGTTGCTCGGACTCTTCAAAAATGTCAGACGTGTGCGTGCGCCATTCTCCAAAATTGGTGCATTTTTGGAGAATCTGACACGGGTGTGGCAGTATTTTTGAAGGGTCCAAGCAACATAGAGTAAAAGCACAAATTAACATAAACAACAACAACATATCCAGTAAAATCACACGAGTCTGGGGAGTGTAGAGTGTACGCAAATCTTAACCCCCTACCTTGGGAGGTAGGGAGGTTGTTTCCGAAAAGAACCTCGGCTCAAGAGAAAGCATGACAAAAAGATCAGACAATAGAAGATAGAAGTAAAGCAGCCATGGCAAAATATTATAGATAAGCATTATGAAAAAAAGTAACTAAAAATTATAAAATATGGACCTATTAATCAAAGAGACAATTTTTCACACAGGTAGCTTAAAATGCAATTTCTACCTAGATAAAAATCCTTCTCTAAACTCCCCAGACACCACGTTGTGTGATTCACTGGTATGTTGTTGTATAAAAATCCTTGGTCGACCAAAAAATCTCATTAGTTTCATTTGAAAGATTACCAAAACAAATATGGACCTATTTATCAAATGGGTAGGCAGTAAAACTTCAAATTAACATGTAAAAATCTTAAACAACTATGAAAAGCTATTACTACTAACATTGTTAACAAAAACAAGAATATAATTTAACTAGCTAAGAAATCACAGCTAGATAAATTAGTGTTAAGAGAGAAATATTAAGTTAACTTATTACCAGAATTACGCTGTCGGCCGGACAAAGAGATACAGAGAAGCAAAGCAAAAGTGGGGATCACAGGAATATCGACCTATGTTGAGTTTATGTCCATTTGAAGAGTGGATAATTGCTTTGTGAATTTGCAGTCCATTGGGCTACATTACAATTGGGCTTGTCAATGTGATATTTACGAAGAAATATTTTTCCTTTGCACGGATTTCCTTCAAACGCATTGGTCTTTAATTTTTGTCTCTCATATATGTCATTTTTAAATTTTGTCCCTGCTACTTATTTAATGAAAATATTCAGATCTGCTTAGAAATGCATAGTTTTTGTAACATTTTTATCTTCAGAAACTGAACTTTTATCTCGCTCGACATAAATTATTTAGAAATTAAGTTATGTTGTATAGTTTAGTAGTATTTTTTTACATTATGTTGAATGTTGAAAAATATGTCTTGTCCAACATAATTTGTATGGATGATGTATATAGGGGGGTGTATGGTTAGGTGGGTCGGAGTTGGATTAGAACAGGATGGACACGAAAATGGGGTCAAGTGGATGTTGGCATATTTTCGGGCAGGGTGTGTTTGGTGGGAGGTGTGTGGGTACCTTCGGGTGGAGTCGGGCTGAGGCGTTTAGAGGGGTTGATTTAGACACGTTGTGGGTTATGTTGGTGGTTGGTATTTGATGGTTGGATCATGGTAAGGTGGGCGGAAACTGATCGGAACAGTAAGATTGGCGGTTTAGGGACTCGATAGGGATGGTGGGAATTGGTTGGGGTTTTGGAGGTTTGTGGGATGAATCGGTTGACGACCTTTTGGGTGTAGGTTTTTTTTTGGGGGGGGGGGGTGTTGTGGTGAATGGAATCAGGTAGTTTGGACAAAGATGGATCATGAAATTGATAGACAAATTTGTGTGCGAATAAGGTGATGAAAGTCGAGAAGACCTTCAATGTATTTGTAACAAGTAACCGGATAGAACACTGGCTTGAGTATAGTTAGATCACAAAAGTTCTAACTAGACTTACACCGAGGGTTTGGACCACAAAATGATCAATGGGTGGCCCACAAAAGGACCGAGGTTCGAACCACAAAAGGACCGAGGTTTGGCCCACAAAAAGACCAATTAAGGATAACAACACAAAAGTTGAAATACTTAGCAAAGTTTGAGAAAACTCAAATATATTTCATATATCTTCAACGTCTCTTTACATCAACTACATGCCCTATTTATACTAGTTCTAACCCTTCTAGAAGAGCAACTAGATAGATATCATACATGGCACTCGGCCGAATGGGAAAGGGAGAGGCTTATGCCGACTTGGGGAACGGAAAAAAACCAACCCTTCATGTTCTCTAGGCCACCCTTTTGTGTCATCCATGTAGATAAGTGCATGAACTAGCTAGTTCATGAACTACCTCCTTGGGGCACATTTGGAAGTTTTTTCTTCTAGATGATTGTACGCGCCCGTTTTTCGACCTTGCTCGGGTCAAAGCGGAGCGCGGACGTGTCCGGGTGATTCCTGGGTAAAAAGGGTTGAGGAGTCGCCACCTAATTATTTTTTACGGTGAATTAGGACACCTAAATATTAAACTAAATGCTGCCATGTAACTCCAATTTTAAGGTCTGCGAAACTAGTGAGATTCTAGGTAAGGGTTCTTTATTATCCTAAAGGGAAGGGGTTAGGCATCCTTTAAGATCCGCTAACTTATTTATCCCAGAAACTCAGGTTAATTATTACTAGAAAAAATGCATGTTTGAAGCATGAAGTTAAAAGATGTTTGCAAATAATTAATAAAAAAGGGATGCATTTTAAAAGACAGATGAATGTAGAGATTTTTCAAAATATGCATTTATATGATATCTAAAGAGAAATACACGTAGAGTTGAAAAAATATGTTTTTGACAATTGATAGTAAAACAATTTATTTATAATGCCAAAGAAGTAAAATTTTGGGAATCAATGAATTGTAAATTGACAAAAGATAAACTTATTCGGTATGATTAATAAAGCAAATAAAAGATGACAAAAGTTGTTTTGAAAATCTTGAATTCGCGTGACGAGCCTAAAATAAATAAACTAGCGAAGGATTTCTAAGTTTGCGAGCCTACAAATAAATAAGCTAGCGACGGGTTTCAAATCTTAAACTACCCTATGAATTAATCCTAAGTTTGCCTATTCTAAGCATTTCAATAGTTACATAAGTGCGATAAATAATATTACAATACAAAGCGGGATAAAAGCTGAATTAAAGAAATAAAATAAATGAACTCCGAGGAATAATTCGTCGTTATTTACTTTAATCCCTGCAAGCTGTCAGGAACAAACGATTAGAAACAGTTAAATACAAATAACTTCATATCCGTATTCAAAACAGTGAATGTTTTGATCGCGGAGGGCTCAGACTTAAATTTTGAAAAGAACATTCCAATCACGTCGTGGCTGCAAACATATGACTTATGTAGTTTATTTTGATTGCCTCGCCTACTAAACGTGTTGGTCTCTCGGGTGAAATAGAAAAGATCACTATAATCACGTCGTGGCTGCGAATATATAACTTGTTGGTTATTTTAGTCACCTCGCCTACTAAACATGTTGATCTTGGAAAAAGGTTTAAGCCTCATCATTGCCCGTGGTTATATTTCCGCCTTTGCAACCGTGGAGGCCTCAAAATCGACGGATTTTTTCATCGGCCAAGGTAGTATCGTGTTCAAATCAGCAAAATTAAATCAAAGCGATGGCAGCAGCGATAGCGATGTGATAGCGAGAAAAAGCGAGGCAGAGGAAAAACAATTTCCGAAAATGACGCGGTGTCTAGTTTAAAACAAGAAACAAGAGAACCGTAATTTGAATGTCAAACAATGGATCGAACAGAAAGCAATGTTTGAAAGGTGCGGTGTTCAGTTTAAAACAAAGAAATGATAAAAACAAGAAACAAGAATCAAACGGGAGCAAACAGAAAAACAAACGCCAAACAGACGCGGTATTTATTCAAAACAAGAAACAATGATATCCGTCGCAAGAAATCTAAAACAAGAACTTAATAAAACAATAATATATCCGCTGTAACGAATATCTAAAACAGCTTATACTAAAAAAACAGAGAAGCGAAAGCGAAAGAAAAGCGTGGCCTCAATTCAATTTCGCTTACTTTAATGCGATATTAATAAAACAAGAAACAAAGGCCAAAGAAACGAGCAAAGGAGCTTAAAATATCCGACCCCAGTTCAAATTCGAAATATTCAAATCTGGTCGCCCGACCGGTCAAGGATCTGACCGGATCGATGATCCAAACTCGAATCAGATTTCAGCACCAAATTCAGATAACCAATAACAAGAATTCTGGAAATATCCCAAATCGGGTCGACCCGACCCGGATCAGTGTTTCAACCCGGAATCAAATAATTTCATCAATTTCAGATAACCAATAATAATAACAGCAACAATGCAAGAAATTTGGAAATTCAAATTGAGGCGACCCGACCCGGGTCAGTGACCCGACCCGAATTGGAGTTTCAACCCGGAATCAAATAATTTCATCAATTTCAGATAACCAATGATAACAACAGCAACAATGCAAGAAATTTGGAAATTCAAATCGGGTCGACCCGACCCGAAATCAGTGATCCAAATCAAATTTTAACACCAAATTCAGATAACCAACATACATAAATATGAAATGCAAGAATTCTGAAAATGTTACCCGAACCGGGTCGACCCGAAATCAGTGAAGAAAATCAGAGAATCAAAATGGGAGAACAAACCTTTTCGGACTTGATTCTTGAAACAACAAAGAAGCCAAATGCTTTAAACTCAAGAACACAACAAAATATTTATGTATATATGGAATAATCTTCCGAAAATCCTTCCAAAAATCTATTTTTTCTCCCCCGAAAAATCTCCTCCCAAAATGAAGAACAATCATGGGGTATTTATAGGTGGATTCCCCCCCAAGAATCGAGTTTGAAATTCAAAATAAAGGAGCTAACAATTACGGATTTTGTGGGTATGGGTCGCGGATTTTGTGGGTGTCGGCTTAACAGAGGGGGGTTGGTGGTGTCAGGGGTCGGTGGTGGCAGAGGCGAGGTGACCGGCGAGTGGGGTCGGGGGCGTGGGGTGTGCGGTCGCGGCGATTTGTGAGGGGGGTAGGGTTCGGTTTTTTTTTTGTTTTTTGGTTTAAGGGTTTTTGGGTTTTGGGGAATTAAAAGAGGGCAAGGGAAATGGGTCGGGTAGGGGTGTTGGGCCGGTTCGGTTTCGGGAGAATGGGCTGGTCCGATTGGGCTTGGGAATTGGGGATTTAATTGGGGTGGCGGGTGGTTTTTGGGCTGGTGGATGTTTTGAATAAAAGGGGAAGGGATGTTGGGCCAGCCGAGTTGGGTTGTGGGAATTAAATTTGGGAATTGTGCTTGGACGAAAAAATGGGTTTTAATTTAGGTTGGGTAGAAATTGTATTGGGTTGGGAAATGAAATGGGTTAGGAATTTAAAAAATAAAAGGGGTTTAATATTAAAACATATTTATATATATATATATATATATATATTTTCTTGTTTTGTAAAAGATGTGAATTATTTAAAATAACATAACGACGTGATAATAATAAAATATAATATTTGCAAAATATTTAATGCTTAATAAAAAGGAAATGCGATGCAATTTTGCGAGAATAAAATAACATAGAATTTTCGGATAACTTATGATTATTATAAGAATGCAAATGATATAAAATATGCGAATGATAATAATACGAGGATATACACATATATGCCTATATTTTAAAATTATTTTAAAAGTGTCAAAATATTAAAAATTACGAATAAAATCATAAAAGATGGGACAAAATTGGGTGTCAACAATGATTCTCGGCCTAGTCGTCATATCTTATTACATGGTCGGCTTAGTCATCTCATCCTATTACACGACCTATTAATTAAGCTATAAGGAATTTAAGCGAAGCTAAAAGTTGGTCTCGGCCAATACCTACATAAAAGTCAAAAATATATGGCATTTCACGGGTCTTCAAGTCTTTTCTTCAACTCCACTCCATACCCATTATATATTAAGCATATCACCATATGACGGACGACAATATTTGGTACACGTAGCAAATCACTTCGCGGCTCATGTTGAATGCTTAAGTTCACGACTTTTTTTTCATCATACTCCCCTTCTTTAACAGAATTTGCCCTCAAATTCTCGTCGTCTAAGTATGGTGGTAATTTTCCAACATCAAGCGTTGAATAAGTACTTTTGTATTCGTCCGGAAGTTCTACCTTGTAGGCCTTTTCCCTAAATCGGGCCAATATCTTGAAAGGACCATCCACCATTGGTATTAGTTTGTTCTTTCTTATGTCGGGAAATCCTTCCTTCCTTAGGTTAAGCCAAACAAAATGATCTGAATACAAGACAAAAGGGTTTGACTTCAAATAATGTCCCCATTGGACCAAGGATCTCACTATATAAAATTCCTTATCGTAAGTAGAATAATTGAGTCGTGCACCACCCAATTTTCCACTAGAGAAAGTAATGGATTTTTTGTCTTGAATCAAGACGACGCCAATTCCACTAACATCACACTCAATTTCAAATAGCTCATCAAGGTCTAGAACTGGTGCTTCACATATCTTTCTCTTCAAGGTTTCCAAAGTTCTTTGTGTTCCTTTGGACCATTTTAACTCGCACTTCCTAATTAGTTCAGTGATAGGGGCAGCAAGGGTACAACAATCGTGAATGAAACGATGAGCCAAACCATGAAAACTTCTTGCCTCACTTATATTTGTAGGTTCGGGCTAACTCCGGATAGTTGCCACCTTGGATGGATCCACATGAATGCCCTCGGATGATACTATGTACCTCATGAATGGTCGTAGCACCTCGTGTATGAGCCTTAATAAAGAGTTGGAAGCATTCCACAATCCAAATGGCATCACAAGCCATTCGTACAAGCCATACTTGGTTTTGGAAGTCATCTTCCATTCACCTTCTTCTTGTATCATCATTTGATGGTAGCCACTCCTCAAATCTAACTTGGAGAACAACTTGGCCTCACTCAATTCATCCTAAAGATCATCCAATCTTGGCATAGTAAACATGTACTTCACGGTGATGTTTTTTACCGCTCGATCATACCTGAATCCAGATCCGTCGGGTCCATAAAAATCAGATCCAATCGGATCCATCGGATCGGATCTTGATCCACATGTAAAAAAAATTGTCTTTCTAAGAATGTAACCTTGCTAAGAATTTTTTTTTAACTGACAAATGATTTTTACTTAGCTAACAGTTTACTATGTTTCAATTTTGAAATGTTCATATGAGATATTTTGTTCGTTGTCTCATTTTGATGTATTTTATTCGTTGTCTCATTTTGATTGTGAGCTATTAATTGAAAATATTGGACAATGACAATAGTTGTAGAAAATGCTGACTAGTATTTCCACAATGCAAAATTTGCATGTGCTTGGAATTTTTACAAATGAAGTGAATATAATTTTAACTACTTGTCTATGGAGATGTTAGTCATTGACTAATATAACATTGATTTTATTATCGAAGTTACCTCTTTATTTTTTTGTTTTTGAGTTAACACGGGGATAAATTAAACTTGTTTTGAGAATTAAACTTGCAAGGATGTGCTTAGCAATTTTAAGAAAATACTTATAAAATTACATTCTAGGTTATGAATATATTTAATAAAAAAATGGATCCACGGGTCGGATCTGGACCGGATACGAATCTCAGATCCAGATCCAGATCCAGATCCATCAGAAACGGATCCTGGTCCGATCCGGATCCGTCGGGTCCAAATTTTGAAGATCCATATCCTATAAAATGGATCTGGATCCACCGGATTCGGACCGGGTCCAGGATCCACTGCCATCTCTAGTACCAACAAGGCGGGTACTGCACATGGACTAATGCTCTCTCTAACAAGGCCTTTGTCTAGTAATTCTTGCATTTGTTCTTGCAACTTTTTAGCCTCTTCCGAATTGCATCTATAGGCATTTAATTGTGGGAATCCGGGTGTAAAAACATCCGAAAACACATCTTCCAATTTCTTCAAGAGTTCATCCGAGTCGGCATCTTCAACTGTATCTCCCACAAGACTTTCCTTCTCCTTGCACACCAATGCATCTATAGAACTCCCCTTCCATCTCCGATTCATTAAGCAAGAGGGCCTCAGACTTTTCCTTGCGGTTCTTGGCATTTTGGATCTTCATTTTCTTCACCTCACTAGGTGACAATGGTATCAACCGGACCTTCTTATCATTATTTTGAAAATAATATACATTCTTTTCTCCACCATGTTGTGTTTTCCTATCAAATTGCCATGGCCTTCCCAATAAGATATGACAAACATCCATAGGTAGGATGTCACACCATATCTCATCTTCATACTTACCGATCCGGAAACTAACAAGAGCTTGTTTCATTACCTTTAGCCCCTTGTCTTTGTTCAACCATTGGAGATCATATGGTTTAGGATGGTTGCGGGTAGGTAATGTCAATTTGTCCACCATTTCCACGGAGGCCACATTGGTACATCTTTCTCCATCAATGATCACATTACATACCTTGTCATTCACCTTGCATCGAGTGTAGAATAGTTGCTCTCTTTGTGTCTCTTCCGATTCTTCAAGTTGAACATTCAACACACATCGGAGTACTAAACTTTCACTCTCCTCTACAAGATCAACATCTTCCTCAAGGACCTTTTCAACTTTGGGTTCCTCAATAACAATGGAATCCCCACACTCTTGATATTCTTCAATAGTCATTACCCGATGGTTAGGACATTAATTTGCAAAGTGTCCTAATCCTTGACATTTAAAACACTTTTTTCTACTTATTTCTACCCCCTTTGTAACCTCTACTTTCTTTCCTTTATCTTTTTCTACACTTTCTTGGCTATACAATGAGTTAGAAAAAGAGGTACTGTCCTTTTCTTTAACACTAGCGGGCCTTGCATAGGATTTTGGGGTACCTTTCTTTTGTTGTTTTTCAAACTTGAGTGAAATGACATACGTCTTCAAAGGTGTGGTATGTTACAACTTCAACCTTCTCTTGAATCACCACGTTCAAGCCTCCAATGAATCGTGCAATCCTTTGAGTCTCATTTTCTTCTAAGTCACAAAGCATGGTAACTTTCTCGAACTCTCGAACGTATTCCTCAACTTTAAGAACTCATTGACGAAGTTTTGTAAGCTTGATGTATAGGTCTTGTTCATACTCCCTTGTCAAGAACTTCTTCTTCAAATGTTTCTTTAGTATGTCCCAATATTCAATCTTGTTTTTTCCATTCCTCCTCTGGCTTATTTTGAGGTTTTCATACCATACAGAAGCGAATTGCTTTAACTTCAATGTAGCAACCTTAAAACACTTGTGGTCATCATATTGCTTATAGTCGAAAAGCCTCTCAATGGCCCTTAACCATTCAAGAAACTCTTCTGGGTCCATATTTCCTTCAAAGGTTGGAAGATCAAATCGTAGACTTCGGTTATCTTCCCGTTCATGCCTCGAATTGTCTTGGACATCTTTCCTTTTAATGGCTCGGGTTGTTTTGTGCAACTTTCTCCCCGGACTCGATATCATTAATCATGACACGCTCCGCAAACTCTTTTTTCAAGAGTTGCATTTGTTCCGCCACAAGTTCACTTATGGTCCTCCGAAGTTCTTCAATCATGTTAGCCATAGCGTCAAGGCGTGGGATGGGAAAGCCTTGCTTTGATACCAACCTGATGTATATAAGGGGGTGGGGGTTGTATGGTTAGGTGGGTCGGAGTTGGATTGGAACCGGATGGACACAAAAATGGGGGTCAAGTGGAGGTTGGCGGGTTTTCGGGCAGGGTGTGTTTGGTGGGAGGTGTGGGGGTACCTTCGGGTGGAGTCGGGTTGATGCGTTTGGATGAGTTATTTTAGACACATTGTGGGTTATGTTGGTGGTTGGATCATGGTAAGGTGGCGGAAACTGATCGGGACAGTAAGATTGGCGGTTTAGGGACTCGAGAGGGATGGTGGGAATTAGTTGGGGTTTTGGAGGTTTGTGGGAGGAATCGGTTGACGACCTTTTGGGTGTAGGTTTGGGGGGGGGGGGATTGTGGTGAATGGAATCAGGTAGTTTGGACAAAGATGAATCATGAAATTGATAGACAAATTCATATGCGAATAAGGTGATGAAAGTCGAGAAGACCTTCAATGTATTTGTAACAAGTAACCGGATAGAACATTGGCTTGAGTATAGTTAGATCACAAAAGTTCTAACTAGACTTACACCGAGGGTTTGGACCACAAAATGATCAATGGGTGGCCCACAAAAGGACTGGGGTTCGAACCACAAAAGGATCGAGGTTTGGCCCACAAAAAGACCAATTAAGGATAACAACACAAAAGTTGAAATACTTAGAAAAAATTGAGAAAACTCAAATATATTTCACATATCTTCAACGTCTCTTTACATCAACTACATGCCCTATTTATACTAGTTCTAAACCTTCTAGAAGAGCAACTAGATAGACATCATACATGGCACTCGGCCGAATGGGAAAGGGAGAGGCTTAGGCCGACTTGGGGAACGGAAAAGAACCAACCATTCATGTTCTCTAGGCCACCCTTTTGTGTCATCCATGTAGATAAGTGCATGAACTAGCTAGTTCTGAACTACCTCCTTGGGGCACGTTTGGAAGCTTATCCTTCTACATGATTCTCGGCCTAGTCATCCTATCTTATTACATGGCCGGCTTAGTCATCTCATCCTATTACACGACCTATTAATTAAGCTATAAGGAATTTAAGCTAAGCTAAAAGTTGGTCTCGGCCAAGACCTACATAAAATTCAAAATTTTATGGCACTTCTTGGGTCTTCAAGTCTTTTCTTCAACTCCACTACACACTCCATTCCATATTAAGCATATCACCATATGACGGACGACAATATTTGGCACCCCTAGCAAATCACTTCGCGACTCATGTTGGATGCTTAAGTTCATTGTCTTCTTTTCATCAATGGATGTTATGATACATATGTCAAAGTTAAACGTAAACCATGACGAGCGAAATCTCAAATTGTGTCATTTTTCAGATCATGTTGAGTGTTGAAAGTTTTTCTTGTCCGACATAATTTGTGTGGACGTTATGATACATATGTAAAAGTTACACGTAAACTATGCCTTGCGAAATCTAAATTATGTCGCGCCAAAAATTGTTGAATGGAAAAAATTAAAAATTACAAAGTTGAGGGGCAAAAATTAAAGACCACCCCGAAATAAGGGCATTAGTGCGAATGACACTGAAGAAATTGCACGCCTTTCCCTTCAAATGGGCTGGCCTTTAATTTTTGTCCTTTAAAATAGAACTTATACTAGAAGGGGATAGCTTGTAGGATATTATGATGCGAAAATATAAACTTATGCCCCGCGAAAAAATTATTTATCTTGATGAAAGAATTAAAGACCATCACAAAATAGGGGCAATAATTAAAGATGAGCACAAAAATTATCCGCAACTCACCGTTGATATTAATTTATTTTAAATATGTGTAATAAAGATTAATTAGCATCTAAATTAGATTATGACACTATATATGTCTCTTGTCCATTTCAAATATATTAATTAAGTAGTCAGATTTGGTAAGTCAAACTGCTCAATTAATTATAGATTATCACAATATTGTTAGGATTCTATTTTCTTAAGAAGCTACCAAAAAGAAGATGAGGACAAATCAAATGAATCATCACAAAAAACATGCTTTAGATTTAGCATTTGACAAGACATATGATATATTGTGGTTATATTTTTTTGTATATAAAGCCCTTAAACTAGAACCTAAAATACATCATCTTTTCCTTTTCTCTCTTGCTCTCTTTACCAAAAATCAAAAGGCAAGAACCATGAATGTTAAGGTAGAAAAATCAAGAATCATCAAGCCTCTGTATGAAACAACCCCTCACCCAACAACAAGTCACATTTCCCTTTCTATTTTTGATAAAGTCACTTTTGATACTCATGTTGCAGCAATCTATGTATATCACCCACCCACCCCACCAACTTGTGCCATTGAATTAGGGCTTAAAAAAACTTTAGCTATTTATAGGGAAATGGCAGGGAGACTAGGCAAAGATGAAAGTGGTAATGTTGTTATTTTTCTCAATGATAAGGGTGTTAGATTTATTGAAGCAAAAGTGGAGAGTGCACTTGATCATTCAATACTCCTCAAACCTACCCCTATTTTGCTTAGCTTACAACCTAGCTATAAAGATGTTGATGGTCTGATACAAATTCAAATCACTAGATTCATTTGTGGCTCCATGGTTATTGGACTTGGAATCCACCACCAAGTGGCGGATGGTCATTCAGCCAGCAACTTCTTGGTGGCATGGAGCCGTGCCACTCGAGGGCTCGGAGTCAATCCACTTCCTTTTCGTGATCATACCATTGACATTCCTAGAAATCCTCCATTTATCAAGTTTGAGCACGAGGGTATAGAGTTTATGTCGAAGCGAGTGAAAAAAGAATACTCACTCGACCAAACTCTTCAAATACAAAAAAATGTAACTGTAGAAAAATTTCATTTCACTCGAGAATTTCTCACCAAGCTCAAGGCGATTGCTTCCTCCAAAAATGGCCAAGAAAGACCTTATAGCACTTTCCAAAGCCTTGTGGCCCATTTATGGAGGGTCATGTCTCATGCTCGCAACCTACATGGTTCAGAAACTACCGTTATAAGAATAGCTGTCGATGGACGGATGAAAATAATCCCTCGAGCACCGGACGAGTACTTGGGGAACTTGGTACTCTGGGCATTCCCAACAACAAAAGTGAAGGACCTTTTACATGAGTCTCTTCCATATGCAGCAAAGCTCATTCATGATGCCATCAGAAAAGTAAACAAGGATTACTTTATGTCTTTCATTGACTTTGCGAATCACGAGGCGATCAAGAGAGATCTCATCCCCACAGCAGACATGAACAAGCCCATGCTTTATCCTAATTTGGAAGTTGATAGTTGGTTGAGTTTTCCAGCTCATGACCTAGATTTTGGCACAGGTGGCCCTTGTTCTTTCATGCCATCTTATTACCCAGTTGAAGGCATGATATTGCTTGTGCCATCATCAAATGGAGAAGGAGGAATTGATGTTTTTATTCCTCTACTCAAAGACAACTTGCCAACATTCAAGAAATTTTGCTATGCTATAAATTTCATGCAAGTAAAAGAGGCCCACTCATCTATTATACATAGTTATCTTTAGTTAAGTGGTATTTTCAAAGAATTGTCATAGAAAAACATAATATTTTAGTGTCATTTTATTTTTAATTAAGTGGTATTTTCAAAGAATAGTTTTCAGCTTTTGTTTTTTATGTTGTACCTGCTTTTCAATCTGTTTTTCTGTCATTTTAATGAGTTTAAGTAGTATATTGTGTTATTATCTTTACTTATTACCACAACAACATACCTAGTATATTCCCACCAAGATTGAATGTACGTAAATCTTATCTCTGACTTTATTTATTGTAGCAAGTAATTAACTAGCTTTATTTTTAAAATCATGAATTTCATTTTATGGAGACTTATCTGTAGATATCTTTAGGTGATCTAATGGAATAAAAAGTTCTTTATATGTGAGAGAAGACCGCATAACGCATGATGTACATGATCAATAAGAGAATATCGACAAATGAAAAATCTAAAAATAAAAATTAGAGATTATTTCAAATAAGTGTTTGGTCATCAAATTGTTTCGACTTCGAGGTTGAAATATAAAATTTGAAGTTCGGAAAATAAGTTTTTGGGAGCTTTTCAAAATTCTCACCCACAAAACTTTCAACTATTCAGATCGATGCCCTCATTCATTTTAACTTGAAATACTATTTTCTTTTTGAAATATCAATCAATTAATGTCTAATCACCTACTAAATCTACTACTAGAAAAGAGCATATAAATATGGAGGAGATGAGATAGTTAAATGGTATCCGTAAAAAGACCACACACTATTATACGGTTGAGCATTATTGTTTTGTCAAGAGACTTGTGGTATAGTCGCGTTATATTACTGCTAAATATATCAGTGACTAGTCTAACTCGTGTGAAGAAAAAAATATTTTTTATGCCAATATACCACCAGGTTGGTGGTTTATTTTATTAAAAATAAAATCTCAAAAAAAAAAAAAATACAAGTAGCTAGGAGTCAAACTTTAGCTTACAAATTATATGGTGAAAACAAATAATTATTCATCCTTACTGACGGAGCAAAATATTAAAGATGAATTGATGTTAATTTCACATGTAATCACGCAATTCGTTCTTGTTTGTTGTGCCAAAGATACTATATTATTTTTATAACAAAAAGTCATTCAACTTTAATTTGCTTAGTACCACATAATATGATTAAACTATTTTGTGTAATAAAAGAACATTCATTTTTTCATAAAGGGAGTAGACTAGTAGAGGATATTCATTACTTGTTTCAAAACTCTTAAATAGCATAATGTGCTAGACTAATTGCAATTGATACATAGTTGATATAGTCTAGGAGCTGCACTATTTGATGAGGAGCTAGAAAATGAAAAGAAAAATAATTAGTATTGGATAGCGCTGAAAAAGCTCGCAGTATCTACTGTCTGGTTATTGCAGCTGTTATTTATCTCTTCAGTGTTGATTTCTGTTTTTCTAGTTTCAGATGCTTAAAAGTTTTTTAGCATTTGTTCTGCGTTAAATGAATTTGTCTGCTATTTACTTGTTTTGTTTTGGTTGTTGATTTATACTTCAGGCAAGTGCGATACATCACTGCAAAACAGAAAGCAGGATCTCAATATTGAAGTTTCCATGAAAGCACACAACATCCATACTCTGGAACTGGTGACATGGTGGTGATTTTCTTGATTTTTTTTATGCTTTAATTATTGAAATTTTGATCATTATCGCACTGGTTTGTGTATATGATCAGTGTATTAGTGAATGATTATCAGTTATGTATAGATACTTGGAAAATGTAGGGAAATAATTATATTTAAAAAAAAAAAGCCAACAACAACATACCAGTGTAATCCCACAAGTGAGGTTTAGAGAGGTAGAGTACACCAGATCTTACCCCTACTTCGGGAGGTAGAAAAATTGTTTTCGGTAGACTCTTGGCTTAAGAGAAAAACATTTTAAGGCAGGTCGGGAGAAGAAATAGCAGATATTCATAGCAAAATACTATAGAAAGCAAGTAAAAGCATCCTGAAAAAAGAGACATTAACTACAATAAAATATTTCGATTAGCGTATTATTAAAGAAGGGCAAAAGGTAACATCAGTTGATGCAGGATTTGAGATTTATGAATTCCTATACGACTTCAAGTTATTTAATAACTGGATTCATATGAATCTGTAATCGACCTCTAGATTTGTCTCTCGCGAAAACTACCATGGTGTTTCAAAGACACATATCATCATTCCAACACCCTTGATTCAGTCCCACGTAGACATCTATTTGCACCAAATTTTCAATGTGTAGAAATTTTTGGAGGGATTTATGAAATTTTTGAGATGTTCTTTTCAGGGAATATGTGTCCCATTTTATAGGCGTGACCTAAGGTTTAGAGTATACCCTTCAAGAAATTCTAGACTTTAGGATTTAAAGAACATTGATTGGTCTAAAATATGCTCAAGCATTTGTGTGATTATAATTCACTTGCTAGTACGAAGTTGAAAAGTATTGCTCCCTCCGTTTCTTATGTGACATAACTCGAATTAGTGCAAAGTTTAAAAAGAAATAAAAAATTTAAAATTTGTGGTCTAAAATATGCTCAAACATTTGTGTGATTATAATTTTTTTGAAACTTGTGACTTTAAACATGCTGTAATATATATATTTAGCTATAAACCCATTAAACGTAAAATGCTAAATGTAAAGTTAGTTGTTTTCGGAGTCTGCTTCCACAGGTTCTTGAGCGACAATTAGTCTAGTGTCTTAACCTTCTCGACTTTAAATTTAAAACTGTGTCATTCTTTTTAAATGAAGGATAGCCCGGTGTACTAAGCTTCCGCTATGAGCGGGGTACGGGGAAGGGCCGGATTCTTTTTAAATGGACTCAAAAAAAATTTGTACTATCACATAAAACTGAATGATTGAAATAGTAATTTTTACCTCTTTCTTCTTTCCGCCAGGAATTAAGGATTTCCACCTAATATCTCATGCGTTTCACACTGGATATTATCTTTTTGAATTTATATCAACAGATTATAAAGGGTTTAATTTGTTTTTGTAAGTTTGGGTTTGATTTTGGTTTGGGTCTTGGAAAACAATTGTGTGTTTGAATTAGTATTTTTCTTAAACGGATTTCCCGAAATGAAAAAACTACCTTAAAATTTAAAATTGTCTGATTTACAGAATATAATTTGACTTAATATTTTTTTTTTGGAAGAAAAGGTCTATTTATTTAAATCAAGAAATAATGTTAAAAGCAAACTGGCATAATAATAGTTGCATATTATTCGTACATCTGTTAAGCTTGATTTGTTAGCTAACTAATAAGTAAGTTGATTACTACTTCATAATTCGCTTTCACCAACTTTTGAATTTATTAATTCCCCTCTCTAGCCCTAGAAGTTTCCAACATATCAAATTATCAATTGCCTCTTTTTCTCAGTTTATCAATTACCATATATCATATTATTTATTTCAATTAGTTGGATAGTACACCACAATTCTCTCGACAAGACAATAATGCAATAATTAGTACACACGAAAATTAATGCAGTAAAAACACAACCTCGTCTCCCCACCCGCCGGAGGAAAAGGAATGTATCACATGGTGGTTAGAATGTGAAAAATTGAAGTATACGTCCCTTTAAACTAAGTGTATAGAACTAATGAGTGAAGAGAGTATGCAAAATAAGAGAGAAAAATGATCAACTGACTTTGTATTCAATCATTGAAAAATGAATAATGAATTCGTATGTACAAAATATCCTAGTTCATCTATTTATACATTATAAACTAACAATAACTAACTCTGACAGATGTACATTAGCTGACTAACTAATCATGAAACTAACTGATCGTAAGTTATTAACTCTCTACATTTACTATTTAGTCCACTAGCTCATACAATGTAACCCTTTCAACCATTGTCTCTATTTGATGGTTCAATACTCTCCCTCAAGTTGATGGAATAAAAATGTTCTTCATACCAAGCTTGGACAGTAGGTAATGATGCTAAGCTTTACCCATCCCTTTTATCAAGATGTCTGCCAGTTGCTCCTTTGTATTGACATGTATAGTTTGAATAGTGTCATCCTTTACCTTATCTCGTATGAAATGACAATCAATGTCAATATGTTTTGTAAGTTCATGAAAATAGGATTAGCATCAATTTGAATGGCCGCCTTGCTATCACATAGCATATGCACTGGTTCTCCGATGTCATACCTAATTCACCAAACAATTCTCTCAACCAAACCACCTCTGCTGCTTGTTGACACCCAATTTTGTCCCATCTTTTATGATTTTATTCGTAATTTTTAATATTTTTGACACTTTTAAAATAATTTTAAAATATAGGCATATATGTGTGTATCTTCATATTATTATTATTATTCGCATATTTTATATCATTTGCATTTTTATAAAAATCATAAGTTATCCGAAATTTTATATTATTTTATTCTCGCAAAATTGCATTGCATTTTCCTTTTTATTAAGCATTAAGCATTTCGCAAATATTATATTTTTATTATTATCACGTCGTTATGTTATTTTAAATAATTCACATCTTTTACAAAATATATATATATATATATATATATATAATATATTTTAATATTAAGCCCCTTTTTATATTTTTAATCCATAACCCATTTTTTATTTTTTTCTAACCCATTTTATTTCCTAACCCAATACAATTTCTACCCAACCTAAATTAAAACCCATTTTTTCATCCAAGCCCAAAACTACCCAATTAAATTCCCTTATACCCAAACCCAAAACAATTAAACCCAACACCACAAGCCCAAACTCCCCAATTAAATCCCCATTTTCGCGGCCCAAACCAATTCCCTGACCAGCCCACTCCCCTCACCCGACCCAGTAACCCACCAGCCCATTTGCCCTTTTTAAACCAAAACACCCCAAATCAAAAACCAAAAATCGAAAACCTAAAACCCAACCCCCCCAAGTCGCCAGACACCCTACACCCCGCTTCTACGTCGCTACCCTACCCCGTCACTTCGCCACTGCCACCACCCTACCCTGACACCGCCGAACACATGCCCCAAGAAATCGCGCCCCAAAATCAGATTTTTGTTCCCCCTTTATTTTGAAATTCGAATTCGTTTTAAGGGGGTATGAGGGGGTTTGAACGTTGGGGTGAGTACCTATAAATACCCCCCCTTGTTCTTCATTTTTTGGGTCGGAAAATCTGGTCTTTGGGGTCGATTCTGAGAATTTTCGGGTCATTTTTAGGTCCGAAATTTAAGAAATCCGAAATCTCCTTTAAAGGTTTGGCATTATATTTTGTTGGTGTTGTTCTTCACTAAAAAAAAAAAAGGGGAGACAATCCGAAATCTTTGTTTGTTCTTGCATGTGTTCTTCAACTTAAAGATTCCGAAATATAGGTCGAAATTATTGCTTTTTTTTGTGTTGAAGAATCTGGATTTTTAGCTATTTTTCACTGTTTTTTTGGTCCGGGTCGGGTCACATTCCGGGTCGGGTCGGGTCATTCCGGGTCGGGTCAAACATCCGAAAATCAGAAAAACAGAGTCCTATTTCCAGAAAAAATCAGAATTCAAAAAAAAATCTACAACAAATCAGAATTCTAACATTTCTGAGCGGATTCGACGATTCAAAACACGCCTCGGTTCGCTACCCGGAAAAGGTTAGACTCGTTCCAATTCTTCTGTATTTCTTAAAGCTTAGTTGATTGTGTTGTTTATGCTTGATTTAGTATGATATTTTGCTAAATAATGTAGTCTTGATTAATTGATATGATAATGAGACGTTTTGTATATACGTCATTGGTATATTTCTGACTTCTGATTTTTGATGTTGATATGTGATAGATGATATTACCTCAATGTGTTGGTTAGCTAATTATTGTCATTAGCTTTAGTAAGGCATCTTGGGTCCATTATTAAGTGCAATACGGATAATGTAAGATTAATATGTGTTTGGAAGAGCTACGACGTGATTAAATATTCTTAGGACACTTAACGATTTGTTGATATTCAAAATTATTGTATGTTGTAGTTTGGTCGCTGCCTATTAAATCAAACAATGAGCATACTTTAATTGATTTAAATGGCGATATTTACATGCTATATTCTAGATTAATATGTGCAATTTTAAAAGGAGTATATTATCCATGTCTAATATAATAGTATGTGCGTTTGGTTTAAGTTTATGAATGTCATGTTCCTTTAAGATTAAGATTAGTCCAACGTAATTTATTATGTATGTATACATAATTTATACATTAGTCTTCCTTGCCTCTTTTATTCTTGTTTAAATTTAGAACCGGTTGTGTTAGCATATATTCTTTCTTCGGCTACTTTAACGTGCCAAAATCTGATCAAACACATGTCTTTGAAGCTATATTTGTAATTACTACTGTAGTTTACAATCCTGTTTCATGTGAGCATGTATAAGATGAGATTAGGTATAGAAACCGCCTAGAAAAAAAAATAGAAATATTTCCGACTAGGTTCTTGATATAGATAAAAAAAAAAATGCCCATGTTCTTGAATAAGATGCACCTAGACATGTCTAAGCTGCCTATTAAAAGTATATGTAGTTTTCTTTGGTTCGTAAATTGGCCTTCGTGAATCATGTCTACTTGTAAACATATGGAATGAGTATGTGTTAGGGATAGCTTTAATTCTGGGCATGATGCCTTTGTGCAAGTGTGATGTAAAACCATTCTAGACTATTCTTTGTTTTGATTAGCTGTAGGCAAGATATGAGATTTGATTGCCTAAATCATGTTAATCATGCCATGCCTAATTTAAAGTGTCATTATACCTGGTTGTGTAGAATGAATGTTGTTGCATATTTTTGACTTGATTGACTCCACATTTAAGGAATTGTATAAAAATGATCATATGTGCATTTCTAGGCTTCCATACTCTTCTTGAATTGACTATATATTTGTCTTTACTTGCCTAAGTGTATAATGCCTTCGTAACGACATATCACTTTTCATGAATCATTTATTTATATTCTTCTTATATATATATATATATATATATATATATATATATATATATATATATATATATATATATTCTCATGTAAGGTCTACTAATCCATTTTTATATATATGAAATACATTGGGAGCAACGAAGAGTCTCGTTATGAGACTCATCATTGTGATCATCGTCAAATGAAGACCCGCATTCACATTCCTTCCATTCTTCTACTCGGGATTTCCAAACAAATAGGACGAGATGACATCGCCATCCGCTTTAGTTCCCTTTCATTTGTTATTCTTTATTTTCGTTATTTTTATTTGGGTCTGTAATAATTATCTAATGCTTGTGTGATTGTTAGGATATTTAGAATAATTAGGCCGATGAAATTGAATTCGAGGTCAGCGGTTTTGTTTCATTGCTTTTAGTTTATTGATTTAACCATCCATGCCTCGGATACTTACTGTTTTACCGTCTGCCTTTTAATTAAACATCGCACACTGGCCGATGAAATTAAATTCGAGGCCGCGCTTTGTTTCTCTGTTTTTCGTTCTTGTTTTGAGCATCCGTGCAACGGATATTACCGCTTTATCATTTTTACTGTTTTAAACTAAACACCGCATTTTTCCAACATTGCTTTCTATTTCGCCATCAGCTTTCAAAGATTCAAATTACCGTTCTCATCGCTTTCGCTTTAAAACTAGACACCGCTGGCCATTTTCGGAAATCGCTTCGCCATCGCCATCGCTATCGCTACTTATCGCCATCGTTACCGCCATCGCCATCGCCATCGCTATCGCATCGTTATCGTTATCGCCATCGCCTACCGCCATCGCCATCGCTATCGCCATCGCCATCGCCATCGCTATCGCTATCGCCATCGCTATCGCTATCGCTATCGCTATCGCTACCGCTATCGCTATCGCATCGCCATCGCGCATCGCCATCGCATCGCTATCGCTATCGCTATCGCTACCGCTACCGCCATCGCTATCAAGCATCGCTTCGCTCGCTTTCGCTACTACCGCCGCTATCAAGCTTCCAATTTTATTTTACTGATTTGAACACGATACTACACTGGCCGATGAAAAATATCCGTCGATTTTGAGGCCTACACAGTTGCAAAGACGGAAATATAACTTCTGGGCAATGATGAGGCTTGAACCTTTATTTCATCCGAGATCAACATGTTTAGTAGGCGAGGTGAATTATATATTCGCAGCCACGACGTGATTATAGTGATCTTTTCTATTTCACCCGAGAGACCGACACGTTTAGTAGGCGAGGCAATCAAAATAAACTACATTAGTCATATGTTTGCAGCCACGACGTGATTGGAATGTTCTTTTCAAAATTTAAGTCTGAGCCCTCCGCGATCAAAACATTCACTGTTTTGAATACGGATATGAAGTTATTTGTATTTATATGTTTCTAACCGTTTGTTCTTGACAGCTTGCAGGGATTAAAGCAAAATAACGACAAATATTTCTCGGAGTTTATTTATTGTTATTTCTTTCTTTAATTCAGCTTTTATCTCGCTTTGTATTGTAATATTATTTATCGCACTTATGTAATTATTGAAATGCTTATAATAGGCAAACTTAGGATTTATTCATAGGTTAGTTTAAGATTTGAAACCCGTCGCTAGCTTATTTTATTTGTAGGCTCGCAAACTTAGAAATCCTTCGCTAGTTTATTTATTTTAGGCTCGTCACGCTTATTCAAGATTTTTAAAACAACTCTTGTCATCTTTATTTGCTTCAATTAATCATATCAAATAAATTTATCTTTTTATTATTATTTTTTGCAACTTGTTGATTTTCGAAAGATTCACTTCTTTGGCATTATAAAGAATTTATTGTCACAAATGCATGTTTTCTAAAAACTTTACATGTATCTTTCTTTTATGTCATCCGAATACGTACTTGTATAAAATGCATCATATTTACTTGTATAAAATGCATCATATTTGCAAACATCTTTTTTATACTTATAAAACATGTATTTTTCTAGTGATAATTAACCTGAGTTTTACCGGATAACCGCAAGTTAGCGGATCTTAAAGGATGCCTAACCCCTTCCCTTTAGGATAATAAAGAACCCTTACCTAGAATCTCGCTAGTTTCGCAGACCTTAAAATTGGAGTTTACAGTGCAGCACTTAGTTTAAATATTTAGGTGTCCTAATTCACCGTAAACATAATTAGGTGGCGACTCCTCAATCCTTACCCAGGAATCACCCCATACGTCCGCGCTCCGCTTTGACCCGAGCAGGTCAAAATAGGGCGCTACAGCATGGCGACTCCACTGGGGATAAATCAGGTTCTTAACCATAGCAAAATCATGTTAATTATTATTGCGCTTTACTTTTGCTCTTTATTTGATTTAATGCTTTGATTTGTTTCCTTTGTGAAATTTTGCGTGCATAAACTGCTTTAAATATTATATTCTTACTGCTTTCCTTAAATTGGCATTCCGCTCATATTTCTTCCACTCTGGAAAAATGACACTATCACACACTACACGCGAGGTGTGTTTTGCGCACCCGCAAATTTCTTTCAATCTACGAAATTTTAGGAGAGTTGGCGTATGCGCGGAGTGACCGGACCATCCGGTGGCCGCGTAGCCTTCTCACTCGAGTAGTCCGCTCGGGAACCTTGTGTCTAGTCAGCCAAATCTTAGAAAATTTAGGATAGAGCTATACCACCCTTTATTTTAAGTCATGCATGCATACACCTTCGGTGGGTCGATCCTTGGTATCAACTCCACAATTAAGAAATCCGCCAAAGATGTCTACGGGTCTCACAACCCAACGACCAATCATCATATTATGTGTAGCGTGATAAGGATAGACTAATCCAAGACTAATCATGACATGTCAAATTGGAAAATGTACATTCATTTTGTCTCATTTCCGACAAAGCATTGCGCTTTAGCAAATTGGGTCAAATCTGTCAGAATCATGCATGTCTGGCGTTTAGGCCCACCTCCGGCATAAGGGAGGCCCCATGCATATTAGGATGCGCATTTAATTGTCTTACAATCAGTTTGTTATTTTCTACTGCTTTCCACTATGTGTATATTATTTGAATCAATAATTACTCACCTTATACTAATTTGGTTTTCCTCATTTTTCAGAGATTCATTTTGCCTTATTTATTTCCCAAAAGTTGATTCGTGTTGACTAAAATCATGAGCACCCCATCTGTTATTTCCCAATCATGCCTATCCAAACTGTATTAGTACTTAATGGAAAATGCGATTTAAATTGAGGCCTGAACCACATTTTATGCATTTTAATGTATTTTTGCCTCCACCTTTTGAAAGTTTAAAATGACAAATCTGCATTGCTTTTGCTATTTTAAAATCTGCTTTGTTTAATAATTTTCCTTTCTTTTTTCATCATGCAAACTAATTTGTCGGCAATATGTGACATATAATGAAACAAGCAAACAAGGTCCCAAACAAGCAAGGCTTCGAAGAATATAAGGAAGACTCACAAGCGGAAGAATTGAGGCATTTTTGGAATAAGTCGAAGCCAGATTTGGATGAAACATCAAGATGGTTGATAGTTACAAACATTGGCACGGACGTTTGCCATTTGTACTCTTAGGCAACTGCACTACAATCTGAACTTCTACTAGGGCAATGCTATATCTTTCGTAGCCAAGTGGATACCAAATCATATACTAAGAGACTGATTGATGAAAAGCAGATGGACGCAGTTGTCCGGGGCAAACATGAACTACGTTATGACCTGATTCCCTCGGCGGGATACGTAGGCGGCCACATCGGCTTCGGTCCCATTTTAGAAAATCCTTACAATCCCCTTTTGCTTGTAATGAACTACGTCATGACCTGATTCCCTCCTGGGGATACGTAGGCGGCCTAAATCGGCTTCGGTCCCACCATTAGGAAATATTTTCTCCTTCATCTCACAAAAGACAAAATGCACCCATCTGATCACCCTGATAGAGGTGCAAGAAATCTACACAAGTCCGCTCAAAAGATCGTCATTCTCATATATCGACATCGGGCATTTTTAAGGGATCACTGCCAGAGGACGCCGATAAACATGGAAAACCATCGGCAAACTAAGTCTTCAGCCAGGAGAATTTTGGATAAGACGTTTGCTTTGTTTCACCGCATGTCACTGCTCGACAGACATTTATATATATATGCAGTATTTCTTATAAGCAAATTATTTTTCAACAAACATTTTTCATCAAAATTCGATAGAATTTTCATGTTTCTATTTCTTAAGATGCATTTCTATAAATTGTTTTCGAATGTTTTCATTAACGGCCGCCAAGACTGGAAGCGAGAGGGGCTACGGTCCGGTTAGCAGGACATGCAAATACCAAGACCGGCCTACAAAGTCAACGCGAATCAACTCCCCTCCCAAAACTCATAAATTTATTTGAGTACGTTCTTCAGTCGAAACAAAGAAGGAAGTCGCAACATTTTATGAGCAGATTCGCAAGGGCCTCCGTGATCGCAACTCACTACAAGAATCACTTTCCTGTTTGGAGATTGTACAAAGACGCCATGCTAAACTACATGTGTCCCAACCGTGTTGTGTCCACGGAAAGAACGGTATTTCGACTTACAGGTCGCATTCTCATCTACTCAACTTTTGCATCGCTTATGTCCACACATTAACTATCATGGCATGGCAATAGGGCCCCACTTTACATTACGTCAACACGACGACACAAATCAGCGCCCACCTTCTAATGCGGGTATGTTTTAAATCAGCGCCCACCTTCTAACGCGGGTATGTTTTAAATCAGCGCCCACCTTCTAACGCGGTATGTTTTAAATCAGCGCCCACCTTCTAACGCGGGTATGTTTTAAATCAGCGCCCACCTTCTAACGCGGTATGTTTTAAATCAGCGCCCACCTTCTAATGCGGGTATGTTTTAAATCAGCGCCCACCTTCTAACGCGGTATTTAAATTTCACCAGCGCCCACCTCCTAACGCGGGTATTTAAATTTCACCAGCGCCCACCTTCTAACGCGGTATGTTTTAAATCAGCGCCACCTTCTAACGCGGTATGTTTTAAATCAGCGCCCACCTTCTAACGCGGGTATGTTTTAAATCAGCGCCCACCTTCTAATGCGGTATTTAAATTTCAACAGCGCCCACCTTCTAACGCGGGTATGTTTTAAATCAGCGCCCACCTTCTAACGCGTATGTTTTAAATCAGCGCCCACCTTCTAACGCGGGTATGTTTTAAATCAGCGCCCACCTTCTAACGCGGGTATGTTTTAAATCAGCGCCCACCTTCTAACGCGGGTATTTAAATTTCAACAGCGCCCACCTCCTAACGCGGGTATTTAAATTTCACCAGCGCCCACCTTCTAACGCGGGTATGTTTTAAATCAGCGCCCACCTTCTAACGCGGTATGTTTTAAATCAGCGCCCACCTTCTAACGCGGTATGTTTTAAATCAGCGCCCACCTTCTAACGCGGGTATGTTTTAAATCAGCGCCCACCTTCTAACGCGGGTATTTAAATTTCAACAGCGCCCACCTCCTAACGCGGTATTTAAATTTCACCAGCGCCCACCTTCTAACGCGCGGTATGTTTTAAATCAGCGCCCACCTTCTAATGCGGGTATGTTTTAAATCAGCGCCCACCTTCTAACGCGGGTATGTTTTAAATCAGCGCCCACCTTCTAACGCGGGTATGTTTTAAATCAGCGCCCACCTTCTAACGCGGTATGTTTTAAATCAGCGCCCACCTTCTAACGCGGTATTTAAATTTCAATCAGCGCCCACCTCCTAATCGCGGTATTTAAATTTCACCAGCGCCCACCTTCTAACGCGGGTATGTTTTAAATCAGCGCCCACCTTCTAACGCGGTATGTTTTAAATCAGCGCCCACCTTCTAACGCGGTATGTTTTAAATCAGCGCCCACCTTCTAACGCGGTATTTAAATTTCACCAGCGCCCACCTCCTAATGCGGGTATTTAAATTTCAACAGCGCCCACCTTCTAACGCGGTATTTAAATTTCAATCAGCGCCCACCTTCTAACGCGGGTATGTTTTAAATCAGCGCCCACCTTCTAACGCGGGTATGTTTTAAATCAGCGCCCACCTTCTAATGCGGGTATGTTTTAAATCAGCGCCCACCTTCTAACGCGGTATTTAAATTTCACCAGCGCCCACCTCCTAATGCGGGTATTTAAATTTCAGTCAGCGCCCACCTCCTAATGCGGGTATTTAAATTTCAGTCAGCGCCCACCTCCTAATGCGGTATTTAAATTTGATCAACGCCCACCTCATAATGCGGGTATTTTATTTTAAACCAGGCGCCCACCTCCTAACGCGGGTATTTTATTTTAAATCAGCGCCCACCTCCTAATGCGGGTATTTTATTTTTAAATCAGCGCCCACCTTCTAATGCGGGTATTTTATTTTAAATCAGCGCCCACCTTTCTAATGCGTACTTTATTCTAAAGTGTAAACAGCGCCCGCCAATGCCATCATCTGCACAACGTTAAGCAACGACATCATTTCAACTTACAAAGTCATATTCTCTCATACATATCTTATGCAAATCATATACGCTAACTTTTATCTTAGCTCGTCCACGTGAATTGAATCGGCGGAGCTTTCAAAGATAACATGGAACTATATCTCACAAATAACAAAGGCAATTTGGTCAAACGACCTACTTGAACGCCGATCCGCTCTTTCCCATTAACTTCAGAATCATGACCGGTGTCATCCTAAGTCGACACCGGGCATTGTTTCTTGAATGTGCACCATCTTTTTGCAACTTCTATACCCCTGATTCTATTTCTTACCATGCAGTCCGAGGATCGTGGCAAAATTGGCTACTCAGTCAACTTTCTTTGGCCGAAAACTCTTTCATCGCCTCCGCCCAAAGAGGGCATCTGTTGACACCCAATTTTGTCCCATCTTTTATGATTTTATTCGTAATTTTTAATATTTTTGACACTTTTAAAATAATTTTAAAATATAGGCATATATGTGTGTATCTTCATATTATTATTATTATTCGCATATTTTATATCATTTGCATTTTTATAAAAATCATAAGTTATCCGAAATTTTATATTATTTTATTCTCGCAAAATTGCATTGCATTTCCTTTTATTAAGCATTAAGCATTTCGCAAATATTATATTTTTATTATTATCACGTCGTTATGTTATTTTAAATAATTCACATCTTTTACAAAATATATATATATATATATATATATAATATATTTTAATATTAAGCCCCTTTTTATATTTTTAATCCATAACCCATTTTTTATTTTTTTCTAACCCATTTTATTTCCTAACCCAATACAATTTCTACCCAACCTAAATTAAAACCCTTTTTTTTCATCCAAGCCCAAAACTCCCCAATTAAATTCCCTTATACCCAAACCCAAAACAATTAAACGCAACACCACAAGCCCAAACTCCCCAATTAAATCCCCATTTTCGCTACTGCCCAAACCAATTCCCTGACCAGCCCACTCCCTCACCCGACCCAGAACTCCACCAGCCCATTTGCCCCTTTTTAAACCAAAACACCCCCAAATCAAAAACCAAAAATCGGAAAACCTAAAAACCCAACCCCCCCAAGTCGCCAGACACCCTACACCCCGCCTCTACGCCGCCAAGCACTCTACCCCTCGCCACTTCGCCACTGCCACCACCCTACCCGACACCGCCAACACATGCCCCAAGAAATCGCGCCCAAAATCAGATTTTTGTTCCCCTTTATTTTGAAATTCAATTCGCTTTAAGGGGGTATGAGGGGTTTGAACGTTGGGGTGAGTACCTATAAATACCCCCTTGTTCTTCATTTTTGGGTCGGAAAATCTGGTCTTTGGGGTCGATTCTGAGAATTTTCGGTCATTTTTAGGTCCGAAATTTAAGAAATCCAAATCTCCTTTAAAGGTTTGGCATTATATTTTGTTGGTGTTGTTCTTCACTAAAAAAAAAAAGGGGAGACAATCCAAATCTTTGTTTGTTCTTGCATGTGTTCTTCAACTTAAAGATTCAAATATAGGTCGAAATTATTGCTTTTTGTGTTGAAGAATCTGGATTTTTAGCTATTTTTCACTGCTTTTTGGTCCGGCTCGTCACATTCCGGTCGGGTCGGGTCATTCGGTCGGGTCAAACATCCGAAAATCAGAAAACAGAGTCCTATTTCCAGAAAAAATCAGAATTCAAAAAATCTACAACAAATCGTAATTCTAACATTTCGAGCGGATTCGACGATTCAAAACACGCCTCGGTTCGCTACCCGAAAAGGTTAGACTCGTTCCAATTCTTCCGTATTTCTTAAAGCTTAGTTGATTGTGTTGTTTATGCTTGATTTAGTATGATATTTTGCTAAATAATGTAGTCTTGATTAATTGATATGATAATGAGACGTTTTGTATATACGTCATTGGTATATTTCTGACTTCTGATTTTTGATGTTGATATGTGATAGATGATATTACCTCAATGTGTTGGTTAGCTAATTATTGTCATTAGCTTTAGTAAGGCATCTTGGGTCCATTATTAAGTGCAATACGGATAATGTAAGATTAATATGTGTTTGGAAGAGCTACGACGTGATTAAATATTCTTAGGACACTTAACGATTTGTTGATATTCAAAATTATTGTATGTTGTAGTTTGGTCGCTGCCTATTAAATCAAACAATGAGCATACTTTAATTGATTTAAATGGCGATATTTACATGCTATATTCTAGATTAATATGTGCAATTTTAAAAGGAGTATATTATCCATGTCTAATATAATAGTATGTGCGTTTGGTTTAAGTTTATGAATGTCATGTTCCTTTAAGATTAAGATTAGTCCAACGTAATTTATTATGTATGTATACATAATTTATACATTAGTCTTCCTTGCCTCTTTTATTCTTGTTTAAATTTAGAACCGGTTGTGTTAGCATATATTCTTTCTTCTACTACTTTAACGTGCCAAACTCTGAACAAACACATGCCTTTGAAGCTATATTTGTAATTACTCCTGTAGTCTACAATCCTGTTTCATGTGAGCATGTATAAGATGAGATTAGGTATAGAAACCGCCTAGAAAAAATAGAAATATTTCCGACTAGGTTCTTGATATAGATAAAAAAATGCCCATGTTCTTGAATAAGATGCACCTAGACATGTCTAAGCTGCCTATTAAAAGTATATGTAGTTTTCTTTGGTTCAGTAATTGGCCTTCGTGAATCATGTCTACTTGTAAACATATGGAATGAGTATGTGTTAGGGATAGCTTTAATTACGGGCATGATGCCTTTGTGCAAGTGTGATGTAAAACCATTCTAGACTATTCTTTGTTTTGATTAGTCAGTAGGCAAGATATGAGATTTGAGTGCCTAAATCATGTTAATCATGCCATGCCTAATTTAAAGTGTCATTATACCTGGTTGTGTAGAATGAATGTTGTTGCATATTTTTGAGTTGATTGACTCCACAGTTAAGGAATTGTATAAAAATGATCATATGTGCATTTCTAGGCTTCCATACTCTTCTTGAATTGACTATATATTTGTCTTTAGTTTCCTAAGTGGATAATGACTTCGCATCCACAGATCACTTTTCATGAATCATTTATTTATATTCTTCTTATATATATATATATATATATATATATATATATATATATATATATATATATATATATATATATATATATATATATATATATATATATATATATATATATTCTCATGTAAGGTCTACTAATCCATTTTTATATATATGAAATACATTGGGAGCAACGAAGAGTCTCGTTATGAGACTCATCATTGTGATCATCGTCAAATGAAGACCCGCATTCACATTCCTTCCATTCTTCGGCCTCGGGATTTCCAAACAAATAGGACGAGATGACATCGTCATCCGCTTTAGTTCCCTTTCATTTGTTATTCTTTATTTTCGTTATTTTTATTTGGGTCTGTAATAATTATCTAATGCTTGTGTGATTGTTAGGATATTTAGAATAATTAGGCCGATGAAATTGAATTCGAGGTCAGCGTTTTGTTTCATTGCTTTTTTAGTTTATTGATTTAAACATCCATGCCTCGGATACTTCATCGCTTTACCGTCGCCTTTTAATTAAACATCGCACAATCGCCGATGAAATTAAATTCGAGGCCGCGCTTTGTTTCTCGCTTTTCGTCATCGCTTTGAGCATCCGTGCAACGGATATTATCGCTTTATCATTTTTATCGTTTTAAACTAAACACCGCATTTTTCCAACATTGCTTTCTATTTCGCCATCGCTTTCAAAGATTCAAATTACCGTTCTCATCGCTTTCTCGCTTTAAAACTAGACACCGCGTCATTTTCGAAACTGCTTGCCATCGCCATCGCCATCGCTACTTATCGCCATCGTTACCGCCATCGCCATCGCCATCGCTATCGCATCGCTATCGCCATCGCTACCGCCATCGCCATCGCCATCGCATCGCCATCGCCATCGCTATCGCTACCGCTATCGCTATCACATCGCTACCGCTATCGCTACCGCTATCACATCGCTATCAAGCATCGCCATCGCGCATCGCTATCAAGCATCGCTATCGCTATCGCTATCGCTACCGCTACCGCCATCGCGCATCAAGCATCGCTTCGCTTCTCGCTTACTACCGCCGCTTCGTTTCCAATTTTATTTTACTGATTTGAACACGATACTACACCGGCCGATGAAAAATATCCGTCGATTTTGAGGCCTACACAGCTGCAAAGACGGAAATATAACTTCTCGGGCAATGATGAGGCTTGAACCTTTATTTCATCCGAGATCAACATGTTTAGTAGGCGAGGTGAATTATATATTCGCAGCCTACGACGTGATTATAGTGATCTTTTCTATTTCACCCGAGAGACCGACACGTTTAGTAGGCGAGGCAATCAAAATAAACTACATTAGTCATATGTTTGCAGCCACGACGTGATTGGAATGTTCTTTTCAAAATTTAAGTTCTGAGCCTCCGCGATCAAAACATTCACCTGCTTTGAATACGGATATGAAGTTATTTGTATTTATATGTTTCTAACCGTTTGTTCTTGATACTTGTGGATTAAAGCAAAATAACGACAAATATTTCTCGGAGTTTATTTATTGTTATTTCTTTCTTTAATTCAGCTTTTATCTCGCTTTGTATTGTAATATTATTTATCGCACTTATGTAATTATTGAAATGCTTATAATAGGCAAACTTAGGATTTATTCATAGGTTAGTTTAAGATTTGAAACCCGTCGCTAGCTTATTTTATTTGTAGGCTCGCAAACTTAGAAATCCTTCGCTAGTTTATTTATTTTAGGCTCGTCACGCTTATTCAAGATTTTTAAAACAACTCTTGTCATCTTTATTTGCTTCAATTAATCATATCAAATAAATTTATCTTTTTATTATTATTTTTTGCAACTTGTTGATTTTCGAAAGATTCACTTCTTTGGCATTATAAAGAATTTATTGTCACAAATGCATGTTTTCTAAAAACTTTACATGTATCTTTCTTTTATGTCATCCGAATACGTACTTGTATAAAATGCATCATATTTACTTGTATAAAATGCATCATATTTGCAAACATCTTTTTTATACTTATAAAACATGTATTTTTCTAGTGATAATTAACCTGAGTTTTACCGGATAACCGCAAGTTAGCGGATCTTAAAGGATGCCTAACCCCTTTCCTTTAGGATAATAAAGAACCCTTACCTAGAATCTCGCTAGTTTCGCAGACCTTAAAATTGGAGTTTACAGTGCAGCACTTAGTTTAAATATTTAGGTGTCCTAATTCACCGTAAACATAATTAGGTGGCGACTCCTCAATCCTTACCCAGGAATCACCCCATACGTCCGCGCTCCGCTTTGACCCGAGCAGGTCAAAATAGGGCGCTACACTGCTGTAGAAGCCATGCTTCTAAACTCAGCTTCAGCTGAGCGCCTAGCCATTGTCTCTTGTTTCTTGGACTTCCAAGAGATTAAGGCATCACCATAGAAGATCAAATACCTTGTGACTGATCTCTTGCATTGTAAACAGGCACCCCAATCAGCATCACAATATGCTATCAGTCTTGCTTCACATGTTGATGGCAATAAAACACATTAACCTGGTGCAGACTTGATATATCTAACCATTTTTAGTTGCTTCCATGTGGGACTATTTTGGGACATGCATAAACTGGCTAAGAGTTTGGACAACAAATGAGATATTTGGTCTGGTCATGGTCAAGTACAAGAGTCTCCCTATCAACCTCTGATAAACACCAGGATTTGGCAAAGCTGCATCCTCTTGACATGGTCTTGTCTTGCTAATCATTGCATTCAACTCTATAGATTTCAATTTTTGATTGCTCTCCAAATGAGTATTTGAAGGCTTAGATGTTGTCAATCCAAGCTTAGCAATTAGATCCAAGACATACTTCATTTGGCTCATATAGATCCCCTTTTCAGACCTAGCAAACTCAATACCAAGAAAAAACTTAAGCTCTCCCAAGTCCTTCACCTTGAAGAACTATAAATCAACTAGTTTTTGCAATAAGGTCTGCATCATTCCTATAATTAACAAATCATCAACATATATCAAGACTAATAAAAAGTTTGACATCCTCTTATTTTCTGAAGAGAGAGTAATCATAATGACTTTGACTAAATCCCAAATATTGAAGAGCTTGTGTAAGCTTGAGATTCTATTATTTGAAGCTTGCTTAAACCCATATAAGGACTTATGAAGCTTGCATGCTAAAGTCTCCCCCTGTCTTGCAGTCTGGTGAGAAAAACCTTGAGGAATTGTCATGCACACCTTTTCAACCAAATCTCTTTGCATAAAAACATTGTGTACATCCATTTGAATTATGTACCAACCAGGATGTGCAACAACTTCTATAATGGATCTGACAGTGACCATCTTGGCCACAGATGAGAAAGTATCAGTGTAGTACAAACCTTCTTGCTGGGTATAACCCTTAGCCACCAACCTAGCTTTGTATCTTTTCACCTCACCAGAGCCCTTGCATTTGACCTTGTATACCCATTTACACCTAATGGGTTGTTTTCCCATTGGGAAATACACAATACTCCAAGTGGTGTTTTCTTCAAGAGCCTGGATATCCTCTTTCATAGCCTGAATCCATTTAGGGTCCTTAGATGCTTCCCCAAAGGAATTGGGCTCAACCTTAGCTATATAGGTCGTAAGACACCGAGCATAAGCAGGCTTCAATGCCTTACAGTTCAGAAAATTAGACATAGCATATTGGCAAGAAGAAGCTGAAAGTTGTGAAACAATGAAGTCATGCATCCACGTAGGTTGCCTAGGAACTCCGTCTGATTTTCTAGTAGCAACATGAGCAACCGGTGGAGGAACTGTAGTCTCAAAATGAGCAGGAACTTCTAGTGGAATAATATTAGAAAGAACTTCATCTTGTAGAGAAACCTCAGGAGGCTGAGAAGCAATATCATATATAGATGATATGACAAGATCATCATAATCATTCTCACCTAGGAGAGGCTCACTAAGAGTAGAAAAACAGGATTGTGCATCATTATGAAATGAAGGATGTTGCTGCTTAAAAAGAAACATATCTTTTTTTAAGGTGACATCTCTACTGATGAAGCAACAATAATTGACCAAATCATAGAGTTTGTATCCCTTTTGCACTAAGGAGTAACTTAAGAAAACTGTTGGAACAGCTCTAGAGGCAAATTTATATTCCTTTTTTTAGATTAGCAACATAATAAAGACAGCCTATCACTCTCAAGTGATCCAAAGAAGGGACTTACCAAAAAGAAGTTCAAGAGGACATTTATTTCATATAGTTTTGGAAGGAAGTCTGTTTATCAAATAGACAAGGTCCTAATATGCATTATCCCCAAAACTTCAAAGGTAAACCTGCCTGGAACCTAAGAGTCCTTGTTGTATCCAAAATGTATCTATGTCTCCTTTTTACCACCCCATTTTGTTGGGTGTATAAGGACAAGTACATTGATGAGTAATACCCTTTGAACTTAATAAGTCCTTCAATTGATGATTCAAGAATTCTCCACCATTGTCTGTTCTTAAAGTTTTGATGGTGTTGGAAACCTTATTTTTAATAATGGAAATGATATATCTAAGCATAACAACATACTCATCTTTATAATTCACAAGGCATACCCAAGTGTAAGAAAATACTTTTTATGATAATGTGTTGGAACCTTAAAAGATCCCCAAACATCTCAATGAATAAGTTCTGCAAAATGAACATTTTTATTCCTACTATTAGGGAATGGAAACCTTGTTTTCTTTGCCAATGGGCAAATAATACAGTGTTCATGACAATCAACAATCTTCAAATGTGAAAAAATAACAATTCTTCTTAAACTCTCCATAGGCACATGCCCTAACCTTCTATGCCACAATTGACTATTCACGTTATGCAAAACTAAAGAGGAAGAAATAACACCAAGTAACTGCTTGCCAGTGTCCCCTGTGATGTTCAATTGATTCAGCACATACAAACCATGCTCCACTATACCAAGGCTCAATGATTGACCCTAATTGAAAAGCCGCAATGATTGACGAATATAATGCTCTTATTGATAATAAGATGTGGGACCTAATACCCGGTCCACCTGATGCTAACATTATTCGTTCTATGTGGATTTTTAGACATAAAAAGAAATCTGATGGTTCTTTTGAGAGGTACAAGGCTCGTCTTATAGGTGATGGTGGGTCTCAACATGTAGGAGTGGACTGTGATGAAACGTTCAACCCAATCTTAAAGCCCGCAACCATCCGGACCGTCCTCAGCATTGCCATATCCAAGTCTTGGCCCATTCATCAACTTGATGTCAAGAATGCCTTCTTACATGAGGATCTTTATGAAATAGTATATATGCATCAGCCTATGGGTTTCAAGGATCTTATTCATCCGGATTATGTGTGTCTGTTGAGAAAATCGCTCTATGGACTGAAACATACTCCTTTAACATGGTACCAATTGTTCGCCGATTATGTCTCCTCTATCGATTTTTCACACAGCAGATCCGATTATTCCCTGTTCATCTACAACAAGGGTACATACATGACTTACCTATTATTATATGTTGATGACATCATCCTCACCACATCATCTAATGCTCTCCACCGGTCCATTATGTCTCTCATTTCCTCTGAGTTTACTATGAAAGATCTGGGACCCCTGAGTTATTTCTTGGGCATCTCTGTCACTCGACATTCTAGCGGCCTATTTCTATGTTAAAAGAAGTACGCCGAAGAGATTCTTTATCGTGCAGGCATGACATCTTGCAAACCATCCCACACACCTATAGACACTAATTCCAAGCTCAGCGCTGATTTCGACCCTTCATATTCAGACCCGACTCACTATCGTAGCCTGGCTAAGGCCCTACATCACCTCACATTCACGAGACCTGACATATCATATGTTGTGCAACAAATCTGCTTGCACATGCACAGTCCGACGGAAGCACACATGCATGCCCTTAGATGTATTTTACGATACGTCCAAGGTACACTTCACTCCGAATTACATCTATACATCTTCGCTCACTGGTCTCACTGCTTATTCTGATGTTGACTGGGGTGGATGTCCTGATACCCGACGCTCCACGTCTGGTTATTGCATTTTTCTCGGAGATAACCTATTGTCTTGGTCTTCCATAAAACAAACTACATTATCCCGATCAGTGCAGAAGCAGAATACAGAGGTGTTGCCAACGTCGTCTCTGAGTCTTGTTGGATCCGTAACCTTCTACTTGAGCTTCACTGCCCAATTCAAAAGGCAACACTGGTCTACTGTGATAATATTAATGCGATATATCTTTTCGGCAATCCCGTCCAACATCAGCTCACTAAACACACTGAGATGGACATTCATTTCGTTTGCGAAAAAGTGGCTCGTGGTCAAGTTCGTGTCCTTCATGTTCCTTCCAGATATCAGATTGCCGACATCTTTACCAAAGGACTTCCACGCATACTATTTGATGATTTTCGAGCCAGTCCCAGTGTTCGAGAACCTCCCGCTTCGATTGCAGGGGTGTAATAGAATATTTGTTAATATTCTTTCATTAATTGTATATCTCCTATTTTAGATAGAATTATAATTCTTTTATAATTAGGTTAATTATTTACCTTATTTGTATTAAAATAAATATTATTATAACCTTATATATATTGTAAATCATTCATCAATAAAATCAAAGGAAACATATTCCTTTAATTACTTATCAACAAAAAATTATCTACTAGTACAAAATTTCAACTTTGAAGGCCTCTAAACTAGTTATACATCTCTTTCTGAGAGATATTTGAAAATTCTGTAAACAGATAGGGAAATTTTTAAGCAGTGACCTCATTACATACATCATTATAGCTTTCTTCTTAATCATTGGAATTTTTATTCTAAAAAACAAGAGAAGTTACGGTTTTTTTTTTATGCAAATTCACACAAAAATTAGACATGTTGACCATCTTACTTCGAACCTCCTGTTTTCTTGAGAAAATAAATTGAAAACTATTTTTTGTAACTTTTCAACTAATTCATTTTTACTAAAAATTGTGTTTTCACTTTTATCTTTTTTCCTATAAAATATTGAAAATATAATTAATTGTATAAATATATTCTATCAAACAGGGTAATCTTTTACATATGAGATGATATACAATTCAAGAAGATAGAAAAGCAAATAAAAATCATGCCGCCTTATTGTTACTTTTATTTAAAAAAATTACGTGTTTAACCTGTAAAAGTTATAACTAAGTAAATAAAAATTGATCACAATCTAGCAGAAAATGCATTGTTTTCATATTGCAAGGTCCACAATTTAAGTACACAATTTTCAACCAATTTAGATTGATTAAACTCCACATAGTCGGTTGGGGACTTATTGTCCTTTTCCAAAATTCCCTATGTAGAATTTCGATTGATTAATTATACTGAAAATGTCTAATAAAAAACAAGTTAGAAAACTGATGTCTTGACGTCCGGTTGGGCAGCTCAATTGGTTTCAAGGGGGATATTTGGAATAAGAGACCAAGGATCGAATCCCGTCAGCGGCAGTGTGGGGGTTTCTTCTTGAAATAAAGGAGGGCCCTCAGCGCAGCTGCAGACTGGTCTAACCTTTGAAATCAATTGAGTCACCATGATTTACCTCCTTCACAGACCTGTCGGACCGGGGTGTGGGGGCTCCTAGGGTGGGAGATTCCACTTTTAGGGGGATATTTGGAATAAGAAAACTGATGTCTTGACAAACGACAAAAAGTTGGTGCCTTGCAATGACAAAAAAAAAATGTAGCCACATTTTTTTTTTTTTGGGTAATAGTGGCAGGTTACTATATTTCCTTGATTTTATTATTAATCATTTTTTTCATGAGAAACTTATCACGAATTCAGTGATCTATATCATTTTCGTGATTGCTGTTGGATTTGTGGACTTAAAGATGGAAAGAATCACTTAAGAATATTTTTTGTACTGTTGACAATTGAATAGTGATCATAATAGCCAATTTAATTTCATTGGCCTTTAAGTTGCACCATTACCTATGTTAATATTTGAAATCTGGTTAAATGACAAAATATGTTCGATATGGATTAATAAGCACTATGAATTCATTATTCAATTGTAATTTGGAAGCTTTATGCGATGTGCAAAAAGAGAAGTTTATTTAACAGGAAGTAAACAATGGAAGGCAAAGATACTAAGATAGTCATACATAATTTACATAGCAGTAATGTTTTGTACCCAAGTTAAGTTCAAGGATTCATCTTCCTATAAGTTTCAAACTTGACACATTTATGACATGTCATTTTATTATTATAAGCCCAATTCATCGCCTTCTACATTTGATTTACATTTTTTTGGTTTATAATCCAGTGTCTTATACTCGCTTTGGGTGCCGACCAATCGGAATTCGTGTCGGAGATTTTACTTTGTGTGGGAAGGTGATTTTAGTATTAAGGCTCAATCCAAGATATCTAATTAAGGACAAAGGAAACACGTACTACATTACCACAACTTTTAATGGTATTTGATTTACACTTCCATCCAATGCTAATACCATTTTATAGTCTACAATTTAAGATATTCTTTGGTAGTTGATTTTCTACATTTCAGCAAAGGATAACATGACTAGTTTTTTAATTGTTTTTTTAGATTGGGGTAGGGGAATGGAAATGGGGGAGAGGATTATAAGGTTGGGAATCGAACATTCACCAACAAAGTAAACGTTCAGATAGTCAATCAATTGAACTACTAAGATTTCCCCGACATAACTACTTTAAGATAGCTGTCCGTGGATATTATTCCCGTAAATTCATCAACCATCAACATTTAAAATTTTTGATCTCCAAGAAAGGAGGATGGTATAATTCAGCATCTATAAGAGTATAAGACAAACTTGATCCTTTTTCTCCCAATAGATTGTACTTAGTGTTGGATATTACAAAGGATTTGCAGAAACGGAAATTACAAGTAACTGCTAAAGTACAAATTGAAATTACAATTTAACTCTAAAACTGAAAATTACAATATAACAACAAACTGAAATTACTTATTTTGTTGATCAAGAAAACTGGAAAGTTGTTTTTGCTGAGTCGAGTGTGGCACTCTGTCCTTAAGACAATATTGCCCCGTATGTATCCTTTATACGTCCTGGACAATTCGTCTCCCAAGATAAAACAGCAATGGAACTATTGAGCAAAGGAAACTCAAAAGCTACCATGAAGAATATTGAATAACGAAATGATGCTTGGAAGATTAGGAAGAAACTGCTTTGCTTTGCTTTCTGCTTTGTGTATTTTCGTGTGTGTCAAGTGTCCTCAACAATGGCGTAAGGGGTGTTTATATAGGAGGAAGAGGGACTGTTTGACTGCCTCCATAACAGCCATTATTGGCCAAATAATGACCATTATGGAGGTAGTAAAGCCACCAAATAAATGGCTGAATTGAGTCTTTGGAACGTTTCGTGCAGACCGTCGAAATTCGCACTTTCAAAACTTCAGGGACCAAATCATACATCTTGAAACTTCAGGATCAAATCGCACATCCGAAAGAGTTCTCGATCCAAATCAGACTTCAAACTTCGGGATCAAACTGCATTTCCGCAAAGTTTTCTGGCCCAAAAAGATAATATCAGAAGGCCCACGGCCCACGACCCACGGCCCGTGACCCGTGACCCGTGACCCGTGAACCCGAGAACCCGGAACCGGACCGGACGGGCGGGCGGCGGCGGCGCGCGTGTGGTCTTTCCTCGAACCGAAGCACATCTAGGTCTTCCCTCCTTTAAACACATGGGATACCCCTTGGGGTCCCAAACCCCAAACACATTTCGAGTCTTATATACACAACAATTCTTTCTTCCTCTACCGATGAGGGAGAATTGAACACAACACCACACTTTCCATGCTTCAAACACCTCACTTCGTGAACCAATATCTCTTTCATTTCTCAATGAAATTTGACGATTCTTGGCCCTACGGTTATCTACGTACTTAGTACATCATGCATGTGAAGAACCGGATTCTCCAACATCCGTATCACTAGTCTTTAAGCCGTTAAAGTTGGTCGGTCGTAACTCCCGCCAAAGGCTCATTTCCAACAATCCCCTCTTGAAAGAGATTTTGGCGCACTCACATGGTGTCTTTTTCATTTCAAAGAATATTTCAATGGACCGATGTTGCATAAGGAGAGGTAGCATCGACTTTGAACCTTCCATAGTTGAATACCATCGGACTTACTTATCAGCGGTGAACGTGATGTCTTGAACCGTCGGTGTTTAGTGTAAGCCAAGTCAATGGTACCAACACAACAAATTCCCTTACTCTCTTCTTCGTAATGTTTTGTCCGTTTTGGCCATGGACAACGTCTTGGATTCTTAAGTGCGTTCATTTTGAGGCGGCCCGTCCTCGCACTTAAATAGGTGGTCTCCTACAAGGTATCCTGCTATACCCCACTTCACAGGTGTTAGGAACCATTAAAAGTTTCCCAAAACCTAACCTCAACTGTTGAGGAGCATTACAGGTTTTGAAAACTTAACCTTTACCCACACTGCAGATAGCACTTAAAGTCTATCGCGGGAACGGCTTTGTATTTGGAGTTTCTTTCGTAAATCACTATCCGGTGCTCATACTTCCACCGGCGATCAATCGAACCTTTTCAACTTCGTTTTCCCATTGAACCAAATTACTGGGATCTCCAGTTCGTAAGGTTGGGTTACCGCTGTATTAGTCCTTATATTTTGGGTTTTAAGCCCATTCCCCTAGACAGGCAAGCCATCTGATATTTAGGTAAGCCCTTTGTCAATGTGTCTGCTATATTATCCTTTGACTTGATGTAATCAATGGATATTATACCCGTGGTAATCAGTTGCCTAACGGTCTTATGCCTCCGTCGAATATGACGAGACTTGCCGTTGTACATAGCATTCCGTGCCCTTCCTAGAGCCGATCGACCGTCGCGATGGATCATTACCGAAGCGTACGGGTTTGTTCCAACACGGAACATCCTCTAAGAAGTCATGAAGCCACTCACCTTCTTCTCCCCGCTTTGTCTAAAGCGATAAACTCCGATTCCATTGTGGATCGGGCGATGCAAGTTTGCTTAGAGGATTTCCAAGACACACCCCACCACCAATTGTAAATACATACCCACCGGGTGGACTTGGTGTTCTCTATATCGATATCCAGCTTGCATCACTGCATACCCTCTAGTACATTTGGATATCTCGAATAGTGTAACCCGTAATTTAACGTGTATTTCGTATTGTAATACCCGATTTAACGCCTTCCGGTGATTATCACTTTCGGATTACGGGTGAACCTAGCCAACTTATTGACTGCGTAAGCAATATCGTGTCGGGTGCGCTTGTTATATACATCGAACTACCAATCACTTGCGCATATCGCTCCTGGTATACATGTGCACCAAGGTTTTTATCAAGCTTTTGATTTGTATCCATTGGTGACTTTATCGGTGAACTGTCTAACATCTCAAACTTTCTCAAAACATCCTCGATGTAGTGAGACTGAGATAAGACCAGCCCGTCAGACGTCTTAGAGATTTTAATCCCTAAGATGACATCTGCGATACTCATATCCTTCATGTCGAAGCATTGTTTCAACATGTTCTTAGTCTCTAGGATTACCCTAGGACTGCTTCCTGTGATTAACATGTCGTCTACATACAGCATATCATAACAAATGAGTCGAGTTGCCTTTCGTGTAAACACATTAATCACACTCATTAATGGCGAACCCCTTCGATAGTAGAGTACTATCAAATTTTTCGTGCCATTGCTTGAGGATTGTTTCACCGCATGCAGATTTGATAAGTCGGCGGACTTTCTTCTCTTGCCCTTGAACCACGTACCCTCGGGTTGGTCCATATAGATTTCTTCTTCCAAATCGCCATTTAGGAAGGCCGCCTTAACATCCATCCGTGTATCTCAAGGTCACGCAAAGTCAGCGATCGCAATAAATACCCGTATGGATGTCATCCCGATACCGGGAGTAGGTATCAAAGTAGTCAAAGCCTTCGTCTGGCCGATAGCCCTTGACTACCAACCTGGCCTTGTACTTGTCTATAGACCCATCTGCCTTGTATTTCCGTTTGAGTATCCACTTACACCCCAACGGTTTATTTTCCGGAGGAAGATCAACCAACTCCCAAGTATGGTTGTGCAGAATGGAGCTTATTTCACTCTCAATAGCTTCTTTCCAGAGCGGTGCTTCTGGAGTTGACAACACCTTAGCAATTGTCCTTGGTTCATCATTAACCATATAAGCTACAAAGTCAGGACCAAAGGATTTATCCTTCCTGGCCCTTTTACTTCGCCTTAGATCCATCTCTCGAGTCTCCAAGTTCTCGAGAATCTGAACACTAGATTCCTGACGCTCACCACCTCGAGATTCGCTAGATCTCAACCATTCGCATCCGGCGATCAAGGACTCCGGTTCTTGAGAGCTTTGTGCATAACTTCGTTTGAGAGAGGTTATGTCTTTCTCCTTTCTAGGAAAGGTACTTTCAAAGAATAGAGCATTGCTTGATTCCATTATTGTACCCTGGTGGATATCCGAATATCCGACTTATGCACTAAGAAGCGATAAGCACTATCATATTTGCATATCCGATGAATATGCAATCTACAGCCTTAGGCCCAATCTTGACCCGCTTTGGCTTGGGTACTTCAACCTTTGCCAGACAACCCCACACCTTAAAGTATTTGTAGGTGGGTTTCTTTCCCTTCCATGATTCATATGGAGTTTTGTCCTTACCCTTATGTGGGACTCTGTTAAGAATCATATTAGCGGTAAGGACGGCTTCTCCCACATGTTTTGGGAAGACCTAATTGATAAGCAAGGCATTCATCATTTCCTTTAATGTGCGGTTCTTACGTTCCGCCACACCGCTTGATTGAGGTGAGTATGGAGCCGCCGTTTGATGAATAATGCCTTCGGGGCACAGTATTCCTCAAAAGGCGCTACATATTCTCCCCTCTATCGCTACGAATGGATTTAATCCGTAGGCTAAGTTGATTCTCAACTTCGCTTGTAACGCCTAACGCTTCAAAGGCTTCATCCTTACTTTTCAACAAGTAAAGGTAACAATACCTTGTGATATCATCTATAAATGTCACAAAGTACTTGTTCCCCCCTCTAGTTTGTGCAAACTTCAAATCACATATATCTGTGTGAATAAGTTCTAGAGGAGCGGTATTCCTTTCAACGGATCGAAAAGGAAGCTTGGTGAGTTTTGCCTCTACGCACACCTCACATTTATGTTGAGGGTTTACGTCGATAGAAGGCAACAACTCCATCTTTACCAGCCTTTGAATAGACTTGTAGTTCACGTGTCCTAATCTATGATGCCATAAATTAGAAGACTCAAGCAAATAAGAAGAAGGTTCCACTTTATTTCCTTGACGCAATACAGACATGGCATTCACTTTGAAGAGGCCTTCACAGACGAAGCCCTCCCCACAAATGTGCCATTTTTAGTGAGTACAAATTTATTTGATTCAAACACTAGCCTAAAACCAAAGATTAACCAATAAAGGTCCGTAAACTAGATTTCTTCTAATCTCTGGGACGTGCATCACTTCCTTCAGAGTGAGTTCCTTGCCTAAGTCATCTTCAGGACCACCTTTCCAACCCCTAGCACGTCCGAGGAAGCGTTGTTGCCCATGAACAAACTTCTTGTCGGAGACCGGAGTGTACGTGGAGAAGGCATCTTTGTTGGAACAGATGTGTCTTGTTGCACCTGTGTCCACCCACCACCGCAGACGGATTCTCAACCAAGTTGGCTTCTAGCACCACGGCCGAGAGATCCTCAATCATGTCATCCAGGAGCGCGTGTCCTCGACGACGTTAGCTTGAGCCTTGCCTTCGACTTGGCTTTCTGCTGTTGCTCGCCTTGAGCTTGCGGCATTCCTTGATCCCTGTGACCAGGTTTCCCTCGGTGATGGCGATTACCTCTGAACGTCTCACTGCGGGGCTTTGCCGTCTTTGTGGAACTTCCGCTTGTTGCTTGTTTTCCCTTTGGCCTCACCAGATTCGCCTTTGCCTCGTATGTTGTCTACCCTTTGGCAAGGTCTTCTTATTATCTTCCGAATTTGCGGTTTGATAACAAGCTCTTCAAAGGTCATTTCCTTTGTCTTGAGTTTCAAGTAACTCATAAACTCATTCCACGAAGGAGGTAACTTTTCAATCGGCGATGCAACCAAAATCGCTCGCTTGGCTTTAGTCCTTCCAAATCCAGGTGATGTAAAATCATTTGGAATTCCTGGACTTGGGACATCATCGCTTTGCTGTCCACCATTTGGAATTTTAGAAATTTCCCAACGATGAACTTCTTAGTACCCGCGTCTTGTGCGTTGTACTTCTTTGCGCTTTTTCCCACTCTTTGGCGGTGCCAGCAGTAGAATATACCGTGTAGAGAGTCTCGCCAAGCGATTCAAGATATAGTTCTTGCACATGAAATCGCTATGATTCCACGCATCACGAACCATCTTCATGCCGTTAACGACATGGATACCAAGGCCCCTTCACCCGCTTTCAAGAAAGCGAAGAGTCCATTTCATCTCCACCAGGATGATCTTCCAGAAGGAACCGCCATGCCCATAATCAAGTAGAACAAAGATCTTTGTCGCCATCTTTTAAATTCCGATCCCATGAACTTTTCAGGCGATCATGGTGGTGTGAAGAAGAGGGGAGCTCAACAATGGGAAGGCAAGGATGTTCACGCTTGAGCAGAGCCGCAATGCAGCAGCGATGAAGCGGAGGGTTCTCGCCAGCGATGGCAGCGATGGGAAAGGCAGCAACGTTGCCTCGAGAGGCAGCAGCAGTAGCAGCAACATCGGTCATATTTCCAGCCATGTTATTGCAGTTACCGTAAGCAAGATATTGTCTTAAGATGTTGGATATTACAAAGGATTTGCAGAAACGAAAATTACAAGTAACTGCTAAAGTACAAATTGAAATTACAATTCAACTCTAAAACTGAAAATTACAATATAACAACAAACTGAAATTACTTATTTTGTTGATCAAGAAAACTGGAAAGTTATTTTTGCTGAGTCGAGTGTGGCACTCTGTCCTTAAGACAATATTGCCCCGTATGTATCCTTTATACGTCCTGGACAATTCGTCTCCCAAGATAAAACAGCAATGGAACTATTGAGCAAAAGAAACTCAAAAGCTACCGTGAAGAATATTGAATAACGAAATGATGTTTGGAAGATTAGGAAGAAACTGCTTTGCTTTGCTTTCTGCTTTGTGTATTTTCGTGTGTGTCAAGTGTCCTCAACAATGATGTAAGGGGTGTTTATATAGGAGGAAGAGGGACTGTTTGACTGTCTCCATAACAGCCATTATTGGCCAAATAATGACCATTATGGAGGTAGTAAATTCAGACTTTCTGAAAACTTCAGGGACCAAACTGTACATCTTGAAACTTTAGGGACCAAACTGTACATCTTGAAACTTCAGGGACCAAACTGTACATCTTGAAACTTCAGGGATCAAACTGCACATCTGAAAGAGTTCTGGTCCAAACTGTACTTCTGAAACTTCTGGGATCAAACTGTACTTCTGGCAAAGTTTCTGGCCCAAAAAGATAATATCCCGAGATCCCGGAACCGGACGGGCGGCGCGCGTGTGGTCTTTCCTCGAACCGAAGCACATCTAGGTCCTCCCTCCTTTAAACACATGGGATACCCCTTGGGGTCCCAAACCCCAAACACATTTCGAGTCTTATATACACAACAATTCTTTCTTCCTCTACCGATGAGGGAGAATTGAACACAACACCACACTTTCCATGCTTCAAACACCTCACTTCGTGAACCAATATCTCTTTCATTTCTCAATGAAATTTGACGATTCTTGGCCCTACGGTTATCTACGTACTTAGTACATCATGCATGTGTGAAGAACCGGATTCTCCAACATACGTAACACTAGTGTTTAAGCCGTTAAAGTTGGTCGGTCGCAACTCCCGCCAAAGGCTAATTTCCAACACTTAGTATGACATGAGTTATTTTCATGAAAAATATTTTTTCCAAAGGAGGATTTCCGTTTTTTTATGTTTGGTTGGTGAGTGCAATATCATACATAAATTGAAATTTTTAGAAAAGGAAAAGTAACAAGTGACAGTAACTAAGCAACTGTAAAATGAGAACATAGAAAAATATACCAAGAAAATATTCAATTTCTTAATCCTTAAAGTAATGACCACCAAAAATGATGCTATTGAAACAATTATTTTGTCAGACATACTCCGCACCAACAAGAAATAAAAACTCCATAAGACCATGAAAAGAAGAAAAGAAAGAAAGAAAGTGATAGCATAATGTTATAGATTTTCGAAAATACAGTTATCTTGTTCTCATTTTTCTCCAAGTAAATAGAATTAAGATTTTCATACCTTTTCTTTAACTTTTTTGTTTAGTTTATAAAGGTGGTGTTTGAATTGACTGTGCACAACTCGATTATTCTATCGAGTATTTGTTACCTTTCACTAGCACAAGTATCATTTAATTTTGCATATCAAATCATAGACATACACAAGAGAAATTACCTAACAAAATTTTGTCTTAGTTGAAATTTCAACTTTAAGCTTCAATAATTTTCATCTACTTTATTAATCACTGTTATTAATCTGTATTCCAAAAAATCAGTAAATAATAAACACTGAAAATAAACAGAATCAGTGTTGAAACATAAGAATAATTTTTCAGAATATAATCGAGCCCACTTAGTTCAAAGTGTGTCCTTAAGGAAATTATTCCCCTCACAGTACTCGAGGTTGATGGAATATCCCCTCCCAGGATAGAACGATTATCTTACCAGAATAGTAGTACTCCAAATTCAGGTAGCGGCGAACCACTCAACGGCAGTATATCACACATAATTTATTTGTGCAGAAGAAGAAAAAGTTTGTATTGTTAAGAAAATTCGTAAGTAAAATTCCGAGGAATCAAACGAATTTATAGCCATGGAAGTACTGTTTCTGAAGGTTTGCAACCTTTCTGAACAGCCACTGAAAACTGGTGGGAAATTTAAATATGGAAAAGAAATCGGGTCGCGGGTCAGACACGCGGATCCTGCCGGGTCGCGGGTCAGGGTCACTAATTCGAAGCCGAAGCCGAAGCCAAGCGAGCGACGACGGTGCGAGAGGTCCTTGCCCCCTCAACCCTTTTACTGACAAGAAAGAGTAATTCTACTTATAAGTACAAGAACTTTTCTTTCCACTACCGATGTGGGACAAATGCTTATTTTATAAAGCAAGAGGGAACTCCCACTTTTCTTTCCACTACCGATGTGGGACAACTCCCACTTTTCTTTCAAATCATTTCCCATTCACCAATATCAATACCCAACAATCACTAAGTCGCGGCTTGGGTGCTTCATTGCTACGTGCCTACGTCTATACTTTTGCTTTAGACATTCTTGGGGTGCGACGAAAGAACAGTTCAAGCAAGTTAATTGACTAACTGTTCAGTCTACCTATTAAATGGACCATAAACACTTTGCTTGACAGCTCAATTAACAGATAAAAAGGTGAGTAACTAACTAATTGTTCCAATTTATCTTTTGCTTAATTCTTGTTGGGTATTTTTGCTCTATGGTACTTTATAAAGCAGTACGGGAAGTATATAACTATTACAAGTATTCGAAAGGATAAACAAAGATTCAATAATTCAACTAGTAATCTGAAAATTACAATATAATCACAAAACTGAAATTACAATTTTGTTGAAGACGGAAAAATGGAAACTGGTTTTGCTGAGTCGAGTGTGGCACTCTGTCCTTAAGACAATATTGCCCCGTATGTATCCTTTATACGTCCTGGACAATTTGTCTCCCAAGATAAAACAGCAATGGAACACTTGAGCAAAGGAAACTCAAGAGCTACCGTGAAGAATATTGAGTAACGAAATGATGCCTTGGAAGTTGTGCTTGTGTAAGCTTCTGAAAGGAATTCTGGTCCGAACTGTACATCTGGAACTTCTGGGATCAAACTGTACTTCTGAAAAAGTTATCTGACCCAAAAAGATAATATCACAGCCCGGAGCCCGGAACCGGACCGGACGGGCGGCGCGCGTGTGGTCTTTCCTTAAACCGAAGCACATCTAGGTCCTCCCTCCTTTAAACACATGGGATACCCCTTGGGGTCCCAAACCCCAAACCAATTTCGAGTCTTATATACACAACAATTCTTTCTTCCTCTACCGATAAGGGAGAATTGAACACAATACCACACTTTCCATGCTTCAAACACCTTACTTCGTGGACCAATATCTCTTTCATTTCTCAATGAAATTTGACGATTCTTGGCCCTACGGTTATCTACGTACTTAGTAGATCATGCATGTGTGAAGAACCGGATTCTCCAACATACGTAACACTAGTGTTTAAGCCGTTAAAGTTGGTCGGTCGCAACTTCCGCCAAAGGCAAATTTCCAACAATTCTTACTGCAGAAATACAAAAGGAATGTGGCCAACAAGAGGAATTATGCTCCCTAGACTTACTCAAGAAATCGTACTTATAATAGTAATGTGTTGAAGATTGGTGAGAATTCGACTTAATTAAGTACTAGTACTTATTTGGCCACATTCCTCCAAACACAGTTGAACATTGAGGTTTGTCCCATTGTCACCCAAGGTTGCAGGTGAAGTGGCTTTGCTGTTATTTGTAATATCTTAGTCTACTACCAATCTTATTTGTTTTTGGGCTTAAACCCCCACGACTTTAAAACGCGTTAGTGAAATCTAAGACTTGTTTTCGTGTATGCCCACATTTCTCCTAATATTTTCATGATACGAATTTTGCATAGAGTATAACAAACAAGTATAGTGACTATTTAAATATGCTTTAATTTTTAATTCTTAAGCGTACGCACAAGGTCTGAATAGTGCATTTATTTATCTTTTTGTGTCAGGAATGGGATGTTTAATAAGTACAAATTTATTAAAATTGAAATATCTAGTAGATATTAATCCTAGTTCAGATGTCAATTTGAAATAAACTGGAACAAGTTTAAAGGTAATTTGGCCTAAGTTTTGAGTTTAACTATAACCATCTTACATTCCCTAATTTCAATAAAAACAAAATAGAAATTGAAAAAGAAAAGAGAAAAAGATGAGAGTAGAATGTACAGAATCCCACAGCTAAGAGTTGTCGTTTTCACCATTATTCATTGCCTTTATTTTCCCGGCAACACAAAACAAAAAAAAACCTCTCATGAGTCCTGTCATCCAAAAGCGAGGGAAAATAATAAAAAGAATACTAAACATAAAAAAAAAAATTATTACTCACTCTGTTTCAATTTATACCATACATTTTTCTTTTTAATCCGTCCACATAAAATAGCAATTTTTTTATTTAACAATAATTTAATTTTATATGAATATCTTTAACTTAGTTTTATATCATAAAATTTAAAAATATTTCCTTTACTCCATCCGTCCCAAAATTTTTATCTTACTTTCCTTATTAATATGGTCTAAAAAAATTGATAACTTTCTATATTTACAAATAATTTAATTTTACGAGATTTCCTTTATTTCCTCCATCCTCAAAAAATTATCTTACTTTTCTTATTAGTTTGTTCTAAAAAGATTGACAACTTTCTATATTTAAAAATAATTTAATTTTATAAGATTATCTACGGCCACACAAGTATTTAAAACTTATTTTGGACTACATATTTTAAAAAGTTTTTTTATTTCTTAAATTCCGGGATAAATTAAACTAAGATAATTTTTAGAAGGAAGGAAATATTTCTTAAACTTTATAGTCAATCAAATTACTTTATACCCCCTCCATTCCATATTAGTTGGCCATATTTTAAAAATATCTTTCTAAATTATTTAGTCACCTTCTAAAAATAAGATAAAATTAAATAATTTTTTTCTATTTTATTTTTAATATTAAATATTTTTTAAAGTAATTAATATTAATTAAAGTGTAAATAATTGGAGAAAGATAAAATAGTATATTATAAATACCCTTCTATTTCGGGCGGGTAAAAGAGAAATTTGCCAAATAATATGATTAGGAGGGAGTATAAATTTTGGGACGGAGGGAATAATTACTCCAATAAACAACACCAAACGCTCGTCTTTTTCTTCTTTTTCCCACAAATTATTAAATAAAAACAAAATCTCACTTGTTCCCTCTCTTCTCCAGAATCTTCTTCTACTACCATCTACGGTTAGGGTTTTCAGTTCTCCGTTCTCGTTCGCCAGACCGATTTACCGGAGTACGGCGGTTGTTGGATCTGCCGATGGCGGAAGAGGAGGAGAGGAACGGTGGTGATCGGAGTGAGACGAGTGATTACACATCGGAGGATGAAGGTACGGAAGATTACAGGCGCGGAGGTTATCACGCTGTTCGAATCGGAGATACATTTAAACACGGACGATATGTAGTGCAAAGCAAGCTTGGTTGGGGACATTTCTCAACTGTTTGGTTAGCTTGGGATACACAAAAATCTGTGAGTATTTATACACATATTTGTGAGTATTTTCGATATAGTACTTATTATGTATTTGCTCGTTTTGTTAGCAACTGATTGCTTACTACGGAGTATTAACAATTTTTGCATCTACGGACTTGTGTATGTGTTGTTTGAGTTTTTCTGTCTGCGTGTGTGTGTGAGAGAGAGTAGACACTTCGATATAGTACTTGTTATATGTTTGCATTTTCGATATGCTTATTATGCTGCAAGTTGTTCTAGTATTTGTTCGTTTTTTAAGCAAGTTATTGTTTAACAATTTTTGCATCTACGGACTTGTGCATGTGTTGTTTGAGTTTTAATCTGTCTGCGTGGTTGAGAGAGACGTGATACTTCGATGTAGTACTTGTTATCTGTTCCATTTTCGCTATACTTATTATGCTGTAATTGTTGTAGTATTTGTTCTTTAGCTAGCAACTTATTGTTTACTATAACAATTTTGCATCTATGAACTTGTTTATGTGGTGTTTGAGCCTTTCTCTGTGTGCGTGTATGAGAGAGAGTAGATACTTCGATATAGTACTTGCTATCTGCTCGCATTTTCGATACTTATTATGCTGCAATTGTTGTAGTATTTGTTCGTTTTTAGTTAGCAACTTATTGTTTATTATTTTTGAATCTATGGACTTATGTATATGTTTGAGTTTTACTCTCTCTGCGTGTGTGCGTAAGAGAGAGTAGATACTTCGATAAGTACTTGTTATCTGTTTGCATTTTCGATATACTTACTATGCTGCAATTGTTGTAGTATTTGTTCGTTTTGTTTAGCAATGCATTGTTTACTAGTATAACAATTTTTTTGCATAAGGACTTGTGTATGTGATATTTTAGTGACCAAATGACAACGTCGACATAGGAAAAGGTGAGATAGGGGAGGGAAGCAGGGTAGTGCTAATTCTGCATCCGCGGCTAGTTTTTTGGCTCTTTTCGGAGAGCATCAAATCAACCGCTTTCATTTGCTTTGAGACTGACCCTCTTCCAGGCGAAAAGGGGAAGGAGCTTTCCAATCGATCACACGCCCGGCACAAGAGAAGGAAGGGCAAGAGAATAAATAGGCACTGGCATATTGCCTACTTGAAATACGGACTATATAAGCAAAATGGGGAGGGAATGAGACTGGGAGTTCGAAGTTTTTCTCTGTCTGTGTGTGTATGAGAGGAGATACTCTGATACAGTAGTTGTTATCTGTTCGCATTTTCAATTTACTTATTATGCTGCAATTGATCTAGTATTTGTTTGTTTTATTAGCAACTTATTGTGTACTATAACAACTTTTGCATCTATGAACTTGTGTATGTGGTGTTTGAGTTTTTCTCTGTCTGCGTGTGTGTGTGTGTGTGTGTGTGTGAGAATAGATATTTCAATATAGTACTTGCTATCTATTTGCATTTTCTATATACTTATTATACTACAATTGTTCTTATACTACAATTGTTCTTGTATTTGTTCGTTTTTAGTTAGCAACTTATTGTTTACTTTAACAATTTTTGCATCTATTGGACTTGTATATGTGGTGTTTGAGATTTTCTCTGTGCGTGTGTGTGAGAGACATATTACCTGTTCACATTTTCGACATTGCTGTGATGCTGCAGTTGTTGTAAAATATAGCATCCCACTTTTCTTTACTACCCAGGACTTCGATAAATTTAGAAATTAGGTAGAAGAATCAAGTTTTTAGCATTAGGATTTCACACTTGTACATGTCCTTTTGAATACCACAGAAAGCATCCCTATTAATCAGGTAAACCTCGGTTAACACTGCTTCAGACCATAAAGACGGTTGAAGTTGATTCTTCTTTTGATCAATCAAAACCCCATCCCAAACTGTACAAGCTTCTTCCAAAGCATACGGCTTTATGGATGTAGATGATGATATCTATACAGATGGATCTTATATATATCGTAGAATGAAGTACCACATGGGTGGTTTATTGTTCGATTTAGCAATTTATGGTTAATTGTAGCAACCTCCACATATGTGAGTATTTCTAAACTATCTGTTCACATTTTTGATATACTTATTATGGTGTAATTGTTGTAGTTATTTGTTCGTTCCATTTAGCAACTTCTTGTTTACTGTGACAATTTTTGCATCTGTGTCCTTGTGTATGTGGTGTTTGAGTTTTTCAATTTTCTGTTTTCGTGTGTGTATGTGAGAGAGAGAGGAGATACTTTGATACAGTACTTGTTATCCATTCTCATTTTTGATGTAGTTGGATGCTGCAAGTTTATCAATTTATGGTTAATTCTAGCAACTTTCACATCTGTGAACTTGTGTTTATAGTGCTTATGAGTTCTTCCCTGCGTTTTTGCATTTTTTCTTGAAATGCATTGTTTTAGCTAATTGTCGGTTATGTCTTGTGAGGAATAGAGATATGTTGCTCTAAAAGTTCAAAAGAGTGCTCAGCATTACACGGAAGCGGCTATGGATGAGATTACTATATTAAAGCAGATTGCAGAGGGAGATCCAGATGATAAAAAGTGTGTGGTGAAGCTATTGGATCACTTTAAGCATTCCGGGCCGAATGGGCAGCATGTTTGTATGGTATTTGAATACTTGGGAGATAATCTATTGACTTTAATTAAATACTCAGACTATCGAGGGCTAGCGATTCATAAGGTTAAAGAAATTTGCTTCCACATTTTAGTGGGTTTGGATTATTTACATCGTCAGCTTTCTATTATTCACACGGACTTGAAGCCAGAAAATATTTTGCTATTATCAATGATTGATCAAAGTAAAGATCCGACAAAGTCGGGCGCTCCTCTTATTCTTCCTTCTAGTAAAAGTAAGATTCTCTCTGAATCTGGGGCTTCCAAGGAAGTAAAGGGTTTAAATGGTGACCTGACTAAGAACCAGAAAAAGAAAATCCGGAAAAAGGCTAAGCGAGCAGCTCAAAGATGTACTGGCAAGGAAGCTTCTGATGAAACGGAACAAGATAATGAAGCCAGTAGTCCGGAAAAGTCTAAGCCTAGTGAGAAACCTGATAAAGACTCAATTGAAGGAGAGACTAATACTAAAGCAAGTGAAGATGGGTCAACGACAGACGGAGCAAGAGAGGTACAGCAGAGAAATCAAAGACCTAAAAGAGGCAGCCGATCCATGAGACAGAAACTATTGGCTGATGTGGACCTTAAGTGCAAATTAGTGGACTTTGGTAATGCATGCTGGACGTATAAACAATTCACAAGTGATATCCAGACAAGACAGTATAGATGTCCTGAGGTTATCCTAGGCTCTAAATATTCTACTTCAGCTGATCTTTGGTCATTTGCTTGCATTTGCTTTGAGCTTGCCACTGGTGATGTTCTTTTTGATCCACACAGTGGTGACAACTATGACAGGGACGAGGTATAGCAACCCTACTTTCAATATTTTAACCATTTAGATGCAAGCATGTGCAGATCTTTATTTTAGGAATTCAGCCATTATTTAATTCCATTGGTGTCTTAATTAATGAATTAAGTTCAAGGAAAGGAATTGTACTTACAATATATATATTCCGTTATGCTTTTAGGATTTGTAGACTTGATGTGTACAGGTGATACTTTAGGGTACTCATTCTTCTAAAAAGTTGATTAAAAAACAACGCCTCTTCAATGGGATATAATTTTGTCTATGGTGAAGGGAGGGTATTTATCCATGATGATTACTCGTAGAATTGGAACGGAAGTAAGAGATAATTACTTCCTTCTATCTGCCAACTTGTGGGCAGCACAAACAATCAAGTGTTGTCAAGGGAAACTGGAAGCACACTTGGGTCTTAAAGTGAGGCTAACGTAGGCTTGACACTTCAGTGACTTATGGGGAACGCTTCTGTGAAACTGCTAAGGAGATGAGGAGTAGATCTTATAAAGCATGGGAACCAAATAATTTTTAAAAATAGATAATTTTACAAGGTCATCTTGAGAAAAGCTATAGTTAAACAATACATAGTTGGCAAAATGATATATTAATTGTCAAATGAACTTTATGGATGGAAACATTGGTGATTAGGAATATGAAATTAGAAATTTATAAAAGAAAACTAGACATTTGATTTAATTTAGGAACATCATTTCTATGGATCAGAAATTTAATGAGGTATTTGAACATGATTGACGTAGTTTTACTTCATATAAGTTACTGAATTGCAGTTAGTCAATTCATCTAGATTATAGTTCTTGTTTTTGCATGTAAGCATATCTTTGTCTTTTTCTTTATAACCGCGGTGTCCGGGCCAATCTGGGTGCACCTCGACTAATCCCACTAGCACAAGTACCGGGTAACTCTATCTACCAAGGTTTGGAGATCTTTGTCTTTTTATAGTGCGTGTTTTAATTATGTTTGCACTTAAAGCTTAAAAGACATTTATGCCTTTTGCTCTTTTCACCTTTGACAATTCAATGCCAAACTAGTTGGGGTCGGCAATATGAATCTTTTATATAGTTTGCGCTCTTTGTAATAGCTTGTGATTGAAGTGTAGTTGTTGCTCTATTTGTAAATAGTTTGTCTTTTAGGACCTTTACCGGAAAAAATAGAAGAGAATATTTTTCTTGTGTCGAATAAGGGGTTCTCTATATCTCAAACATATCCCTACCCAGACCTATAGTAAGAGTAACAGCAACTAAAGCTTATCAACTAGTTGGATTCGCCTATACGGATCTTTTGCTTGCATGTTCTATTCTTCCTAGAAATTATAGATCTCTTGCGACTACTTTCTTCTCTGTGATTTCAAGTCTATCTCATCTATTTGTAGCTCCTTCAATCGCCATAATGTCGCACCTGCAAGTTGGTGCATTTGGTGGTATACGTAGGACACGCTGAAACTATCGCTTGTGTGTGCTACTTGTACTGTATATCCACTCTTTTATGATGGCGCATCCTTTTAAACGTCAGCATTTCTATGGCACTCATCCTGGGGAAGCTACATGCTCCTCCATCTTTACTTGAATTTCCTTTCAACCAAAATTGTGTAAACGTCCTTTTAAATCAAAACCAAGGGAATAATCTTTACCTTCTCTTTTGCACCCCCCTTTTAATTGTCCTCCTCACTCCAGCAAATATTATTTCTCTAGATAGTGTAAAAGGCTTTTTCTATGAGGACTAAGTTATCAACTTGTTGTACAGTAAGAATTTGGGAATGTGAAACCTGAAATGGAATATTACAGAATGCATTTGTGGCTTTAACTCATTACTTTAATATGTAACATGCAAATCATGTCAATCTCTCTAAAATATGTTCTTCCTATGCTACCTAGATAAAAGGGCAGCCCGGTGCACTAAGCTCCCGCTATGCGCGGGGTCAGGGGACGGGCCGCTATGCTACCTAGATGTCATTCCTATATATAAATGATTATCATATTTCTTAGGATTGCCTGAATTGATTGCTTGAAGGGGAGCTTTGGCGTAACTGGTTAAGTTGTTGCAATGTGACCAGGAGATCAGGGATTCGAGCCATGGAAGCAGCCTCTTGCAGAAATGCAGTGCGTACACTAGACCCTTGTGGTCCAGCCTTTCTTGGGACCCCGCGCTTAGCGGGAGCTTAGTGCACCGGGCCTGAATAGATTGCTTGAAGTACCAGCTGCTGCTAGTTTCACCTTCTGTGATCTTTTAACTGATCATTTAGTTGAATGTGTGGATGGTGAGGCAGTCATTTTCTTAGTGAATCACAATGTACTGTTCCAAAAGACAACATATACAGTATGATGACTGACTCAAATTGGTGATTCATCTGTTTTAGACAAAATGCCAACAATTACATGCTCTACTATCATGGCATCGGATCTTGTTATTGATATTCACATGATTATATATAAGTTAGTGGAAGACAAGTTCATTTTTTTGAGCATTGGGTTGACCTTTTGATGCCAGAGTTTGTCTTCCTTTTGTTGGATTAGTTTTTGCCAGGTTTTGCTTATAGAGATATTTAAATAATTCTTAGTCTAATGTTATTGATTTCTGGTTCATTTCAATGATCTTTCTTGCTTCCCATTTCTGCACAGGATCACTTGGCCCTCATGATGGAGCTTCTTGGTATGATGCCACGCAAGGTGATTTTTGATTTCTGGTTCAAGCAGCGAATAGCTAATATTTCTTTTGTTGAATGTAAAATAACTCAATCAAGCATGAAAGTGAATCTTATCTTCAATAAAGTAGGAGAGCTGATCTTAAGTTTGTCTGCAGATTGCCTTAGGTGGGCGCTATTCGCGAGAATTCTTCAACCGATATGGAGACTTGAGGCATATCAGACGATTGCGGTTCTGGCCTATAAATAAAGTGCTTAGGGAAAAGTATGAGTTCAGTGAACAAGATGCTAGTTACATGGCAGACTTCCTTGTTCCAATACTTGAATTTGTGCCAGAGAAAAGACCTACTGCGGCTCAATGTCTCAATCATCCATGGTTCACTGGAAGCCCCCGGGATCTTGTTCCTTCTACAACTAATTCTACAGCCCAAGCAACTGAAAATTGTGGCTTGGAGAAGAAGAGGGAGAAGGATGAGAGGGAGGCAATGGAAGTCGGAGTAGGCAATATTGTGATTGATGGAACCGCAAAGCCAGTCAAAGTTTCTCAATCCGTAAATCCAGCAAAACAGAGTTGACTGATTCAGGTTGTGGTCCTTTTTTCCATCTTGATTTAACTATTTTTTGCCCCTTGTGAAAGTTTGCAAGTGGACCATGGTGTACTTTTCCCCCCCTTTTATACCTATTTCATTTGCCTCTTCAGTCTTTTGAGATGATCACCAATGTATCGTTGTAGAAGCATTTGAGTACCATGTATTAGTGAGTATCACAGTATTCTTTCCGGGAGTTGAATATCCTGTCCTTTCTTTTGCCTTCTTGACAAAGCTATTCTTGAATCTTTGATTTGCCTGTATCTCGTTACAGAATGTGTGCAGTAGCCGCAGTTTGGATTTGATTTTAACAAGGGAAGCAGAATTTTACGGTTGAAGGCTTTTGCAGACAATTTCCGAGTATTATTATAATGGAGTTTTGCTGCATCGTACTAGTCCTTACATTTACATGTTTATTCTATTTCGGTTAAAGATTAACCGAGAGTGTAGGGCCTTATCACACGAAAAAGGTAACAAAGGGCCTTGTTCAATGTTGTGAGACTAAATTTACCTATTTCATTCCATCGCTACTTATTTTCCATTTCTCAAACATTAGTTCCCTGCAAGAATAAGCAAGATAGTATTTGGGGAGGCATTGATTACCATGTGAAATCAGGACGATTTTTGGCTTGGGATACTTTGCGATGATATAAATCTACACAAGAACCAAGACAAGAATTACAAACCACCAACCCAACAGAAGAAAATTTGAACCCAAAAGGGGTTTAGATATCAATACATAAATTACTTACTGGCAATGTTTAAGTTCAGAAACTATTGTCCACACATGACTACGAAAGAAGATATAATATGTCAGATAATTATATCTTGGACATGAGAACTCTCTCAAAGTGTACTCTTCGACTCACTACTAGCCTATGTTGTGTTTACAGGAGTACAATCAAACTCCATTGCCTTCTTGAGCGAAAGCTTAAATGGAGGTAATACCTTGTTTGTTAGAATGATGCACTAACTTATGGTGGGAGATACTACACTACATAACAATCTGGTATGGAGGGATGGCTATTCCTAATGGGCACCCATGGTATTTATTAACCTGCAGAAGATTTGGCATTGTCACCTCTCAAATCCTATGGATCTTGATTTGGGACAAATTGCGGACCATATTTTACTGATGTTGCACCTTACTAATGTGCAATGATCCTACATACCAGTCATGGTGCCGAATATGATAGCATCCAGCAACTCCTGGGCACCTACTACGTTTGTAAGCTGAATCTTGGTCAAGTTTTGCACCACCTGCGAATAAAATTGTCTATTTCCAAACTCATATGTGAAATAGTCAAATAGATGTACTTCGACTTAGGGTGTAATTGGCATGGAAGAAATTATTTGATGAAAAATGTTTTTTCAATTTTCTAGTAAATGTTTTGGAAAATGGGTGGCGGGAATAAGGATACAAGTTCCATAAGTGGCAGTACACATTAACTGTCTCATTCCCGTCCACCCTCCTATCCCACAACCCAACTCCCCACCACTCCACTCCCATGGTATTTGCATAAATTATATATAAATGTTCTTGAGATAATATTTTCTGATTACTTATCAAACACCAAAAAATAAGTAAAAAAATCACTTATCTTAAAAAAATAGTTTCTGTCCAAAATATTTTCATTTGTACTGAACACACTCGGGATTTAAGCTACCAGTCGTGTTTTCATGAGAGTCAGCTGCATAGGTCGGTCGTAAGCTACCAGTCGTGTTTACTGGTGATAGATTGAGAAGTCTTTTAACTTGTAAGTTATGCCAAATGGCAGGCCTACTAATCTCTATTGTATTACACATTCCTAATTCTGCTATAACATCTGAGTTCTAGCCAATTAGTTCATCACCCTTTATCCATATTTTCCACCAACAAGTACCTAGTAGAGTCCAAGAAAATCATTGTTTCATGTGAACTGCAAGCATGTAAAAGTCAGTAGTACTAATTACTAGTGAGGAGGAGCAGTTGCTTACAGAATTTTCTTTGATCTCAGATACCAGTACATGCAAACTGCATTTAATTGGAAAAATATATGATGAGAAGACAAATTTGGAAATATTGCCCAAGATGAGGAGATAGGTAACGACTCTTCGAGATCTAAGAAACATACCACATGTTCCTCTAGATAGGATCTTAAGTTCATGCCAAATATACCTGTACAAAAGCCAAGTGCAGGTATGTTATAACATGAGCTTAATAGTATACATGCATATCAATTTGCTTTATATGAATATTACAGATGAACTATTTGCAACACTAGAATAGAAGAAGAACCCATCTTTCTTATTCTATAATCCAATTACAATCCATTCTTTACTTTCAGGCTCTCCAGAGATTTCTCCTAAATAATGTTCTAGATTGTCAAGACGAGTGTTGTAATTATGGAATGTTAAGATGGATGTGTGGTCATACTATATAAGATTAAAAATGATCACATTTGTCAGAAGCTGCAAGTAGCACACATTTAGGATAAGAATAAGAGAAGGTTGCTTGAGATGGTTTGGTCATGTCTGGCATCAACCTATAGATGCATCGGTTTGTAGGTGTAAAAGTACGGTTCTAGATTTTGCCTCAGAAAAAGTATAAACCACTAATTATGAGCAATATTTTCGTTCAAATCGTGAGTAGTTTTAACTTAGGAAAGTAGGAGCAGCACTTAATAGCCGAGCAGTAACTGATAACTACATAGGCTTATAAAAAAATTGAAGACACCAAACTTTAGGTCAAAACAGTCTGACTGATCTGTGAGACTTGGACAACAAAGTTGAAAACCTAGCAACTTCATTTGATACAGAAGTAGTTTATTTATGAATGATGAACTTTTTTTGTTCATGATGTACATAAACAGTCTGACTGACCAGTGTGTCTCCCGCCAATGAATGTCTGTGCTCTCCTATTTGAAATCTTCCCGCAGAAAAAACGCTTTCAGACGTTGTTGATGACGCTTGAATGTTCAACACATCTCATGCCATCTTTATTAGTGTCGGAAATATTTCCTCCATTATTTCAGCAAGTCTTATTGTCCTTCATCATAGACAATTAATTCGTACGGTACAACACCCTTCAAAACATAAACATCAAATTCGTTAACTTGTGAAGAAGTTGAACTACTACACATTTTATTTCTTAAGACCTTGAATACTAACAGCAGAAACCGCAGCGAAGTAGTAGAAGATGGTACAGAAGCCGGTTAATTATTTGCACTTTGTTGTTGGTAATAGATATATACTTGTTTGCATTGGGTGTGTATGCTAGACATAACTTCTTCTTTAGTTGGTTTGTGAGTTGGTCCTTCAGTTAGGTCTGTCGAAAGTACTTCTATACAATCATAAATCGTTTCTACAAGTGTTTTACAATCGTCTACTTTATTAATTGGATTTAATACAACACCAACAATATAACGGATAGGAAAAAAGTATTTTTTTAATTTCTTAAATATTTTTTCAATAGATGCCTTATAAGTTGGTTTTTGCATATATTCATTAAGTAACAAAAATATTAATGCTATATAAAATAACATATTTGAAATATTAGGATAATAAATACCGAAAAATTCTTTAGTAGCTTGATAAAATTTAAAATCCATTAAGTTCTAAAAAAATTTCCCAATCATTATCTACAAGCATATCCCTTGAATTTTTACTATGTGCGTTAAATAATAAAGTAATAGATTGTCTATAATCGTAAGTAAGAAGTAGTTTCTCATACAGAGAATTTCATCTAGTCGAAACTTCTTCTGGAATTTTTCTATAAGATAATCCACAATCACGACATGTTTTTTTTTATACTCTTTGCGTCTTTGTGTTTTTTTACCTTTAAAAATAAAGTTTATAGCAAATTGTATTTTATCAAGAATGTTTTCAAAAAGTTTTAGACTATCCTTTACAACTAAGTTATAAATATGGCACGCACATCTTATATGAAAATGATCAGGAAAAGGTGGAGTTAATCTAAGTTTTAAAAGTTTTATAGCATAATCATTAGAAGAAGCATTATCTAATGTAATAGTCATAATTTTATTAATTATTCCATAGTAATCACAAATTTCTTGAATATTTTCTGCAATAAAACTTTCAGTGTGCCTATCATCTATATATTTATATGCTAATGACACGTTACCGTTAAATAATCATTACCGTTAGTACTACGACATATGTCAGAAGTGATAACAACTTTGCCATTAAAATGATACAGTGCATAACGTAAAATTGTTGATATTCACTTGCAAATTTAAAAACATCTCTTCTAACAATTGATCTAGAAAAACCATTAAAAGCAGAATTATATGTTTCTCGAATGTAATGAATAAAACCAGGAGAGGAAGGAAATGAAAAAGGCAAACCCTCCACCGCAATTAATTTTGTCATATTTTCCCTATCTTTGTTTTTAATCATATTTAGGACAAAATATTCCCCCCATCGTCGGGTTAATTTGACCCTGTACTAGATCGAAGACACTATGTGAACCTTGTCCCGACTCAGATGGCATTGGCACACCCAATTTTTTTTAGCCTGGTATTGATTCAACCTAGATATGTGCTCGCCTTGTACATGTCTCAATAAACCTTCCGTCCCATCTCGACCTTTTTTTATTTTTAAATTTATAAATATTTTTACAAATTTTACATCTAGATAGTTGATTCTCTTCGTCCCTATCAAAAATGACATGCATCTGATTTTAATTTTTATTTTGTGGGGCCTCGATTCATACTAGGGGGAATAGGAGGCATTTCAGTTTCAGTTTCAGGCTGACACTCATCTGACTCTGATCCTGAGGTTGAGGTGCACTAGTGGGTGTGTCATATATATTATCGTCTAAATTAAAGTCTGGTTCATCTACTTCATCATCTAATGATATATCATTAAAAAAACAGTTTCATCAATATGACTGAAATAAATCAAATCACCGGGACTAGGAATAGAATTACTAGAAGAAGTATCCTTACCCTTGTTACTCCTACGAGAAGAAGCACTCTTATCCTTACCCCTAATCATACGTTTCAATCCTTTTATTATAATTATGTAAATAAATAATTAAAGTAAATGAAATTAAGTGCGATAATTAAAATTAAGTAACAATAGTAATTTAAAGAAGGAACAAATGTACCAACGCCAACGTAACGTCGACATGTAATAGATATTGAAAATTGAAACTTTGCTCGATGGATGATCCTCAAGCTAGTTTCCAACTTCACTCAATTTTTTTTAACTTTGATAGAATATTTAATAGTAGGAAGATTTGTAGAATTGTAGAAAGATAAATTGAGAGATTAGAGAGGTTGTAGGAAGATTTGTGAGAAAAATGAAGAGGAAAATGAGTTATTTATAGTTAAGAAATAGGGTTAAAGTGTAAATATATTAACTTAGAAGTTAAAAATAAATATTAAGGGGGTAGGGGGTTAATGGGGGGAGGGCAAAAATGGTCGTTATAGCCGTTGCACAACGGCCAAAATTGAAATCTGATCGTTGTTGCAACGGTTATTTTTGCAATGAGGGAGGGGTCGGGGTTGGGATCAGGACTGGACGGGGCAGGACGGGGTCGGGATGGGGCGGGTAGGGTAGGGATCGGGACGAACCCAGGCCCTGTCCCGAGTTTGAACCCCGACCCCGACAATTGTTTTTTAATTCCAGATATCGGGATGTGCCGGGTCGGAATCGGGCCGACCCGACCCACTGGACAGCCCTAGGCTGAAGTACCCAAGACCTCTACTGATGCTGTTGTTTCTTGACTTCTACTTGTGTTGAATTTGTTTTTGGGCGTGTCACCATGTTTTCGCCTTTGAAAAATATTGGTATTGCTTAGATGTTTGCTATTTCCCTCATTTTTGGGCCTTCTTATGTTTTTTTTTTTTGCGCGATTATCAGTTTACGTATTTTTACAAGGCCTTTGTCATAAGCCAAAATTTTTAGTTGACTTGATCGGAGTCGTGATCAGGGGTGGGCGTATATCGGTTCATATAGGTTTTGTATCTGAAAAATATGAATCGAATTTTTTTAAAAAAAAAAACTGAATCCAATTTTTTTTTAAAAAAATGATATGTTCGGTTTATATCGCCGAACGTATCGGATTATATCGGTTTTTTCTAGGGGTGGCTAGTGGGCCGGGGCGGATCGGGTCAGGGGATTTTTTGTTTTTTTTAAAAATTGAATTTCCAACACTAAAATTGATATTCACACCTACATTACCACGAAATTTCGACGTTGAAATCTATTGTGTATCGTGAGATGTTTACTAAAGAAAAGGAAAAATTAGAAATGGAATTGGGGGAAAACACAAATTGATTGAGAAAACGGACGTTTTTCTAAAAATTGGTGGTGCGGCGGTTTGACCGGCCCCGTCTCGAAAAAATACGCAAAATAAAAAAAATCGGGTAAAACGGACATCCGAGCGCTGAGTTATGACCATTTAAGTTTCACCAATTTATAACTATTTTCTCTCCCTACATTTTATGTCAATGTTTCTGTGATATGTTAATCAAGTGAATGCCGCATTCTATTTCCATAAAAGCTTCATAGATTGACTTCAATGACTATGATTCAAGAGATAGTAGTAGCCTAAAATAAAAAATAAGATTAATTACAAATTTGCTTCGATTTTTTAGTTTGGTTCATCCCCAAAATTAAAGAACCGAATCATTTAATCCTGATTCAGTTTTTAAAAAAATCATTTAAAAAAAAATAATATCGATTCAGTTTTTTCGGTTCTCCGGATTTTTGCCCACCCCTACTCGTGATGAGAGATTGGACACCGCAATTGGAAATTATGGGACACGTGTTGACAGGTGGATTCATGAGTCATTACGGGTGGAATTCTTGCATGGAGAGTATTTTAATGGGAGTGCCAATCGCGGCGTGGCCAATGCATTCTGATCAGCCTAGAAATGCTTTGATGATAACAGAAGGGCTGAAAATCGGCATATCAGTGAGAGTAGGAGAAAATAAACGAAGTGGTGCCGGCAGAAACTGTTGAGAAAGCTATGAGAACTTTAATGGCGTCGCCGAAGGGAGAGGAGATGAAAAAGAGAGCTGAAGAACTGAAGGAAGCTGTGAAGTTGTCAGTGATGGAGGGTGGTTGTAACTCAGAAGGACGTGGTGTTGCGGAAGTCGAATGTATAGAGAGTGATTAAATCACAACTACTATATTTAAAGATAACTAATAAATAGTAATAGAGACAAAGTAAAAAAGAATACCAAGAATTTATGAGATTAGGTAAAATTGTATTTTTGACTAGTCATCGGACACAACCAATTCAAATTTTATTCCACTCTAAAATTACAAGTGAAATAATACAAAAGAGAAAGAAGATTCAAATGCCTTGGAAGATTAGAAGAAAAGTAAGGGATGATTTCAAATGAACAAAATCTTATTATTTATAGAAGGAAAATTGACTCACTAATATCATACATGACATTACTTAGAATGTGAGCATGCAATGTAAATGCATTTAACAATTTCATAATATAAAAATGGTTTTTAATATTTACATTTATTCAAATAAAATCATGATAAATTTAACACATGGAATCTTTTGTTGCCCATATCACTAGATAGATTTTTTTCTTCTAATAATGGTGTGTATTTCCCTCCTTTTTCTTTTTAAATAATGGTGAGTTCATGCTAATTTGTGCATATCTAAACTATTTCTTCATTATCTTCCGTCAAATATGTATTGAGTAACTCTATCCATCAAATTTGTTTCCCTATTAAACTCGAGTAATTGCTTAATGTTATCGAATGTAGAATTGTTTTTTTCTTCGGATGTCAAGCCTACTGTAAAGTTGTTTACCGTGTGAAATTTAGGTTACGTATTCAGGTTGTAGAATCAACCACTAATGCTTGTGTTAGGTTAACTGTCTATGACACCCTCTTAGGGTGCAACCCTTCCTCAAACCTGTGTGAACGCAGGATATTTTGTGCACCCCACTGCATTTTTGAAAGAAAGTCTTGGAGCAACGATAAAATTATCAATCTATGATTTATAGATCAGGGGTTCAGAATGTGAAATTAACCATCTAGGTTGCCTATATAACACATCTGGGTGCAACCCTTTTCAAAACTCTACGTGATTGCAAAATGTTTCGTGTACTGAGCTGTTTTTTTCCTCTTCAGGCCAATGTTTTTGAATTGGATTCAAGCTGCAGGTTGAATTCCTTACTTTGTAATTGAGGTGGGAGGGGTGAGAGCGGAAAAGGCTATGTTTTTGTATTTGAAACGGCATAGACTATTAAATTCAACCCCGATAATATTAACATTAATGCCCGGCCCGATAATATTAACATTAGCTGAGGTATCTGAATATTTTGTCAGACGAAAACTGTATCTGAATATCGCTCTGTTTTTCTCCCTCTATTCTTCTAAAGGAAAAGGTGCAAATTTATCTTGTAATATTCGAAACTTTAACATTAATTTCTGTCACACCTTGATCATTCATATCCTTGTTATTAGCAGAGCTTCTTAATTTGTCATTATCCTTGCAAATTTGACCAAAACCACAACGACTTCTATGTACCATGTTGCTTAGAAATAATCAAATTCACACTGAAAATGTGTGGGCTTTGAAAGAAGTGTTTACAACAACATACCCAGTGAAATCCCACAACGTGGGGTCTGGGAAGGGTAGAGTGTACACAGACCTTACCTCCACCTTGATAGGTAGAGCGACTGTTTTCGGAAGACCCTCGGTTCAAGACAATCACAGGCAAAACAAAGCAAGAGAAACGGTCAGACTCAGAAATTAAAGCATTATGAACATACAGATAATAAAATCTAATACGCCATGGTAGTGCATTCTAACAACAGGAAGCAATAGTTAACACAACTAAATAAGATAAACAAATTACACTAAAGAACACACAGTAGCATGAATCAAACTACAGGGGACTACAAAGCACTAATGCGCATATAAGTATGATAGGCTAATCGAGCCTACAATAATTACACTACACTATCATTTTGTAAGCGTAAGTAGGACTACGCTCGACTACCTACTACCCTTATACCCTAACTTGTGTCATCCACAACCCCCTATCCAAGGTCATGTCCTCAGTAAGTTGCACTTGCGTCATATCCCGTCTAATCACCTCTCCTCGATACTTCTTCGGCCTACCTCTACTCCTCCTGAACCTGTCTAATCACCTCTCCGCACTGAGGCATCCGTGTCTCTCCTCTACACATGCCCGAACCATCTCCTTTGAAAGAAGTGTTTATTAATTATAATTTACATACTATCAATTGGTGCAAATTAACACCATAAAACTGGACATAAACTCAAAATTCGTCAAGAATTGAACTTGAGGGCTGAATCTCGTGTGTCACACCCAAAATTTGCCCAATAATTTTCTTCTAAAAAAATTAATACGCACTTGAACACTAAAACAATAAATGCATAACATGTATTTATACATAAAATTTTGATGAATGAAACTACCTGAAAAAATCTCCAGTTTAAAAATATGAAACACTTCACACTTCTAAACATTTCCTTTTTCCCTTGTTCTATTTCAAAATTTAAATCAAGAGACTGTATAATGTTCAGAAGCACAGTGATTGTAAAAGAATAACTGGGGGGAGGTGCTGACAATGATTTGATGTAGTATTGCAATTAGTAGAAACAAGAGAATCAATAAAAGTATAACATAACTGCCCTTACAAAGGTTATTAACATATTAGGTAAATCAAATTTAACAAAATTTTGTCAGACTAATCACAAAAGCTCATGTATGATATCCCTTTTCCTGCTGCCTTTCTTTAGTTACTCTTCAAATAGAGGTTGGTAGAAGAGTTTAAATACCTCAACAACTTCCAGGTACCACATTGATTCTCGATCAGGAAATTGCGAAAGGTCAACAATTTTGTGTACCTAAAATGGGATAAAATTCTTAGGAATTGATTGTATAAAAAGTTCAAGTGAAACCAGAGACATCGAAAACCAAATACAGCATCACCGAAGGCTACATTAATACACATTGACTTAAGAACCAAATATAATTGCTTTGCAGATTTTCAAGTGATAATCCGCTAACAAACAATCTGTTTTCAAATCTTACGCAAGGTCTAAAATCAACAAGAAAGCACCAAGCTCAGCTAAAGCATATTTTCATGTTGTATACACGTCTTTCATGTTTGTTGTCTAATAGGTTTATATCTATCTGATGCCAGAAAACGCCCACAGGCAAGAGCTAGACCTGCACTGAATTTTTTTATTTTTTTTTGGATAATCGTGGTGTTCGGGCCAACTTACTACACTTCATTCATGTTTCTTGTCTAATAGGTTTATTTTTATATTTTTTGGATAACCGTGGTATTCGGGCCAGCTTACACCCACCTCGACTAATTCCACAGTATACCTGCCACATCCAACCAGCAACAGGTATCAGGTAACTCTGTCCACCAATGCTAGGACAGACGAGAAGAAATTAGCTAGTATTTTTGTCTTTACCGGGATTTGAACATGAGACATCATGGTTCTCAACCCACTTCATTGACCACTACACCCTTGAGTATTTTCTAATAGGTTTATATGGTGATCTAGTATGTACACTGCGCCCATTCTACTTTAGTGAAGGAATGGGTACAGAAAAAGTGGTCTCCTATCAGATTGCAGCATGAATGCTTCTTCAATACACGGCCATTGGACAGTTTGGTATGAATATTGACAGGTGAAAACAGTTAAGTTGAAATGGTCTCAAAACGCTTTAGCTCCTGTTCTATCAATACTAACAACAATAGTGTTTCTAAAACCGATCTATACTGCCAGAAGAGCAATAATCATTGAGCTCAGAATACCTTCCAAAATCACTCTAGTTATTACTTCAGTGTAATGTCTATAGTAACAAGAGGATGGCAAATGAAAGATGGTTCAACAACGAAGACAATTATTCTAGCACTAATTTTTCCAGTCAGCATCTTTCTTGTGCTATTTATAATATTCCAGGAGTGACAGCCACACCATTCAATATTGTCTGACATACCTTCTCTTTCAAACTCACTTTATTAATAACTTAGAGCTATGTGTAGAGCCGAATAGTTCAACTACAAAGACAATTTTTCTACCACTATTTTCTCCAATCACCATTCGTTCTTTTGCAATATTGATACTATTCCATGAGCAATATCTAGACAATTCCTTCTACACTCCCAAGCCCTTTTCCACTTTCGGATTTTCATTGGTTTCACACTATCTCGTTTCCAATGCTTACTTCTATATGTTATACCAACATAACTGTTATTGGCGGATCTTTGCCTAGAATCGAGGCTGACCTTTAGCTAGCCGTCCATGTGTGTGCTGCTATGAGTAGGATTTAAACTTGATGTTCCATAAACTTGGCAAATAATATGACAATAGAGATATCTATCGCATTGTACCAAATGCAGAACTTTCTTCCACAATAAACTTGAGATAAAATCAACCATTAAATTAGACAAAGAGAACCAGTAACCTCAACGTATGAGTAGATTTTATGTAAATTTGGCAATTGGAGTTGAAAACTTCAAATAGCATTGGCATAAATATACACAGTATTATTGGCATCAATAGCATAGAAACTCTACTGCATGCTTGATGGGATTGGAGCCAGGTAGTTTGTGGACTCTTGAGATGGAAGTGTCAGAGTCTACCTATCATAGTCCCTCTGTCCTATACAGGAGAACAAATCCAAAGGTCCTCCACTACAACATAGAATACCCCAATTATGAAAATGCAGAAATGGAAGATATATCATAACCTGCTGAATCATGCAAGGAAGAAACATGATACAAGTCGTTTGTTTTCAATCCTGAATGGCTTGAACTGCTCAGAGGAAAGCCTAGGAAGATAGTATGCTACCAAGTGCACTACATTTGGCAAGGTTAACCAGGAACTTGACATGTCTCACAGCTACAAAGCTTTCAAAAGGCTAGCCCACCTAGCAGTTTGTGCAGAACTGAAAGCTTAATGCAACCGACATAGGTAAGCCGTTTCAGCTTCCTGCTATAAAGCTTGAATTCAGGCATAAAAAGTGAAGCATGATCCGAAAACTACGCTACTCTTTGCAGTTAATGGAAGGTCAAGATTTGATTGACCGATTTCAAAAAGCGTAGTTTGTAATACAATTGTGATTTTATGAATGATTCTGCATTGCTGCTGAGATGGTTGAAGTTAAACTTTCTACTAGGTGACATTGGTTCAAACAGCATAAAATGGATACAAAAGCTAGGTCTTGTCCAATTGCAACTCTTTTTGTCAACAGCTGCTCCAGACTTTCTCATCATTACTGATTCTCTAATTCAACTGAAAAGAACACCGAGTACTGGAGCAGCAGTTACCTATTTCTCCTTCTCCCTCCCTTGAATGCAACCCCCACATTGCCTTTTTGTCTTTAGAGACTATACTTGTGCATCACAACCATTGCTTTTATAAGGTTCCTATCCATGCTATGCAAGCAGCCTAACTATAAAAGTAAACCTTGATGTTGAACTAAACTAATAAAATTTCAATATTAGACATCAGGATCAAGGACTACGGGACTCGGGAGCATTACACCAAATGCAGAACTTTCTCTAATAGTAGAACATAGATGAATTTAGACGAGATGGAAAATATTTGATTGGTAGCTGGGCAATCAAACACTCAAGAGACAACATTGAGTAAAACATTTACAAGTTTGATCAATTTGATGAACTCATTGATACAACACCCTACCGGAAACAACTTCTCTACCTCCCAAGGTAGAAGTAAGGTCTGCGTACGCTTTACCTTCCCCAGACCCCACTTTGTGGGATTTCACTGGGTATGTTGTTGTTGTTGTAATGACACAACACCCTAAATAAGCTCAAACCAAAATCATCAAGCACACTGAAGCAAGTTAACACAAGAAAAATCCTAATTTAACATGAATGAAGTGGTCAGTCGCTTAGAGGGAAAGGTTTATCCTTTTTACCTTAATTAAGGGGAGGCCATCTTTCCGGACAAAATACGCTCCAACAACCATAACATACATTCCTGTTAAAAAAACAAGGCAAGCACAAGTACGGATCTAATTGGTAGAGAAGAACTGTAAAAATAATAAGAGCATAATAAAGGTATAATTACACATGATCCCTTGAGATTTCAACCTGTATCGTAGAGTTCCCTATGATTCCAAATATTACACAGATCTCCATTAGTTTATAAGAAGACTGATTAGCTGTTTATACATTAATTTATTAATCTAATCCTTTCATGCACGTACTTGACTTTATGCAAATAACTCCAAATTTACGAAGAACGAAAATTCAAAAATAAAGTATAGCTAAAGTATCTACAAAATAATAAGGGAAAGACAAGCTTAAAATAGAGCAGGATATCACTTGAAGAAGTTAAAAGCGACATGAAAAGATTAAATAGACTTACCAATAGTTTTGTTACTATGCAAAAAAAAATCAAACTATTACCAGCAAACTGGCCACTAGTAGATCAAACTATTTAATTTCTATAAACAAAATACGTTTAACACACACAAAATTTGAAGGAAGGGGTGTGTTAGTGTAATATTTAAAAACCTCGTGGGAGGGAAAGACAAGCTTAAAATAGAGCAGGATATCATCTGAAGGAGTTAAAAGCAACATGAAAAGATCAAATAGAGTTACCAATAGTTTCATTACTATTTAGTATTTACTAGAAATGCAAAAGAAAAATCAAATTCCTACCAGCAAATCTGGCCACTAGTAGATCAAATGATTTAACTTATGTTCAATACCCAAAATATGTCTCACACGCAAAATTTGAAGGAAGGAATGTGTTTGTGTAATATTTAAAACCAAATGGGAGGGAAAGACAAGCTTAAAATAGAGCAGGATATCATTTAAAGGAGTTGAAAGTAACATGAAAAGATCAAATAGAGTTACCAATGGTTTTGCTACTATTTACTAAAAATGCATGAAAAAAAATCAAATTATTACCAGCAAATTTGTTCACTAGTAGATCAAATCATTTAACTTCTATAAACAAAATATGTCTAACGCCGAGGGCCTACCTAAAGCAACCTCTCTACCTGTCAAGGGAGAGGTAAGGTCTCCGTACACTCTACCCTCTCCAGACCTCACTTGTGGGATTACACTGGGTATGTTGTATGTCTTAACACACAAAATTTGAAGGAAGGGGTGTGTTTGTGTAATATCTGAAACCTCATGGGAGGTATGTGTAAATTTCTAACAATTATTGACCTTTCTCCCAATAGTTTTGTTACTAACAATGCACAAAAACAATGAAACTACTACCAGCAAATATGTCCACTAGTAGATCAAATGATTTAACTTTTATACACAAAGCATGTCTCACACACAAATTTTGTGTAATATTTGGACTCATGACTGACCTATTTCCCAGGAAAGAGGGAGGAAGTCACCGACGAGTTGGAGTTCAATGACCCCAGTGCCATCGTCGAGGAGAAATCGACCCGAGGGGTCACTAGTCGGTGTTGAAACCAGAACACCCTGCAATTAAAATGGTATCTGTTATACAAATAGCTGGCTGGATTCACTGTTTATTTTTCCTAGCATTGTATACATTATACACAGTTATGCACATATTCTACATCGATTATACATACAACTTATGTGGCAGTGGCGGAGCCACAGCCCAGCAAGGGTGTTTAACCGAACACCCTTCGCCGAAAATTATACACATGTCAATTATTACGTATTACATATATATATATATATTACTTATTGAACACCCTTAATATATATATTATATAAATTCGAACACCCTTGACAAAATTTCTAGCTCCGCCACTGAATTATGGCACAGTTCACATTTCGGGTGTATTCGGACAAATTCAAAATATTTTAAAAAAACTTGTTTGAATGTCGAAATCCTAAAGGTGACACAAGATAGGTAAGGGGTAAGTACATCCTACCTTACCCTCCTCGGGCCCCACTTTTGGAATTACATTGTATATGTTGTTGTTGGGCTATTTATTGGGTGAGGGGCTAGTTAGGTTAAACGAAGCGAATAGACGATTATTACACGGGAAAAAGGGGAATAGTATTGAGACCTGGAGCCAGGCACGTTGAAAGAGAATACCGGAAAGAGTGAAAGCGGGTTGAGACTGATGGGTGGTGGTTTCTTTGGCATTGTTTAGTTGTGAGCAAAGCAATTTCAGTGCTGCCAGAGTGTAGTCCATCTTCTCCCTACCACCACCAAATGTGAAAAATTCGACCGCTTTTCTCTGTTTCAACTTTATGTGGGGTTCACTGTACAAATGACAAACTTTTTAATTATTTTTTGTTTTTTTTAAGTGTGGTCATAATAGTTACGAATAAGAAAAGTTACACATGTGGTTGGACCGTTAAAAATAATTACATTTACTAATCAAATATTAAGTATATATATATATATATAATAATAATAATATACTCAGTAAAATCTCACAATGTCTATAAAGGATAGAGTGTACACAGACTTTATTCCTACCTTGTAAGGTAGAGAGACTATTTTCTAAAGATCATCGATTCAAGAGAAAGCATAAAAAAGTCAGATAATAATAAGCAATTTAAAGCAATATGAAAATGAAATAACGAAAGTGAATAAGACATGTAAAATAGTCTGGAAAAAAAAGAGCACTAGCTATAGGGATGGCAGGTGGGTATAATTTTGTGGATTCCGCACCGCACCCGCCTCGGTTGGGGCGGGTATGGGTATAACTTTGGCGGGTAGTAGACGGATATGGGTATTGAAAATGTACCCGTCACGGGTAGGCGGGTAGGTGGTGGATTTGCAGTCATACTCGCCCACCCGCCCGCCTACCCGCCCGCCCCAAGCCCAAAATATTAGCAGCCCATAAGTCGTGCCTTCAGCCCATAAGTCACGACAAGTCTCTTATTCTCCAACAAAACTCAAAATCCTACGCCTCTTCAGTCTTTCACGCCTCCCTCTCTCTCGTTCCCCTTCACACCGTCTCTCCTCACTCTCTCATTCTCAACGTCTCTGCCTTTTTCTTTAAATGAAAAATCACAAACTTTTTTCACGAACCACCTCGACGTCTCTGCCTTTTTCTTTAAAGGAGATGTTGATCGGGAAATATTGGAAAATATTGTTGTCTTTGCTTTGTGCTTTGGGGTTGTCTTGGTGAGGTCAATTTTTGTGCATTTGTTAAGTTTTACCTATTGGGTTTGTGGAGTTCAATTGAAAAAGTTGAAAAACTTTAGCTTATATAACTGAAATAATATCTGGATCTACATTTGTAATATATAGTTATTTGGGTGGATAATTTTTGGATTTTCTTGGAAATTTTGTTTTCTTGATTCTTTGTTGTGCAAGGGGGAAGAGGTGAAAAAATGGGAAATTCTGATGGTGAAAAAATCTGGAATTCTCCTCCCTCTCTCCCAAAGAAAATGAGACTATGACAGTATTGATTCTTTACTCAAAATTTTGGGATGATTTTTGGAATTTGAATTTTTGGGTCATGTTGATCACTAATTGATCAAAAATGATTTGATTACAAAATATGACAGGCGGGTATTGGCGGGTGACGGATATCCACTTGGGTGGTGGAGCGGGTGTGAATTTAGGAATATACCCGCCTAGGCGGGTATGGATGTTGAAAATTGTACCCGCCAAATTTTTCAAGCGAATGCAGTGCGGGGAGGGTACCGCACCTTCGCCAATTGCCATCCCTAACTTGCTACCTCAGAGAGATGAGATAATCGTATATATATATATATATATATATATATATATTCTATATTAATTTTTATAGCTAAACAACAATAACAACATATCTAATGTAATCTCACAAGTGGATTCTGGGGAGGGTGGGATGTACGCAGGCTTTACGCTACCTTTGTGAGATAGAGAAGTTGTTTTCGATGGACCCTCGGCTCAAAATAAAATAAGATAATAAAATAGCAAGATACAAAATAAATACAACAACAAATTGTAATACACATTGAAAAATAAGAAACTACGCTATAACTAAATAGTAATACTAAAATTAAGAAATTATGCAATTAAATAATACTACTAAAAGAATAGGAGAAACGAGGAGTACGCTAGCCCTTATCCTCTCCCACACAAAGTACGATAACACTCAGTTATCCTTCTTACCTTCCTATTAAGGTCATGCCCTTATTTTTTTGTTGGGCGGCTAAACAGTATAGTTATTCTTAAAAATAAACTTCATTGAAGAGTTGAAGTTTTAAGTTTGAACCATATCTGAGATTTTGAGTAAGAAAGTCAAATTTGAATTTAAGATTTGAGATTAATTTTGCAATTGGTGTTGTTGGGTTTACTTTTCTAATAGGTTGGAAACATTAAGAGGAATTCAAAACTTAAATTTCAAAGTGATTTGGAGTATATTTGAGCTTGATTTGAAAATAAATTTCAAAAGGAGTTAGAAGAACCAGTGAAGCTCTATTGATAGAATTCATTTATTTAATAGCTTATATGGGTGTACCTCTTATACATTATTATATATATTTATACAAGATTGATATATTGTTTATATATATTTGGCGGATTTATCACTCTTTTTTTGTTTCTTTTTTCTATGGTGATTTTTGGTATTGAAATAGAGGTGTAATGGTGGATAAAAGGCATTTTCTACTGTAAACGTGTCTAGTCGTTATTTAATTACACACTTATATGACGTAAATACATTGTTTAAACATTATATACAAAAAGGTGAATATATCGTGTAAATGTGAATAAGTGTGTATAGTTTTGTATAATTATATATATATATATATCAATGTATAAGAATGTATGAAGGTGAAATAACTTTTTTTGGGGCAAAGGTACAATATATCTCTCAACTTTGTGATTTAGAGCAAATATAACCCTCGTTAAAAATGTGGTGGGTATATACGCCCTGCCGTTACAAAATGGTGCAAATATACCCCTGATGTTACATGAATGGTGCAAATATACCCTTTTCGCTAACGATTTAAAAAAAAAATTCGTTTAGCTTATTTTTTAATTAAAAAAGTATCTTGTGACTTTAAAAAAGTCTACCAATTTCTTAGTAGACATATTTTTTTAAAGCCACGTAATGTTTTTTTCTAGTGGATCGGGTCTGCTTTGTTTTAAAAAAATATGTCTATCCGTTTTTGTAAACGAACCAGACCTGGTCCATCAAGAAAAAAAATACCACGTGACTTTAGAAAAATATATCTACTCAAAAAAATGGGTAGACTTTTTTTAAAGCCCCGTGATATTTTTTAATTCAAAAATAAGATAAATGATTTTACAAAAAAATTCGTCAGCAAAAAGGGTATATTTGCATCATTTTATAACGGCATGAGTATATATTCACTGCTTTCTTAATAGGCAATATACTCATGATATACACCCAATATACAGAAGTGTATATCACGGGCAAAGCAGTGAATTAAGCCACTCGCCCATCTCGTAGCGACCAAAGGGCATCTCCAGTGATCCGTAAGCCCATCACGTGCAGGAAATGTATATTTGGTATATATTGTTAATACATTGTAGTGTAAATGTTATCTTAATTAGTGTTATACACTTACCATAATTGTATAGTTAGAATTATGGTAGAATAAGTTTTTAGGAATAGGAATAGGATTCTCCTATTTTGTAACTTGTATAAATACCTTTCAATTAATGAAAATAATCAAGGGGATTATTTCTTGTCCGCACTCTCTTACTTGTCCGCACTCTCTTACTTCATGCTTCCGTACCCCCATATTTTTGGCATCATGCTCTGCAAATGGCAACATATCTCCTTAACATAATTCCGTCCAAAGGTCTGACATATTCTTCCCCCTTCCAAATCCTATTTAAGAAGAACCCTTTTTATTATCATCTTCGGATTTTTGGGTGCTTGTGTTATCCGTTATTTCCATCCACCACAATTAACAAACTTCAGGCTCGGTCTACTCCATGTGTGTTTTTGGGTTATCCGTCTAATCATCGTGGTTACAAGTGCTTTGATTTATCCTCCAAGAAAATCATAATTAATCGCCATGTCATTTTTGATGAAACCCAATTTCCTTTTACGAAAGTTCATACTCCCGAGCCTAGGTCGTATAATTTTTTGGATGACCAAATATCCCCGTATATTATTCGGCATTTTTCGGACATGTCCCGCACCCCAAACTCTCCAGCGGGCCCACTCCCCGATGGTCCCACTGGCACGTCTCGGTCACAAGATCGCCCGATCCTCTCATGGGCGATTTGATGATTGGGCGATCCGACCCACCACCGAACTGGTCCAGCCGATTCTGCTTCTCGGCCCGACTTATGCGTCAATTTTGGGGCGATGAGGCCCACACTGCCGCTACCCATCCCGAGCCCAAAGAAATTCCCACAATTCACTCAATTCTTCCTCGAGTCATAGACCGGTCACTCGTAGTCAGCGGAGTATTTTTACACCTAAAAATATTTTAATTTACATTCTAATGTCTCTAAATCCCCCTTGCCCCGTAATCCTGTGTCTGCCTTAAACGACCCAAATTGGAAAATTGCTATGACTGATGAATATAATGCTCTTATTGATAATAAGACGTGGGAGTTGGTGCCCCGTCCATCTGGTATTAATATTATCAGGTCTATGTGGATTTTTGCTCATAAGGAGAATTCAGATGGATCATTTGCTCGACATAAGGCGCGGCTTGTGGGTGATGGTAAGACTCAGCAGGTTGGGATAGATTGTGGTGAGACGTTTAGCCTGGTGGTCAAGCCGGCTACCATTCGCACTGTGCTTAGCTTGGCTCTTTCAAAGACATGGCCTATTCATCAGCTGGATGTCAAGAATGCTTTCCTACATGGTGATCTCAAGGAAACAGTCTATATGCATCAGCCATTGAGATTCAGGGATCCCAAACGTCCTCATCATGTTTGTTTATTGAAGAAGTCCTTATATGGGATTAAGCAATCTCCACGGGCCTAGTATACGAGGTTTGCTGACTATGTTTCGACCATTAGGTTCACTCATAACAGGTCCGACAATTCTTTGTTCATCTACAGATGTGGTTCATCTTTGGCCTACATCCTGTTGTATGTGGATGATATCATTCTGACTGCCTCTTCCGATGCCTTACGCCAGTCTATCATGACCATGCTCAGCTCTGAGTTTGCTATGAAAGACTTAGGGCCCTTGAGTTACTTTTTGGGGATTGCTGTCAGGCGTCATTCAGATGGATTGTTTTTGTCTCAACGAAAGTATGTTGCTGAGATTATCGAGAGGACTGAGATGTCATCTTGTAAGTCCACTTCCACTCCAGTTGATGCTAAGCCCAAGCTTGGGGCCGCGGTCGGCGTCCCTTACGAGGATCCGACCCGCTATCGCAGTCTTACAGGGGCCCTCCAGTATCTCACCTTTTAACAGACCGGATATTACTTATGCTGTTCAGCAGGTGTGTTTATTCATGCATGATCCCAGAGTTGAGCACATGAATGCAATCAAACGCATCATTCGGTATATTCAGGGGACACTAGACTATGGTTTGCATTTGTATCATTCATCTACATCCACACTTGTCGCATACACAAATGCTGATTGGGGTGGTTGTCCCGACACTAGACGGTTGACGTCTGGCTACTGTGGTGTCAGAATCATGTTGGTTACGTAATTTGCTTTTGGAGCTTCATTGTCCCATTCAGAAGGCAACCTTGGTATATTGCGATAATATTAGTGCCATCTACCTTTCAGGTAACCCGGTTCAGCACCAACGCACTAAACATATCGAAATTGACATTCACTTTGTCCGTGAAAAGGTTGCTCGGGGTCACGTTCGTGTATGCCATGTCCCGTCCCGATATCAAGTTGCAGACATCTTTACAAAGGGTCTACCTGCGGTCCTTTTTGAAGATTTTAGGGACAGTCTCAGCGTTCGAAGACCGCCCGCTATGACTGCGGTGGTGTGTTAAAATAAGCAATATACCCGTGATATACACCCAATATACATAAGTGTATATCACGGGCAAAGCAGATAATTCAGCCAATCTGCCCATCTCGTGTGACCCAGAAATGGGCATCTCCAAAGATCGAGAAGGCCATCACGGGCAGAAAATGTATATTTGGTATATATTGTTAATATATTGTAGTGTAAAGGTTACCTTAATTAGTGTTATACACTTACAATAATTGTATAGTTAGAATTATAGTAGAATAAAGTTTTAGGAATAGGAATAGGATTCTCCTATTTTGTAACTTGTATAAATACCTTTCAATTAATGAAAATAATCAAGGGGATTATTTCTTTCAATATATGCTCTAAATCGCAAAGTTGAGGGGTATATTTGCACCTTTATCCTTCTTTTTATGTGTATTTTTCTACCTTTTCGTGATATCTTGTTTACCTTGAATTTCTGCATAGATTATGTTTCTTTTGAGTTCAGTGTCTATCGAAAACAATTACTTTACCCACAAAGGTAGAAGTAAGGTCTGCGTACATCATACCCTTTCTATGTCAAATCATGAACTTACAGCAAATTCTTTCAATTTTTATTTTGATTTCTGTTATTTAAAATTTGGGAAAAGTAAAATTTAGGGTTCTCGAGTTGCATTGTTGGTAGTTTGTATTTTTGTAGATGCAATACGAAGGCATATGATAGATTTAAGCTTGTTGTGAAAAAAAATAAATGAAGTGCACCATTATAGCTTCTTTCCTAGAAAGTTACTGTAAAATCCATCAAAAAGATACTAATGAAGCAAATGTTAATGATGATGCTGGGAAACAATTCAAGAAGAGCAGTTAGCAGCAACACAAAGTCATATGGCAGACAACATGTCCCTTTCTTCTCCAATCCAATCCAAAACAATACAATTTTTTTTTGAACTTGACCTATTATTTTTGGGCTACATATTTGTACAATTATGATTGGGCTACATGGTTGCAATGTATTTGTATGGAATGTACGTATATGAGCTCCAACAATAAAGGTTTGTTAATTTCTTCAACATTCACTGTTCGTTATCAACCATAAAATATGATTTAAAACATCAATAACCTGGGAGAACTCGTAGATCCGTTTTCTACTTCCAATCCAACAATAAAGATTTGCGAGAATGAAATTAAGCTATGTTCACAGATTTTGAAGGTTATAAATAGGAGGAAAGAACGAAAGGTATATTAAATATGTGCCAGTTAGGGTGAAATTTAGAAATATGGGCTAATTTTAATAGTATTGTTCGTTCATTTGTATTTTCACGTAATTAATTTTAAATTAAAATAAATAAAGTAATATTTAAAATAAACTTTTAGAAAAAACGTGGCAAAGAAATTTTTGTTGGTACTTTGAAATATATTATCACATAAATTGAATGGAGGGTAAATAGTTTTAATCAGATCAAGGTCTAAATGTCTTATGCATTCTTCTTTTAGAAAAGAGAACACTACCCCAAAATAGAAAAACAATTTATAGAAACAACTTAACTAAGAGATGACCAGATGAATATTAGCTAAATAAGTTGCAATATAAAGACTAATCCCTTTTGTTCTGTATATGCTTTTACTCAGGTAAAATAATTACTAATTTTAATTTAATATAAAATAAAAAGAGTTACGACATAATTAATGTGATAATTATTATACTACACAAAAAAGAAAATTACTCTTTCGTCTATTAATGTAGATTTACAGAGGTAATAAAACTATCCCTAGAGGTACAAAACAACCTTTAAAGGTACAAACTATCTTAAAAAAATGCAAAAATATAAAGTTACTATTGGGCACCTCTTACCTATATGAGAATTCACAAATTCGTACAGTAAAATTACAAACAAGAGACTTCATAAAAGTTACTTATAAGGAGAAAATAAAATTAATTGATTGTCCAATCAAACCGAAGAAATGACAACTTTTGACTTTTCAGAAACATAAGTTACATACAAGGATTGAATAAATTGATTAATAGTCCGATGGACATGAAGGAAAACGATAACTTTTGACCTTAAAAAATAAAGTACTTATAAAGATAGAAGGAAAGTGATCGATAGTCTGATGGGAGCAAAGAAAAATGATAACTTCACTTTTTAGAAACACAAACCGATTCTTGGCGTAATTGATAAAGTTATTTTTATGTGATCAGGTCACGAGTTCGAATCGTGAAAATAGGATCTTGCAGAAATGCAAGATAAGACTGCCTACAATACACAGTGGCAGAGTCAGAATTTTCAATGAGGGGGTTCAAAATACAAAAAAGTAAACACACAAATAAGCCAAAGGGGGTTCCACCTACTATATATACATAAAAAATAATTTTAACCATGTACAAACAGTTTAATTTTTCACTAAAGAGGGTTGGGATGAACCCTCTAGGCCCTTTCTAACTCCGCCCCTGACAATACATCATTGTGATTCGTCCCTTCTCCGCACCCCACGCATAGAGGGAGCTTAGTGCACTTGAGTGCCCCTTTTTATGTTTGACTAAAATGTAAAGAATTAATGGTAAAAAACACACATTAGCTATCATTTTTTCGTGAGTTTCCTACCTTAACTATCAGGTGTGCAAGTTTCCTACTTGAATTATCAACAATTATTTATCAAAACACACGTCAACTATTAGTTGTTCACTTTTCCTACCTCATCGTTCAGGTAGAAAAAGTGAACTAATAGTTGACGTGTGTGTTGATAAATAATTATTGATAGTTTAGATAAAAAACTCGCACACCTGATAGTTCAAGTAAACAGAAAAATGATAGTTCAGGTGCGTTTATTTTTACCGTTATCTCATGTCAAAACGAATACTTAAAGTGAATATGCGGACTCAATCCCCTTAATTATTTCGTTCGTAACTCACCTTTGGCATTGGTTTATTATTTTAAAAAGTATGTCCAATGAAGATTAATTAGCATCTAAATTAGATTATGTCCAATTCAGTTGCATTCATTAAGTGTTCAAATTTAATTAATCCAACTGCTAACTTAATAACAAGAAGATAATCACAATATTATTATTCTGCATTTTATAGAAGCTGCCCACAAAAAAAAGATGGGAACAAATTAAATCAAATATAACAAAAAAAAACATGCTTTAGATTTAGCATCTAACTTAGATTATGTCCAATTCAGTTACATTCATTAAGTGTCCAAATTTAATTAATTCAGCTGCTTAATGAAGATAATCACAAATTATTACTGTATTATTCTACTTTCCAAAAGAAGCTGCCAAGAAAATGCAAACAAGTCAAATCAAAGATCACAAAAAGTATGCTTTCGATTTAGCACTTGACAAGACATTTAAATATATTATTGTAGTTATATTTCTTCTATATAAAGCCCTCACTACAACCCAAAGTGCACCATCTTTTCCTTCCCTTTCTAACTCTCATTATTCTCTTTAGCAAATACCAAATAGAAGGGGTGAGCATGGTACAGGTACCCAGATACCCGATCAAAATTGACACTAACGGGTAGGTTTTGAGTAGATATATTATAATAATGAGTAGGTTTCGGATAGTAAAATTAGGAACCGATCAATGTCGGGTCCGATTCCGACAAATAAAGACAGGGTATCCGGATCCGAAATCGTTACCCGGAACCTATGAAATATTAAATATTTTTACTTTCTTAATTCCAAACCTATCAAGATAACACTTCCCCTACACGAGATGGTCCAAAAGTTAGTGAAGTCCTTGAGGCTTGAGGAGAACTGATATAGTTTTTCAATTTATCTTGGTAGACAGTTCTTACTAGTTTGTACTTTCATAGGAGCTTGTAAGATTCTTAATATGAGTTCTTCAGGCACCATCAAACATAACTGTTAAAAGATGATATTTTGTATGTATTGTTGCAGAATCCTTTAAAAGCTTCACTGTCTATTATCAAGATAGTTGTTTGGGCTGAGGGTAAGGCAGTTGCTTATGTAGTGATTGATTAGTATGTTCTGTAGAATGTTAAGCACTGATTGAAGAAAAGCAATGATGCTCAAATTTTAGTTCATTGGTTCGTTGATAAAATTAGAGGGCTGTGAGTTATGTAGAATCCTGTAATATAGTTTGAACTATGAGTGGAATTGCTATTCTCGAGATTCGTATGTTGTGAAGACATCTTAAGAAGTTATTTCTTTACAGGGTACCCAGAACCTACCCGGACTTTGCTATTCTCGAGATTCGTATGTTGTGAAGACATCTTAAGAAGTTATTTCTTTACAGGGTATCCGAGAACCTACCCGGAACCGCAGGGTCCGGGTAGGTTTCGGGTAATGATTGCTACGGGTAGGTTCCGGGTAATGATTGCTACGGGTAGGTTCCGGATAGTAAATTTAGGAACCGATCTTTTACTGGGTAGGGTCCGGGTAGTTCAAAAAAGTTAGGGTACCCGGATCCGCTCATCCCTACCAAATAGGCAAAAATCATCGATTGAAAGAGAATAATCCCTTGATTATTTTCACTAATGAAGAGATCTATATATACAATATATAATCTCTAAATATGAAAAATCCTATTCCTACTATAATACTAATATCCTAATTACACTTATACAAGAATTTTACAAAATATGGTAAGTAACCTAAATATGATAAGTAACCTAAATATACACAATTCGTTGGTTTGTCCATGATATACACGGTTTCTATCACACCCTCACAGTCATAGCGGACGGTTGTCGTACGCTGAGACTGTACCTAAAATCTTCAAACAGAACCAAGGGAAGACCCTTAGTAAAGATGTCAGCAATTTGGTACCTTGAAGGGACATGCAAGACATGTACTTGTCCACGAGCTACCTTTTCACGAACAAAGTGAATATTCATCTCGATATGTTTAGTGCGCTGATGTTAGACCGGATTCCCAGATAGATAGACGACACTAACATTATCACAGTAGACCAGTGTAACTTTCTGAATAGGAAAGTGAAGCTCAATAAAATATTACACAGCCAACATGACTCAGACACCACATTGGCTACTACTCGATACTCGGTCTCCGCACTGATCGCGATAAAGTAGCATGGCGTTTTGCCGACCAAGAAACCAAATTATCGCCAAGAAACATACAATAACCAGAAGTTGAGCGTCTGGTATCTGGACATCCACCCCAATCAGCATCTATATGTGACACGAGAGTAGATATAGATGATGGATATAAATGCAACCAATAATCAAGCGTGCCATGTATGTATCGTATAATGCGTTTGAGCGCATGCATGTGCTCAATCCGCGGATCATACATAAATAAACACACCTGCTGAATTGCATAAGTAATATCTGGTATCGTGAATGTAAGATACTGGAGAACCCCTGCAAGACTACGATAGTGGGTGAGATCCTCATATGGTGTGCTAGATGTAGCACTTCAGCTTCGGTTTGGTATCAACCGGAGTAGCAGAGGACTTATAAGATGACATGACAGCTCTCTCAATAATCTCAGTCGCATACTTTCTCTGAGATAAAAATAGATCACCAACATGATGAATGACAGCTATTCCCAAAAATAACTCAAGGCCCTAAGTCTTTCATAGCAAATTCTAAACTGAGAAGGGTCACGATAGACTCGCGCATAGGGATGGCAATTGGGCGGGGCGGGTGCGGGTACCCCCTCCCCCGCACCCGTACCCGCCAGAAAATTTTATATCCGCCACCTACCCGCTACCCGTGGCGGGTACAATTTTCAACATCCATACCCCCCTAGGCGGGTATATTCCTAAATCCACACCCGCTCCACCACCCAAGTGGATATCCGTCACCCGTCTGTACCCGCCTGCCATATTTTGTAATCAATTCATTTGTGATCAATTAGTGATCAACATGATCCCAAAAATTATCCCAAAAAATTGAGTCAAGAATCAATATTGTCACGGTCTCATTTTCTTTGGGAGAGAGGGAGGAGAATTTTGGATATTTTCACTTGTCGTGACTTATGGGCTGAAGGTACGACTTATGGGCTGCTAATATTTTGGACTTGGGGCGGGTATAAGGCGGACGGGTAGGCGGTTGGATGCGGGGCGGGAGAGGCGGGTATGACTGCAAATCCACTACCTACCCGCCTACCCGTGATGGGTACATTTTTAATACTCATACCCGCCTACTACCCGCCAAAGTTAAATCTATACCCGCCCCAACTGGGGCGGGTGCAGTGCGGAATCCGCAAAATTATACCCATCTGTCATCCCTACTTGCGCAAATTATCAGACGAGGCAGTCAAAATAATATCATCCACATATAAAAGAATGTATGATAGAGAAGTACCACGACGATAGATGAACAGAGAATGATCATACATGCTGTGAGAAACCCAATAGTAGACACATAATTTGCAAACCTCTTATACCTGACTTCTTCAGCAGACAAACATGGTGATGATAATTGGGGTCCTTAAAACCCAAGGGCTAATGCATGTATAATGTCTCATTAAGATTACCGTAAGAAAGTATTTTTTACATCCAGCTGATGAATGGATCATGCTTTCGAGAGAGCAAGCATAAGCACATTGCGAATAGTTGCAAGTTTCACCACCGGACTAAATGTCTCTTCACAATCTACGACAATCTGTTGTGTTTTGTCATCCCCTACAAGACGGATCTTATGCATCTCAAAAGAACTGTCATAGTTTTATATATGAGTAAAAATTCACATAGACCGTATATGAGTAAAAATTCACATATACGGAAAAGGACCAAAACTATCCTCAAACTATTCGAAATAGAGCCCATTTATCCTCCATTTAATTTTGGTATCAAACCTACCCTTGTCGTCTAACAAAGGGACCACAAATTCCCTTATTTTTAACGGCTTGCCGTTAGAGCTGACTAGGCATCCTACGTGTAAAAAAATCCAGATAACCTATTGACCCGTCCATTTATTATGCCCGACCCATCATCTAATTAAAGAGTAAAATCAAATTATCCCTCATTTCACACTTAACACATTAGAACCAAGATGAATGGTTTAATAGTCGTACAATTTTCAGGTTCATTTGATTAATCGAATTCAACACTTTTTGATTGTCTTGGTCTCGATAACAATTGATGAAGCTCGAAAACAGAGTTTACAGTTACTGCTTCTGTTTCACTGGGCCTAATATTGAGAATCGAAGCATCGAGATATGCTAATGAATTCATAGAATTCGAAGTTCAACCCTAAGTGTTTCTGCTAATTGAACTAATTTCACCCAACTTATTGCGAGCTTCAGTGTTATCTGGCTGTGGAGGGCCAATTTTGGTGAGCCTACATGCTGGGTGTCTACCAGGACGTAGAGCTAAAGCTTGAATTAGTGCAGGCCATTGCATACCTTATTTTAAACTGAAATCAACCAGATGGACTTTATTGTAATTTGTAAAAGCTTCAAGAATCGCTTGGTTTGCAATGAAATGAGCGAATTTGAGATATGGGCAAGTTTCATAATAGTGCATCCATAAGAATTCAAGTGAAGCCTTCCGGCATTGCTTCAAAATTAGTGGAAGAAAGTGTTTTTAAGAAACGACAATTTTGTCATGTTGGACAGTCATGTCATCTATTTATACCTAGTTGGAATGTCTAGTCAGCTCTAACGGCAAGCCGTTAAAAATAAGGTCATTTGTGGTCCTTTTGTTGGCGGCAAGGATAATTTTGATACCAAAATTAAACGGAGAATAAATGTGCTCTATTTCAAATAGTTCGAGGGTAATTTTGGGCTCTTTTCCGTTTTAAATATAATTGCATCAATGTGTAAAGACTTTTACAAGTTTAAACTGTCTCTATATGTTCCATTGGCCACAACATAACCAAAATAAAATACAAAAGGCAAAGAAAAACAAGAATTCCAACCAACAATAAATTTTAAAGCAGCTCTGCCAAAGAAATTACTACATGATATAGTGTGAGGTCACATGTGCGGAGCTAGACCTTCGGTTATTATTGGGTTCAGCCAAACTTTATTTTTGTCTTAAGAAATTCATAAAATATATATAAATTATTAAATATTTAAAATTCAGTAATTTAAAAGAATTAAAATTCGAATCCATAAGCTTCAAATCATGACTCCATCCCTGTTAAAGGATTAAAAAGGAATGATCAAGAGATGAGGGATATGCCACTGGCTAGCAAGTCATCAGATAAGACTTTGTTTGCTGCTTCAGTTGGGTGAAATCCATCCCAAAACACGTATTCAGATGCATTTGCACATGTTCCTGGAGACTTGGCATTGCACAATATGGATGTCTCTAGCAATCCTGTGCCACAACATGCCTTTCTTGCTTCAAAAAAACCTGCAGAGGAAACATTTCAACAACTAAATTTAGGCGGTTCTTATTCATTGAGCAACCCTCACTTGGTGTACATATACAAAGAAAATTTATATATACATATACAATTCATTTTGAATTCATTTACCGACTCTAAATCATGAATTTGTCTCTGATCGTGAGTGTTTACATATGGAACTTAAACTATTGTATATTGCTCAATTTTTACATGTAAGGAAAAAGTTACATTGAAATAACATCCATTGGCTACTTCTTGGTCCTGTCTTTGAAAAAGAGCTACTATTATTTTGAAGTTTCAAATTTCATAAGTGAAATCTAAATAGCCATTATCAAGGAGTTTCAAATATGTCACACGTGAAATACTGGAGTTTCACTCGTGAAATTTAAAACTTCTAGCAGTGGTTATTTTTCAAAACTATGACCAAAAAGTGGCTAGTGAAATTTGAAATCCAGGACAATGATTATTTTTCAATTACGAAGGTTGAAAATGGCTATTTGTGAGTTTTATCTAATAATTACAATAGAGTTTTTAACAGATATATTCTGACTTTTAAGTAAATGGGGGAGAAAGATTTTTAATATATATTTAGAAGTATTACCATTATCAGCTGGGTGGGTGACAAGGTCAAGCAAAGGTTGGTAGATATCCAAGATAACAAGATTAAGACCAGACAGCTTCTTTTGCAAGTTGATAGATGTGGAATTGAGCTTCATGTTGAATGAAATTGCCACATTGTTCATCTTCTTGACACAATTGTTGTTGTCTTTGCCAAATATTGTAATGGATGCTGGTAAACATCCAATTGGTGGTACTGTTGTCACTCCAATCTTCCTTGCTCCCAATCCATACAATTCCTATCAGCCAAGAGACACCAATTTCAGTAGTTAAACCAACAAATAAAACAACAACTAAAAATGGATTTAACTTATATACACTTATCAGTATATTTTAACTTGTTACAGTAGATAACTTGTCTAATTTTCAAGTTACAAATTCAGTTTTTTTGGGCAGTTACATATTTTATCATTAAGGCGAAATATATATAATGTAATTCTTTTTATACGTTATCAATGTATACAATAAATTAAACTCATCAAAACCGAATTTAAATTCTATGCACTAGCGATATAAAAACTATTTTCACAATCAGCGGCACTAAAAATGTAACTATAGGTAACTCCTCTATTTAATCCCTTAATAGTATTGATTGATAACCGGATGCAAATGGTGGCTAACATGTAAAATTACTGCGATCATGTAAAAGTTACATTTTACTTTCAATGTATACAACTTAAATCCATTAAAAATAAGTTTAAGTTAGATTCATCTAATTTCTACACCATCAGATTACTTTTACATGTTGTATCGTATTTTTAAGATTATAAATCTCACATTTTAATTTAAGGAGACTTATCTATAAATATCTTTGATCATCTGATCGTGCAAAAATTCTTTACACTCATAACGATGTATATAATTTAAACTCTTAAAAAAAATTGCTTGTTTAAGTGAATGATAAAGTGACTTAATCACTTAGGCATATTAGGTGTACAAGAAGAAAAAGAATGTACCGATATGAATTTAATGTAGGACTTAATGAGGATGTCTGAGAATTCATCAGGAGTGTAAGCTTTGTAGAGCAGAGGATTAATATAGTAATTTTGAACAAAATCACTACTTCCAGCACTGACTAAGTGAATTGAACCATTGATTATTGATGTAGCGTTTACTTTTCCTGCAATTAACACCAATTTCTTCTGGTATTCTTTGTAATATGCAACCTGTTTGCTCAAAGAAATTGCATCCTGAGAAAAAAGAAAGAAAAAAAAAATTTCTCTGGTCAATTGCATAAGATTTTGGATACAGGGTCAATAGAAACTTTAATAAATACTATTTATTCTGTTTGAATTATGTGATTTTGAATAGTCATAGGATTTAAGAAAGGAATGAAGAGCATACAAGTTTCAAAAGACTTAAAACCATATAAATGTTATGATATGATTTTTACATAACATTTGTGTAGTTATAAAAGCTTCACATTAAGGGTAAAATGAAAAATTTAAGTTAAAGTCTTCTCAAAATTTAGAAATATATCATTCTTTTTAAAACTTAATAGAAAAGAAATGTTGTCACATAAATTGAAACGAATAAGTATTTTTTTCTTTTGGTTTCCTATTGAGTGTCCGATATCGCTTTGGAGCACGAGATTATCTGGATTTATGCCGGAAATCCAACTTTAAAGGTAAACTGCTCCCTAACTAAGACAACTTATTTTTAAAATTCGAATCCAAGATCTTAAATTGAAGATGGAAGAATACTAGTACTTACATATAGCCTAGCAGTAGTGTCACAGTAACCGGATGAACCTGAGGCAAAATTGGCTCCAATCAAAAGATTTTTCCCTCTGGCTTTCTTGCTAAGATAAGCCGGTGGATATGAAGTAAAGCCAAGATTCTCAGCTGCATTATTCAACACAAGGACAACCACTAGTTTATACTTTATCATTTGCATTACATTTAATTTAAAGCGATTTAAGTTTTAAGTTTGTATATTATAAGATTTGTTATACAAATTCATCATGAATTTATTGCTAAATATCTTGCAGCTAACAAAGTTTTTCGATAAGTGTTTTTAATCCGTAGCTCAATAGAATTAACCACATATTTTACTGTATAGCTATAGAATTTATTCGTCACTAATTCTTGTTTCCAAATGGACAAAAGGGTTGAATATTTGATAGTTCCACCACTTTTTGTTATTTTAACATTTCCTCTATAAAACAAACAAGAAAACACAAAATAAAATGAGATTTTTTCAAAAAAGATGTTTATAAAATTAATAAAACAAAAGAGTATATTAGTTAACTTTTTGGACATTACAAAAAAGGTAACATATAATTACTATAAAATAATCAAAATATGGGAGGTAAGAGTGATATTATAAATCATAAGGAAAGTTAATATTTACGTAGCAAAACCCGAGAGAAAATCTCGAAAATTAATCCTATGTAATAATTGATAATATAGTAGATATGACAACTAACATGCTATAACATATCTGGGTACCCTATACCCGTGCTATACTAGTACATATAAAAAATCGTTACCCTATTTGTGTATATAACTAATGATGAAAAAAAAAGAAGTACCAGTGAAATCTGAGGCAAGCTTCCCATTGCAAAATCTTCCAGTTGGTATGTGTTTAGGGAAATCTCTTCCATAAGGAGAGAAATTTGCTTTGACAATAGTTTTAAGGTAATTATTATTGCCTGCATCAACAACTGAGTCCCCAAATATGAAGAGTGCTGGTACCAAAGGCTGCCCATTTACAATATTAACCAAAAACTTAAAAGCTAGTACAAACAAATAAGTCCTCAAAAGACTTGAAATATGCATTATAAGAACAATTGTGTGTGTGTATAGCTTTTTGGTTTTTCTTCTTGTTCACTTAATATTTTAAGTGTTTGTGGAGATGAAAATGAACTGAGCTGGGAGGACTATTTAAAGGAAAAGATAGGATGTAGTGATTATGAGGCTAATTGCTTGAAATGGTTATATCAGTGACATATTTTTCCCTTTTGAATTAATTTCTCTCTTTTTTTTTCTTGTTCCCCATCGGATGTCCGGTATAATTCCGCTTATCCTAGTGAATTGTACGGTGGAATATGTATTATCATAATAATGATATTCCTCGGAGCAATTGAAAAAGAAAATACGTGTACTGATTTATTTATCTACATCGGAAAAGACCTAAGCCTGGAAGTCGAGGATGAACAATAGACAAGGTTGTGAAATCCTGAGTAATTTAAATTTGTGTTGCGAAAGACCGATTAAAGAGATATCGCTCCCCATTAGATTTTTCTAAAAGACTCAAATTTGAGACATCTGATTAAGGGTTGGAGTTAGGGGTGTTTACGGTTTGGTTATAAATCGATCTGAACCAGAAATCAAACCAAACCAAACTGATTAAATAAACTGATATTTGTTTGATTTTGGTTCGATTTTAAATTTTTTAAAACCGATAAAATTTGATTTGATTTGATTTTATTAAAATAAAATCGAAGCAAAAACCGAACTGACAATATATAATGTAGCATTGATTTTTATGAATAATTTGAAATAATTGTATACTTCTTCATCAAAATTTTATTTATCTCTAATAAGCTAATGAACTTACACCTTTAATTAAACTCATTTCTTAAAAGAAAGCCATGAATCTAAACCCATTTATTTAAAGAAATAAATATGAAATTTACCTAAAATTCTTTTATATTTCCTTTAAACTCTATTCACTTGATTAAAATTTATAAATCGTAAGACATTTTCTCCATAATTCAAATAAATTATAGCCACCACAATAGAAGGGTAATAACGAATTATGAGTTGAAAAAGGATGAAAAATTCTTTCCTAATTGTAAGAAAAAAATAAAAAATAAAAATACCATTAATTTTTTTAAAAAAATGAAAAATCAAATCAAACCGACTACAACCGAACCGATAATTTTGAATTATATTTGGTTTGATTTGATTCTAATAGTTTAAAAACTGACTAATTTGATTTGGTTTGAGTTTTGACTAAAAATTGATCCAAACCAAACCATGAACACCCTAGTTGGAGTACTACCTCTCCCGTCACAATCTGGATGATAGTACCTAATTCCTCAACTTAAGACAATAAAGTATTCAACCATATATAGTATACCCTTTTGTGGAAGTTCAGTCATTATAATTATTTGGCATTTTATAAAAGCTAATGTGGTAGGATTTGAACCATTCTCCTCTTCTTAATCTTCTTTCTTTGAATTTTTATCGTTTCCCAAAAGCTATATGGTTGAATAACAACAGCTAATCAACAACTATTGCTTTCTATTTTTATCTTTGCCAAAAAATTGGAAGTTTTTTTTTTTTTTTTGTTGACGAAGGAACCCGCAGCCGCTACTCTTTCGAGTGCTCACAGGATAAATCCCGGACTGACGCAGTAGCCTGCAAACCACGTCAGCCGATTAATCACACTTGGCAAGCCATGTGTGACAGGCTCAACCAAGAAGGTTTATGCAGGGGATCGAACTCGTGACCTTGCGGTCCCGCGCTCTACTGCTACACCAACTTTGTTAGTATAAACATGAGAAATAGGCAGTAGTTCCAACTAAAATTCAGTGGTGTAACTTGCTCAAGCAAAATTTTGAGCTGTCTCAGCGGGCTTGTTTGACACATTCCATTTCTGATTTTCTGTAAACAAAAATCTAGAAAGTTTTTACTCTTTTTCTTAGCATTAGTCCTTCAATCAACATCAAGTTTTTCATGCTAACAGCTAATTACAGTACGAGGTCCAAACTAATTAATTTTTCGTGTGAATTTTGGACATAGAATCTGCAATTTTTTTGAAATAACAGATCTAAAAACAACTTAAAAAGTACTATAAATTACAACAATAATATATCCAAATTAAAATATTTAAAAAGTATTTGAAATAATTGCAACTTTCTTTGACTCTCGAAATAGCAATTAAGACACATAAATTGAAATTGTGGGAGTGCTATTCTTGTTCCTTATAAATTCCTAAAGGGCCTTTACTTTTGGGTATTTTTGGTTTACTCAAGCTTTTGTGACTGATTATTGAACCTCTAAGTAATTTATCAACCAGAAAATGAGGAATTCAACTAATACTTGATTACATCACAGTTCACACTAGCTGAAAATAGTAAAAATGTGTTTTGGTCCTAATTTCATGTAGAATATATATTACATTTGACTATATATAAAATTATATTACCGTCAACATAACGTAACAACACAATCTTAACATAGCACATGAGTAATTAAGTAGTGAAACGGTTTAACAATTTTGATAACTTTGTGAATAAATATTCACAAGCAAGGGGATCAAAAATGCACAATCAACTAATTAAAAATTTAATATGCTTAGTCAGATATCATAAGAACTAAAATTAAAATTTATTAATAACCGAGGGACCAATAATATTATTAACCCTATAAAAAATAATACTGCTTGTTATTATAGTGGTTTATTCATTTATTCATTACTTAACACAAATTATGAAAAATCATGAGTACACCATTGTATTTGTGTGCATGTACCATTGTTTGTTGGCAATATATATTCTCAGTAGGAAAACGTTTATCCAAATTCCTTCGTCAAAAACTATATAATTACATTGTATATATAAGATTAAATTATTTTTTACGTATATGTATAATAAATATCCTTAACTTATTGATATATGTTTATTTTCTTATTTTTTAAATCTCTTAGTAAAATGCTTGCTTCCGCCACTACTCTGAACTAAAGAATCTCTTTAAAGTAGAACTGCTAGAGTCTTATTGAACCTGATTACATAAGGTGAGAATTTATTCAGTAGATTACAAAAGTGAGAAATGCTACTCTCTTTTTCTCAGTTAGAAACATACAATCAATGCAAAAAAGTTCCCCATCTAGCTAGCCCCTCTTTGCTCATCCCATACTGGATTGTTAAGTCATTTTCTAAATCAGTATTCCGCAATGTAGTACTGGTTGTTTTTAGTGCTCTACTCTCATATCTTTATCCTATTCTTGTGCTCTTTACTCTTTTGCTCTGAAATTGTTGTCATCCCTCTGTCAAAATCGCGTTGTCGCGGTTAAAGCTGAATGTTTATCCTCTCTGACATTTTCATGATATCCGAGTAGATCCTATCGCCACCCAACTCTGCACCGGTAGCACCAGCAGCGACACGTAGAACATCCTCAATCAAGGCGACGTTTCCCATGATGTCAACATGAGCGCCACTCTCCGTGCCTCTCCCTTCTAGCAGACTCGCCGGTGCCTTGTGCTGGTATTCTCTTACGTATGTTGAGATGCCCGAGGGGTTGAAACGTGTCTTGTCTCGCCAACCTTTCGCGCACATGAAGCCGGCGCTCACGACCGGTACGCTCTCGTCGCCATCAACAAAGTGTACTCCGCCCTTCAAGCACCCGTTGTCACTTCCATATGCAGAGCTATCTATTTGAAGAGGAATGCTTTTGCATCTATCGGAAGACGAAAGCTTGTAGACATATGATCTCTCAGTGGGAATTCCAACTCCATACGAGCAGTATATCTCCATATCTGGAGCATCTGGCAACCTGGAAAAAAGAGGAAGAACTTTTAAACTTGTGTCACATAAATTGGGATGGAGAGAGTACACTTAACTAACTAATCAATATCATTGTTGGCATATGCGCGATTTCATAATGCAACCATGGAATTTCTGTTGGAAATTAGCCTTTGGCGGGGAGATGCGTCCACCCATCTTTGATGAATTAAACACTAGTGTTCCGCATGTTGGAGACCTCGTCTCTTCGCACATGCATGGTCTACGAAGTGAGTAGATGACCGTAGGGCCAAGAATCGTCTAATTTCGTTGAGAAATGAAAGAGATATTGGTCCACGAAGTAAGGTGTTTGAGATATGGAAATGTGGTGTGGGACAAATCTACCACATCGGTGGGAATATGAAGAATTGCTCTCTATATAAGTCTCTAATTGGTAAAGGGTTTGGGACCCCAAGGGGTATCCCATGTGTTTAAAGGAGGGAAGACCTAGATGTGCTTGGGTTCAAGGCTAAGCCCACACGCGCGCCACCGCCCGCCTCACGGGCTCACGGGCTGTCTAATATTATCTTTTTGGACCAGAGAGCTCTGCCAGATGTACAGTTTGATCCCTGAAGTTTCATATGTACAGTTTGGACCAGAATTCTTTCATATGTATAGTTTGGTCCCTGAAGTTTCAATATTTACAGTTTGGTCCCCAGAGTTTCTGGGAAGGTGACGGAAGGCCGTTGGACTGCGTTTTAGAGCATATTGGCTGATTAACTCTCCATTAACAGCCCATTAGTTGGGCAATTGAGCAGCCTCCTTCATGACCTTAATTCACCTCATTCATGGCATTAAAACCTGTCATTACAGCCCTCCTTTAAGGGCCATTACAGCCTTGTTTGTGGCTGTTGGACAGCCCCTCCTCATGCTATATATTGAGCTTCATTTGGCTGAAAACAGTAGCAAGAAACAGGCAGAAATATAGACGAAAATACAGTGCAAAACTGACTGAAAAACAGCCATAAAACAGTGAGTGAAATTCAGCGAAAATCAGTGCAATTTTCGACTGAAAAACAGTGATCAAGCCCTCACGTATACACAAGATATACACTATAGAGACACACTATATACACAGAGATAAAAGAGAAGAGTAGACAGAAACTCTTCCTTCCTATTCCATATCTTCAGCTAGTCGAGTCATATTTGTTTTCTTCGCCAGGCTCAACCTATTGGCTTTGTAGTGTTGAGATTAAAGTGTTGTTTTATCTTGGGAGACTATTGCCCGCTAACATAAAAGCATATATACGGGGCAATCTTGTCTTAAGGATAGAGGGTCATCCTCGACTCAACACACAACGTTGTAACCATCCAGATTTAGTTGTTTCTTGATTTCATGATATCAACATTCAAGACACTACAAACTTGCGGCAGTTTTGAAGATTGACCATTTATTTATCCTTTCGAACATTTGTAATAGTTATTACTTCCCGTACTGCTCTATAAAGTACAATAGAATACCAACAATTTCTTCAAAGGCACAAAGCATATGAGTAATTTTGTAAAATCAACATCACAGACAATGACGAGAGTTGATCGTCTGGCAATCGATATTCAAATAAAGAAAAAGAAACGAACGGGGAAGAAGTTCGTTGTTAATTACGAGAGTTATAGTGTATTCTTACTTGGCTTCAAGTGGATTTGACCAGTACTTGTAATGACTATACTTTGGATCGTCAAGGTCTTCTGCTATTCCGTGAGAGAAGTGTGCCTCAGCACGCTTCATCATTTTCGGTGCCACAAACCGAAGAAGGTCTAACAGAGTTCTTGCTGTGTATGCATCATTTTCAGCAACTCTCTTTATGCTTTTACGACTCATCTCGTCATACTCTGACAATATTTCTCCACATGATGTGTTGGAATTTCTGGTTGCACTCTTGCGCACGAATTCCTGTTGATTTAGAACAAATGTGGACAGCCAGTCAAAAAGAAATATATCACTTCTATGCATTAAGATCAAACAATTAGCACTGAAGTGTGAAGACTTCTGAAGTTTTATAAATTCCATAGAGAGTATACTCTCCAACCAACGCATCGTTGAAGCCTAGTAAAACACATCATTGTCGTAATGCAAATGTCTTAGAAAACATTGAATATAGAGCTGTATTTACCATTGAATCAATAATCGAGAGCTTTGAAGAAGGTAATTCTAATGTTTCCTTGCCAAATGAAACTATTCTTCCATATTTCGGCAGCTCCTTCACATGGAAACTCCTCCTAGCATCGGTGTCATTGCCATTGCTTTCCTTTGAAGAAGATTGCAAGTATCGTGCCTTTGATGTATAACATATGTTTTCAACTTCTGGAGACCGAATCAAGTCACCCCATATGGTATCTCCTCCTCTAGGAACCAAGGAAACAACGGAATCCCATGTTCGAGAAACCCGCAGAACGTGTTGAAGTGTTTGAAAACCAAAAGTCTCGGAGTCCAGCAAACCAGGAGCAATGGCTCTGCAAAAATTTAAAAAGAAGAGTCTACTACATCATCCATAAAATGCACAACATTCTAATTTTGCTAGAATAAAGTTGCAGTTATATAATTTCGGGCAAGTTACACATTAATAATTACACTCTAGCCAAATATACAGAAAATATACACTATTATACATTAATATACAAAAAAATATACATTTTCCGGCCATTATTTTGGTAGGCGGATATACAATATAAACACCCCTATAGTTTCCTGTATTTATGTGCATATTAAAAGGCAGATTTCTTGCTCAGATTTGAAACTTTTAGAGCTAATGCTACTGAGGGGAATTAAAAATAAAGTGCATAAGAAAGAATACTGATGGATGAATTAAAACATTGACCTGATAAAGGCAACATCTTTTCCCTCAGCAGATAATATATTAGCAACAGCCTTTGGAACGCCGAGAAATGCCGGACCGATATTCATGATAGCTTTGATGTGTTTGGCACACCAACTCGGCCCGCCACCCCCTCCAACCGGAGGAGGTGCTTCAACCCATTTAAGGAAGTGGAGAAAATAGATAACTCCCATTGAATGAGGCACCACAACCACTTTCTTGTAACCATTTGTTACGTACATAAGCTCGATTTTTCTCTTCAGCCTACTCAGAGCTTGGTCCCTAATCTGCTTGTTCCAATTACAAATGTATTAGAATAACAATGAAAGGAAGAAAATGAACTTAGTTAATGATGATAAGAGTGGCATTTATTCATATGTACATATGTTTGGCCATAATAAGTTGAAATACTTAAATGCAAGGAGTTAATGCTATCTTATGTGAGTAAAATTTAATAAGTTTGATCCTACAAATGTACCTCTGTATTTTGGAAGGATAGCCTCCAGTCATAAGCAGCCATGTACATATTCTTCTGTTCATAGCCAACTTTTGCCAGATTCTCAATAAGAACAGCCCAAACAAAGTAACCAGGAGCAAAATAATCAGCTGCTACAAGTCCTGGAACTGCTCGGACTCGAATCCCCGGTGGATCAAGCCCGGTTTCGTTATCCAACGATAAGTGCTCCAACCAACATAAAGGCCTAAAATGCAGACACAAATTGTCAAATTTCATGTTAAATAGGACAGCCCGGTGCACGAAGCATCCACGTTCACACGGGATCTGGGGAAGGGCCACACACCCCAAGGGGGTGTAATGTAGGCAGTCTATCCTGATGCAAGCATCAATGGCTAATTTCACGGCTCGACCCCGTGACTTGTAGGTTCACACGGAGACAACTCTACGGTTGCTCCAAGGTTCCCCTTCTAAAAGGAGTGATGCAACACGAGGACTCAATTTTATTTTAAATAAAAGGAAAGCCCAATGCACAGAAGCATCCTGTGTTCACATAGGGTCCGGGGAAGGGCCGCATTGATGTAGGCAATCTACCCTGATGCTTGCACCATCAGTGGCTGACTTGACGGCTCGAACCCGTGATCTATACGTCACACGGAGACACTTTTACCGTTGCTCCAAGGATTCCCTTCTAAAAGGAGTGATGCAACACGAGGACTCAATTTCATATTAAATAAAAGGGAAGCTCAATGCACTAAGCATCCCGCATTCACACCTGATCGCAGGATCAGGGGAAAGGCTGCTACCCTGAAGGAAGCATCAGTGGCGGATTCCACGACTCGATGGAGACAACTTTACAAGAGATGCAACACAAGGACTCAAGTTTCATGTTAAATGATTCAACAAAATCTAAACTTTCTGATTGAAACAAATTGAAAAAACAAGCCTAAAGCACAATACCTCTTGATGTGCTATGTTTCAAAATTAGCTCCAATTAACATGCCAAACTGAGATTTTTTTCAAGAAATGAGAACAACCCATGAAAGGAAAACTCAAGATTTTGATGTTATGCCACAAAAACAACAAAATGAGCTCAAACTTACTAAAGATGAGATTTTTCAAGAAATGGGAACAACTCATAAAAGGAAAACTCAAGTTCTTGATGTAAACAACAAATTAGCTTAACTTAACTAAAGATGAGATTTTTTTCAAGAAATGGGAACAACCCATCAAAGGAAAACTCAAGTTCTTGATGTAAACAACAAATTAGCTCAACTTAACATACTAAAGATGATATTTTTTCAAGAAATGGAAATAACTCATCAGAAAAAAAAACTCAAGTTTTGATGTTATTAGCTCGAATTAACATGCTAAAATGAGATTTTTCAAGAAATGGGAACAACCCGTTAAAGGAAAACTCAAGTTTTTTTATGTAAACAACAAAATGAGCTTAATTTAACATGCTAAAGATGAGATTTTTTTCAAGAAATGGGAACAACCCATTAAAGGAAAGCTCGGGATTTTGATGTTATTAGCTCACATCAACATGCTAAGATGATACTTTTCAAGAAATGGGAACAACCCATCAAAGGAAAATTTGGAATTGAACTTGAACTCTAATAAAAAGAAGTTAAAGAAAGGAAAAAGAACAAGGAAAGAAGAGTACAAAGGAGTGATGATCATCGCTTGTTGTTGTATTAGAAATAGAAATGGAGCCTGCACCGTGTTTTCGAACTTGTGGGAGTAATTTGGTCATTTTTGGGGCAGGGGTAGGACGTACGTGATATAAGTATGCTCTTTTCTCAAATTTATTAAATAATGTTCATTCAGGTGTATCAAGCAATTTAATAGTATTAATGCTGAGAAATCGGAACGTTACATAAGGTGCTGAACACGTGGTGAAGAAGGTGGTAAGGAGAGTTGTTCTGTGGGTGCACAGTAAAGCAACACAACATTGATAGAGAAAAAGGACTCACAACAAGAGAATGGAGTATTTTTGGGGTTTAGTTAAACTTTTCTTGTGTTGTGAATTGATGAAACCAAGGGGCATACACTTGTCTTGTTTCCTTTTTCCCTTGCACTCTCCATAAAATATGCATTGAGCCTAATTTAACCTCAAAAGACGTCAAAAGTTAGCTTGTATGATGATTATTGATCAAATTCATGTAAGAAGATCATGTTCTCATTCCATTTTCGATGTCAGACTCTTAATACTCACCTGCATGCTCAAACCTCGTTAACTGGAGCATGTACAATATAGTTTGGAGACCCAACATTGGTGAACATAGAATTGGAATGAGTCTTGATCTGATACCATGTAGAGAATGGATCTTGGGCCTAACTCAACCCCAAAAACTAGTTTGTAGCGTGATGATTGACAAAGTTCATATAAGGAATTCATGTTCCCATTCCATTTTCGATGTGGGATTCTTAATACTCTCCATGCAAATTGTTATTACCTCTCTAGCCAAGCTGTCAATACTATATACTTCCTTCGTCCCGATTTGTTTGACATTTTTCACTTTTGAGAGTCAAATGATTTATTTTTAAACTGTAATTTTTTCATATATCTTTTAAATATTTTAAATCATTAATTATGGTGACGTATAGTACTTTTTATAACTATATAAATTTTATTTTGAAAAAATTATAGATTTTATATTCAAACACACGATCAAAATTAAGAAGTTTAAATCTCGAAAAGCGAAAAGTGTGAAACAAATTTAGACGGATGGAGTACACCTTATTTTGAGGAGGAGGATTTAAGGTTTAAAAGGTTTAATTTGAAGGTTCTTAATTGAATTTATACTAGTTTTTTAAAAATGGGTTTATTTCTTTGGCTAATTTTCTGAGAAGTTAAAAATATTTATTTTAAGAAAAATGCTTATTATAGAAAGTAGAGGTGTTTTGTCAAGTTTTTAACTAAAAACAAATAATTTGAGTAGTAGTAAAAATTATTATTTTAGAAGTTAAAACAAAATAGTTATCGTGTACATTTTTGTAATCTTGATCAAACACTATTTAATGCTCTAATATTGATAAAATATTTTTTAAAATTGATTAGTCAAATACGAGCTAATACTTTTGACAAATAGTGTTGACAAAATAAAAAAAAATTGAACGTCTGGCCGAACAGGCTTTAAGATTTATATCGGTCACCATTTTTTTATACAGGTCACTATTATCTGTTAAGGTGGGTAATTTTTTTTATTTTCGATATTATAAATATCATATTTTAAGAAAGCTTACCTGTGATATAATTTTAGTGACATGATGGTGAATTGTTTTTACATTAATGATTGGGAGGAGATTCATGACACTTTTCATTTGTGATGCGATTCCATCATGAATCAACTCTTAATTAGCTCGTTGTGATACATGTATTAACGTGTTACATTCAAGGGGAGGTGTCACGGTGCATGTTATTTGTAAATGACATTATATTGATTGTCGGGATGTGGAGTGAAGTTAACGCTAGGCTTGAGGTTTGGAGACAAACTTTAGAGTCTAAAGATTTCAGGTCGAGTAGGACTAAGACAGAGTATGTAGAGTGCAAATTCAGTATTGTGACTAGTGAAGCTGGCGTGGAATTGATATTGGATTCTCAAGACATTCTCAATAGAAGGAATTTCAAGTACCTTGGAGTTATAATTCAAGACATGGGAAGATTGACGAGGATATTACACATCGCATTGGAGCAGTGTGGTTGAAATAGATGTTTGCTTGGTATATTGTGTGATAAAAATGTGTCACCAAGACTTAAAGATAAGTTCTGTAGAGTAGTGGTTCGATTAACTTTGTTATAGGGGTGGAATGTTGGTCGGTTAAGAACTGACATGTCCAAAAGATAATAGTTGTGGAAATGAGGATGTTGAGAGGATGTGTGGGTTTATTAGGAGAGATATGGTAAGAAATAAACCCTATGTGTGTATTCTTATGTGTTGGTTCATTTGTTTTATATATTGATATTTTTGTTGTCTTATTTTTCTTGCAAGCTTGCTATATTTTTTTGAGTCAATGGTCTATCGAAAACATGCTTCTAACCTACAAATGTAGAGGTAAGGTCTGCGTAAATCCTACTCTATTCAGACCCACTTATGGTATTGCACTAGGTATGTTGTTGTTTGTAAAATTAATCGATTTAAATATATTACTTATGGGACCTTTACACAAATAACCGGTTAGAATCACTATTATTTTTTCTAGTTGATATACATAGATGATACAACAATTGTACATCATTATACACGTATTATACATATAATTATACATCTGTGGTTATTTTTAGGTTAAGCAATGGGGTGGACGGTTGTTTAAGTTAATTCCCCGATAAGGAGATTCATTATTTATTTTTCTAGCCGATATATATAAATTATATATATATATATATATTAGCAAGCCAAGTTTGCCATTTTTATTGCCTCTCATCACGTGGAAATCTCACAAGTCCATATGGCAAATCTCTCTTTAATCTTTCTTGTGTCTGAAAAATAGGGACCGGAGTAGGGATAAAAATGGAGAAATTTAGCAATTTGATCTCTTCTGGGTATGATCTTGTAGGTGATATCAGTTGCTATATTCTCAAATATGGATTATTTACACATATTTTGTGATTTATTTATAGTAATGTTGAGTGAACTTTGCGAGTCTTTTATTTTTCTTCTTTCTGAAAAAGGTAAGTCCCGAGGTATGGCCGCGTTGAAAGAGACAGCCACTGTATACACGTATACACACTCAATGGAATATAGGATTTATACGAATACATAGAGGGAAAATGAAGAGAATCCAAGAGCGCAGCCTCAATCATGGGAAAGATATTAGATAGCACACATTACGAAAAACACATATACCCAAATCCACCGGACTTGTTTGCCAATTGGGAATTTCAGATGGTTATAACAGAATAAACACAAGAGGCAATAGCTATTTTGTACTTAATCATGTGCCGATATTTGACGAGACACAAAGAAAAAAGAGAAAACAAATCAAATAGTTTAACAATTTTATAAATTATCAATATTTTACAAATTTCACACTTATATTATTAGGTTGTCTTATTACTCCTGCACTATAACTCTCAGTTGAAAATATTTGAGATTACTTATTGTTGGAAATTTGCCTTTGGCGGGAGTTGCGACCGACCAACTTTAACGGCTTAAACACTAGTGTAACGTATGTTGGAGAATCCGGTTCTTCACACATGCATGATCTACTAAGTACGTAGATAACCGTAGGGCCAAGAATCGTCAAATTTCATTGAGAAATGAAAGAGATATTGGTTCACGAAGTAAGGTGTTTGAAGCATGGAAAGTGTGGTATTGTGTGTAATTCTCCCTCATCGGTAGAGGAAGAAAGAATTGTTGTGTATATAAGATTCGAAATTGGTTTGGGGTTTGGGACCCCAAGGGGTATCCCATGTGTTTAAAGGAGGAAGGACCTAGATGTGCTTCGGTTCGAGGAAAGACCACACGCGCGCCGCCGCCGCCCGCCCGTTCCGGGTTCCGGGATATTATCTTTTTGGGCCAGAAAACTTTGCCAGAAGTACAGTTTGATCCCTGAAGTTTCAATATGTACAGTTTGGTCCCTGAAGTTTCAAGATGTACAGTTTGGTCCCTGAAGTTTTCAGAAAGTTGGAATTTCGACGGTCAGAACAGAAACGTCCAAGCTCTCAATTCAGCCATTTATTTTGGCTGAATTACACCTCCAATAATGGCCAATCCGTTGGCAATCTTTCACCATTTATGTTGGTGACTTTACTACCTCCATAATGGCCATTATTTGGCTATTATGGAGGCGATTCGAGCGATGAAATGCCCCTCCCTCTCCTATATAAACACCCCATTACACCATTGTTGAGCACTAAGACATATGCACGAAAAACAAGAAGAGATGCAAGAAAAACAAAGGTACTAAAAATACACAACAAAAACAGTTTCTTCCTACACCTTCCAAGGCATCATTTCGTTACTCAATATTCTTCACGGTAGCTCTTGAGTTTCCTTTGCTCAAGTGTTCCATTGCTGTTTTATCTTGGGAGACAAATTGTCCAGGACGTATAAAGGATACATACGGGGCAATATTGTCTTAAGGACAGAGTGCCACACTCGACTCAGCAAAAACGATTTACATTTTTCCGTCTTCTACAAAACTGGAATTTCCAGTTTTTACTTGTGTAGCAATTGTAATTTCAAATTACTAGTTGAACTATTGAATATTTATTTATCCTTTCGAATACTTGTAATAGTTATATACTTCCCGTACTGCCTTATAAAGTACCATAGAGCATAAATAACCAACACTTATTAACAGCCGCGTTAGATAAGAATTTCATAAAGTGGTGATAGTTTAAGAGGATTTTCATCTCTTCACTTAAAAAAACATTTTTAACACATTAAAGAATTCGTTTGGTTATCGAGATTAGGATATAATTCTGGTTATAGCATTCAGTGTTTAGTTATTGGTATTGAGTATTGATATAACTCTATACTAAAAAGTTCATAGTATCTATCTCATATTAATTATGGAATTATAATCCCAAAGTAACGTTGTTTCAACTCAAACAACCTCTAAGAATACATAACATTGTTGGGGGTACTTTTAGCCTCTTATGATTTAGAAAATCAGATATTATTTCTAGAAACACATGTCATTAGCGGTAATATGAAAATATTAAGAATAAAAAGCTTTTAATATAAGGTATCACCCCTTGAAGGAGCGCGAGAACTAAAATGTGTTGCTTTATGCTTTGATTAAAAAAAAACTAACGAGATCACTTTTTACACATTTAATATAAGGTATCACACATGTAGACATAATACCTTCTAATTTGGGAAAATACACACCTTACCCTCTAAACTTGTTCCGTTTTACACATTTACTTTACAAGTGCACTTTTACCCTATTTTTGTTCGGACCAAAAGTAGGTACAATCAAACTTATTTATAATAATAATAATAATAATGTTATTTGTTTAGATATTTGTGACGGTTATAGCGAGATTATAGAGAATATACAATATAAAAGTCGGATCGAAAGAAAATTGGCTATTAGTGAATTGTTATTATAGAAGATGATTGTTATAGAAAAGTTTAATCGTATCTTAATATTTTTAGTCAACCACCAAAATTACCTGGTTAATCATAATTATTTGTATTCGTTGTTGATATATAACTAATGTATAACAACAACACCACATGTATAATCTCACAAGGTGCAATATAATCAATATATAGTAAGTATACAATTATTGGCTAGAATTTACAAATATAAAAATTAAAGTTATTTTTTATTATGTATATTATAGACATATTTTTCCTGTAATCTTACTTTAAAAACTTTTCTTTTGAGCCGAGTATCTATCAGAAACACTTGCTTTACTCCAAAAATATAGGAATAATGTCTACGTATACGTCATACCCTCTACAGATCTCACTTGTGAAATTTCAATTGTTGTTGTTGTATACTCCATATAGACAATTGTGTAGTGTAAAAATCCTCGTAAAATTACCCTCCCCCACCTTCATAGTCCACCTAATCAGTAACCACTAGTTGGGGAAGGGGGCACGGGGTTTAAGGAGATGGAGATAGTATGATGACAAGTCTTGGCCTTGTTCTCCTTGCAAACAAATAGCAGAGATTTTTCAGAGGTCCCTAATGGTGTTCACCAGAGACTCAGATAAGGTATATTAACAGTGAAGACCAAAAGGATTTTTGGAACCTAACAGTCGGAATTAATTTATTACACTGTTACTCTGAAAAATGGCCAAATCAAAGCACCATGTGCTAAAATTTATGGACTTGGGAACTAGAAATTTTTACTACTCCATTCATTATTAGGGGTCGGCATATATAGGTTCATATCGATTTTGTATCCGAAAAATATGAATCGAATAAAAATTGGTTTTTTTAACTTAAAAAAAAAATGATATGTTCAATTTATATCGCGAACGTATCGGATTATATCAATTTTTTCTAGGGGTGGTCAGTGGGGCGGGGCGGGGCGGGGGAATTTTTTGTTTTTTGTTTAAAATTGAATTTCCAACACTGAAATTGACATTCACACCTACATTACCATGAAATTTCGACGTTGAAATCTATTGTGTATCGTGAGACGTTTACTAAAGAAAAAGGAAAATTAGAAACGGATCTGGTGGAAAATAGAAATTAATTGAAAAAACGGACGTTTTCCTAAAAATTGGCGGTGCGGCGGTTTGACCGGCCCCGTCTTGAAAAAATACGCAAAATAAAAAAAAATCGGGTAAAACGGACATCCGAGCGTTTCACTAATTTACAACTATTTTCTCTCCCTACATTTTATGTCAATACTTCCGTGATATGTTAATCAAGTTCATGCCGCATTCGACTTTCATAAAAACTTCATAGATTGGCTTCAATGACTATGATTCAAGAGATAGTAGTAGCCTAAAATAAAAAATAAGATTAATTACAAATTTGGCTGGATTTTTCTGTTCGGTTCATCCCCAAAATTAAAGAACCGAACCAAATCATTTAATCCTGATTAAGTTCGATTTTTTTAAAAAAATAATTTAAAAAAAAAAACAGAATAAAAAATCGCGATTCTCCGAATTTTTTGTCAACCCCTATTCATTATAGTATCTTAAATTATAATATCTTTTTTGTCTTGTTGCTTTCATATTTTCGTGTTCTTTATATAGTCGAGAGCTTTGGATTCTCAGTTGTCTAAGCCTACAAATGTTGATTTATGCAAATGTTTGAGGCCATCATTTAGCTTTTAATTACTTTATCAAAGTTATACAAATATAGTTATTGACAAATTACTCTGCTAGATCAAAGGTGGAATCACAAAACAACAACAATAACAATAACATATCCAGTGTGATCCCATAAGTGAGTCTGGAGAAGATAGAATGTAAGCAGACTTTATCGTTGCTTTTGTGGGTCAGAGGGTTGTTTCTCAAAAAGATCCTCGACTCAAAGAAAGAAAAAGAGAAGAAAAGAAAATAACATGAACAAGAAATGTAATTTGAATCAAATACAAAAAGTATAGCATTAAAATAACAAGATACAACGTAAATGTCCAACAAATGTTAATGTACATCAAAGAGTAAAAAACTACGCGAGTACTAAATATTATTGCTAATAACAAGAGGCAAAACACACATAGCAACAAATGATAATACACGTCTAAGAATAAGAGTAAGACAATACTCCACTCCCTACTAACATTTTACTTTAATTATCGACCTCATATTTTCTTATTTAAGGTCATGTCCTCCGTCAGAATATAAATTTATTTTTGTTTTTAAAGTATGTTGAATTAAAACAAATATAACAATTAATTTTTCAACATATTTTCCTTGGTACCCGCTGTATTTAGTGATTTATTAAAACTGAATTAGATATTTTGGTTGAAGTTTTCCTTTCATGGTTTTTTGTTTCAATCATTTACTTTTAATTCATGATTTTATTTTATTTTGCATTGTGGGTACATCTATTTGATGATTAATTTGTTGAGATTGATTTTTTTAATTTAATTTACAGGGGCAGGGGAAGTAAATAAGAGGAGGTTCAGTTATTGCTAAAGTTATCATTTTGATAGACACAAATTGAAGTTTAAAATGGAGCCCTTAGTGAAAAGGGCAAACGTAAATATTTCGCAAACTTGAGAGGCAATTTTGGACCTTTTACACATTTATTTTTTAATTGGCCCGTTAGTGAAAAGGTGCAAAAGTTAACTGTTCCTTAAACACAAGGGAATGCGTGCCAAAAGTTTAACGACAGGGCACCAATGAGCTAAACTTCAAACAGAGGGTTAAATGTAGATAGTACAGGGGTAAACATGACCTTTTTTTCTTTGAAAGTTATGGATTTGAATGAACCCATAGCCAAAGACTACATCCGCTCTTGTTTCAGACGACGCTAGACTCAGTTCTAATATTTGTTCATACATCACTCAATTTTACGGACAAAATATTACACTATCGTTTAATGTTTGCATAACTTATAAAAATTTTAGATGATAATTTAACGTTCTCTTATAAAAAAATTAGCTTACTCAAAAGAGATCTTTAGACTGTTTTCTATAAGATTAATAAATTGAAAGAGAAATAAAAGATGTCACTTACTAAACTACCCAAAAAGGGGAATATGCGAGCATATGTTAGATATCACCTTTCTTCCCAATCACAAGAAATGAAATGAAGATTTTCATGGCGACTTTATATGACACTCTCTTTAGCCGTTAGAAAAAAGTAAGAATTTTTTAGAGACGCCATGTAAAGTACCGATTTAGTGGTGAGAAAAAAATCGTTAGGCGAAGATTTTACTATAAAGGCAGATATTAAATTTTACTTTCATCCCAATCATTTGTGGCGACTTTATATGGCAATCTTTTTAAACGTTACAAAAAGAAAGAAATTTCATTACACGCCCCCCACGTAAAGTAGCAATTTAGTGGTGACCAGAATATGATAATAGGTGAAAATTTCACTACAAAGACAGAGGTTATATTCCACTTTTCTTCTCAACCATGCCCGAAAAATGAAATAAAGATTTTTGTGACGATTTTATTTCAAAGGACCCTTTGTGCAAAACGGAGAAGTAGTTGCTAAATTCAAGTCTTAATCATGCTTTTTTTTAGTTTCAATCGTCACATAAAATGCTCGATATTTGTTGATAGATTGAGATTCAACTGGTATGCATGTACTTAATTTTCTTAAGTTACTAAACTATAATAGTAGGGTTGTGAAATTACATATTAAACACCAATGTATGATGATCCTGCACGATTCGTGATTCCTTTTATACTTTAAAATAAAACAATAAATATTTCGGTGTTATGAAAATATTAGTTATACAAAGTTTAATGTACCGTTTTGATATATAAGCAATACAATTACGTAATTAATGCTCCGGCGTAGCTGAATTGGATGGATTCTTTTGTTTGCGTTTTGCTTATTATTCACTAATTTTATTAGTGGTTGATTAAAAAATAAAATAAAAAGAAAGTTAAATGGTGTAATAATAAGAATGGTTTTATGTCTTGTTTTAATCAAGCGATAAGTACCATAAGTAAAATAATAGTAATACCTTGAGACAAGAAGAATATATAATATGTCCAAAAAAATTTGAGAATAAAATTTGCTCATTAATGGGTCATACATTCCCTAGTAATTAGTATTTAGTATTCCACATGGTAAATTTAGACACTTTCAGGAGAGGGAGAATATCTGTCAAGAAAATAAAGAATAAATTTGCTCGTTAATGTGTCCATTCATTTATCTTGCCCCCATTAAATTTTCAATTCTTCGATACTGTGGTATGGTTTTAAATTTCTCTCTATTTATTGCATTACTTCAGTTTAAACTTTAAAGTATTACACTTGACCCCTTAAGCTTTATCCTTGTTCACTTGGGTCAGTACACGTCACCAACTCACCATGCATATGCATGTAACTGTTAGTACATCTCGTTACTACAGTACACGTCACTATGCCATGTAAAGAATTAGAAGTTTTATACTCCGTGATTGCTTGAAGATTATATTGCACTTGTGAAAACAAAATCAATAATAACATATTGATGTAATTTTATAAGTGGAGTCTGGAAAAAATAATGTGTACGAAGATCTTATACTTATTTTGGGAAATAAAAATATTGTTTTTGATAGATTATCGACTTAAAAAATGTGAAAATAAAATAATTATTATGTAGCTAGAACGCTTTTCGAATGAAATTCTTACCTTTGGAGTATGTAATTTTTATAATAGTACTTCCAAGAAAAGTATATGAAGCATCTATTCATCATTCTTTGCGAACTTTGCTTAGTGAATATTCTTGCATGTTTTTTATTGAGTCAAATTTTGATGAGCCAGATTGTATAATTACTTTCTCTGATCATGTTCTATCGCTTGAGGCTTCTTTCTCTCGACTCAATATATGGAGTATAGCTTTTCTTTGTCACTCTAAATTAAGCACATTGAACCACTACAATTGTTCTAGCCTTCTACTCTAGGTACACAACATCCCCTCTTTCTCTCTCTCAAGCAAAAAAAAGACAATAAATTTAATTAAATTCACGTGTAATTAAACCCCATAATCGAGTTAATTACACGTGTGGGAGGACAGTCGAAAATGCTATACCTGTCCATCCTCAATTGTGTAAGGGTTTTCATTGGAGTTTAAATGGTCATAGTCTCATAAACTACTCTTATCTATTCCCTTAAACTTTTGAGTTGGATAGATTCTTTTACGAGTATCCCTATTGTTTCAAATTTAAAAACAAAAAAGGGAAAGGACATGTCTCTAATTGCTCAAAAGATATGCATCTAGCTATAGATACAAAAGAGTTAACAAATTACAAAAGTAGTTACAAACAAGATGTTTATTAGAAAAAGAACGTTAAATAACGAAACAAACTTATATGTTTTGTTGTGCATCACCATTGTTGACTTACCTGGTATAATTTTATCAAGTTTGAGTTAAATGGTTTCCCATTAACAAGAAAAGTAGTGGCACTTTTAGAACGTCATCATTTCCAAAACCTATATCTTCCGACATAGTATAGGCACGTCCCGCTCCTGGGGTGGGAGATTCCACCTTTTTGGAACAAGTATAGGCACGTCCTCTAAAGAAGAAAAAGACAGAACAATACTGTTTCAAGGGCGGAGGGGGGGAGAAGAAACGAAAAAGACTATTGACAGGCCCCGCAAATAACGGGTTGATTGGATTTGGACGTGCTAAAATCATAGGTAAATCTAGGATTTGAAGAAGACAGGGGCACTAACTTGTTGAATCTCGCCGGACGCTATAGGTGGTCAGTGGGCTGGGCTAGGGACCGGCGAGCCGGGTTTGGTGGGATTGGGTCTGGCGAGACGGGGAAAATTGTGGAATTGGGGCGGGATCGGGATAGGCGTAATTTGCCAAAGTACCGCCCCTATCTCGTTGGAATAGGGTCGGGTCGGGATTGGGTCGGGGGGATCGGGATACCGGGTGGTTTTTTTATTTTTGCACTTAATTTAAAAAATAACATATATATAAAAAAACTCAATAATTAAACAAGATAGTGTAATAAAAACATCTCAAGGCTGTTTTTGTGCCTCTTATATTATTTAATAGACATATGATTTTTTTGTAATACAAATACAATTGTCAAAATTGCAACTTTGTGGTGTTGTTCAAAAGTTGCAAATTACATAGTAAAATTGCAATTAAAAAAATTACATTCTGAAAAAAATCTGTTCTAGTTTCTTGATAATTTCCTGTGGTTCTTCGGTTGGAATTGGTATTTGTTGGTCAAATTGATTCACGTCGCTTCCACCACCTTCGGATAAAATTTTGTTGTAGTTATCGTCTTCTTCTTTGTTGATCTCCGGTTGACCACACCTTATCCGCTCCGCTCGTATCCAATCTCTGAATAATACTACAATCTCCAAGCTGTCTCCGGCTAATGAGTGTATGTGCTCTCCTATTTGATATCTGCGGGCAGAAAAAGCGCTTTCAGACGCCGTTGATGACGCTTGAATATTCAAAACATCTCGGGCCATCATTGAAAGTGTCGGAAAGGTCGTCTCATTCCCCCTCCAGTATTTCGGCAAGTCTTCACGTCCTTCTTCATTGAGAACTGCTTGGTACGGTACATAACCCTGCAAAACGAAACTATCAAACTCGCTAATTTGGTTAGTAGCGGTACGACCGCACATTCTATTTTTGAGGCTTTCAATACTAGCCGTAGAAACAGCAAGTCTTTTGTGAGGTTATGTTGAAGAAGATAGTATGGAAGCCGGTAGGTTACTAGCACTTTCTTGTTGGTAAAACCTATATACTTTTTTGCATTGGTCTTCTACGTTAGACAACACTTCTTCTTTAATTTGTTCAATAGGTGGTGGTTGATTTGGATTTTTGAGACTTGGAGATGGTAGTACTTCTATACAATCGTAAATAGTTTCAATAAGTGATTTAGTACCGTCTATTTTAATAGTCGGATTTAATACATCACCAATAATATAAATAGTGGGAATAGGAATAAAATATTTTTTTATTTTGATAAACATTTTTTAATAGCTGCCATATAAGCTGGTTTTTCCATATATTCACTAAGTAACAACATAGTTGAAATAGTAGGATAATATATACCGGAAAATTCTTTTGTTGCTTGAAAAAATTTCTCTAAAAATACAATAAGTTCGGAAATTTTTACCCAATCGCTATCTACAACCATATCAGCTGGATTTTGATTATGAGAGTTAAAAAATAAAGTTATAGGTTTTCTATAGTCATAAGCAACAAGTAGTTGCTCGTATCAAGAACTCCACCTAGTGGGTACTTCTTCTGGAATTTTTCTATAAGGTAGTTGGCAATCGTGACAAGTTTTTTTATATTCTTTTCTTCATTGTATTCTATTATTTTTAAAAATAAAGTTTATATCAAATTGTGTTTTACTAAGAATGTCTTAAAAAGTGATAAACCATCTGTTACAATTAAGTTATATATATGGACCTCGTCTCATACTAGGGGGAATAAGAGGCATTTCAGTTGAAGGTGCACTAGTGGGTGTATCATCTAGATCATCGTCTAAATTAAAGTCTTCTTGAGTTTCAGAAAATAGTTCATTGTCTAAATCTAATGGTATTGTAGGAAAATGTTCAGTATCAACAAAATCATCATGTGTAGGAATAATATTATGTCTAGAAATAGGACCCTTGCCCTTGTTGCCCCTACTAGAAGAAGCATGACCCCTACCCGTAATCATACGTTTAAATTCTTCCATTATAAATTTATAATTATACTAATAAATAATTAAAGTAAATGAAATTAAGTGCGCTAAATAAAATAAACATACAATAACAATTTAATGAAGGAACGAATGTACCAAACGTCGACGTGTAATCGAAAGGTTGAAAATTGAAACTTTGCTCGATGGAAGATCATCAACCTAGTTGCCAACTTCACTCCCAATTCCCAAATGAATAAATAAAATTGAATATTTAGTAGACAATGTAGACTTGTAGAGAGATAGATTGATAGATTAGAGAGATTGTAGGAAGATTTATGAGAAAGATGAAGAGAAAATGAGTTATTTATAGTTGGGAAATTGAGCTAAAGTGTAAATATAATAACTTATGGGTTAAAAATAAATATTAAGGGGGTAGGAGAGTTGGGGGAGGCCAAAAATGATTGTTGCACAACGGTCAAAATGTAAAATGATCGTTGGTGCAACGGTTATTTTTGCAAAATAGGAGGTTTCGGGCGGGACCGGGTCGGGAGGGGCGGGTCGGGATGGGTCGGGACGAGACCATGTCCCGTCCCGGTTCGAGTCTCGTTACCATGATTTTTTTTTAAAATTGTCGGGTTCGGGGAGGGACCGGGGAGGTGTTGGGGCGGGATAGGGCCGTGAGTCGCGACCGAGCCGACTCGGCCCACTGGCCAGCCTTAACGTATACCGATGATTTTGACCCTCAAAATTCCGGTTCGGACAGTGGTACGAATCGCAACAACAATGTGTCAAAATTGCAATAATAAAAAAGGAAAAAATAATGGTGGAAGCCGGTGGCGGCAACAACGGCGGCTAGCAGGGGCAGAATTGACCCCACTGTCACCAAAATTAGCCAGGCGGCAGGCAGTGGGGGAAGTACCCGCCGTGGGGCTGGCAGCCGTAATAGTAGGTTGCTTCTCCCTGCCCGTATCCTACGACACCGTGGGCCAAGCCACCTCCATCCACTCGATAGCCCATGGTTCTTAGTAGTCGTCCGCAGTAAGCAGTTGCAGCTCATGTACTATCTCCTTCAAGTTATATTCCGATGGACATTGAGCTAGTCATGCAGACTATGACTCTCAATATTTCCGACGACAACTGGTACACGGACACGAGGGCGACCTCTCACATGACGGAATCTCAATATACTCTCTCATCTTATTTTAATATAAGCAGTAATAAAAATATTATGGTTGGCAGTGGACAATAAATTCCAATTCATGGTATCGTTTCACCACTGCCAATAATGTTTCTGTTGACTTTGATCCATTTCAATTTTTTGTGAAGGATTTTCGGACGGGGATGCCACTAATGCTGCACTCCATCAACTTTTGCTGCTCTTTCTTTTCATTTATGACATAATCGATTGGGACACCCGGGAGCTCCTGTGTTAAACTCCCTTAGAAAAAATAAGTTTATTGATTGTAAACAATTTTTGGGTTCTCGTGTTTGTCAGTTTTGCGTTTTTGGAGAACATGTTAAATTACCCTTTTCTCTGTCTACTTCAAACACTATTATGCCATTTGATATCATGCATAATGACTTATGGACATCCCCGGTTTTAAGTTCAGCAGGTCATAAGTATTACATGCTTATTTTGGATGATTACTCTAATTTTCTTTTGACATTTCCCATTGGGAAGAAATCACAGGTTCACAATATTTTCTTGCAATTTAGTGTGTTCATCCAAATCCAATTTGAGAAATCTATTAAGTGCTTACAATGTGACAATGAGAGGGAATTCATAAATGACCAATTTAATGAGTGTTTTCACAAAAATGGTATGGTATTTCGTCTCCCTTGTCCGCACACTTCTCCTCAATATGGGAAAGGTGAACGAAAAATACGAGCACACACACTTCTTGCTCACGCGTCCATACCACCATCATTTTGGCATCATGCTCTTCAAATGGCTACATGCCTCTTAAACATTCTCCATAACATGTTACTTTCAAACTACTCACCCACACAAATTCTCTATCATTGTGTCCCCTCCTACACACATTTGAGGGTTTTCTGGTGTTTGTGTTATCCCCTCTTCCCTTCAACAATGATAAACAAACTTCAAGTCCGTTCCACTCCATGTGTATTTTTGGGATACCCACAAAATCATATGGGTTATAAATGTTATGATATATCTATTGGAAAAATTATCATCTCTCGTCACGTTATTTTTTATTAGTCCAAATTCTCGTTTGCCAACATACACGTGTCTTCCCCTACCCTTGTATGATTTTTTGGACACTGGGCTACATTCACTTTTGCAATACCATTTAAACAGCCCAAATGAGGGAGTCCACTGCTCCCTCTCCCTCGGTCCAAGTCAGTGGCAACGTTGGACCAACCCAAATGAGGGAGCCCACTGCTCTCTCTCCCGATGCCCTGTTAGCCCACAACACCCCGATGGCCCCACTGCCCAACAGCCCACTTCGACCCAAACTCGATCCATCGAGACTCGTGTAATGCATGGAATTTTTCAGCCTAAGCGTCATTTTAATCTGACATCCTTTGTTCAACCATCACCGATTCCCCGTAACCTAAAATTTGCCATGTCAAACCCGAATTGGAAGGCCGCCATGTTAGATGAAATTGATGCTCTTATTAAAAATAAGACGTGGGAATTGGTGTCCCATTCGTCGAATGTAAACATAATACGTCCTATGTGGATTTTTTGTCATAAAATAAATCTGATGGTTCATTTGAGAGACACAAAGTCCGTCTTGTTGGTGATGACAGGTTTCAGTAGGCTGGAGTGGACTGTGATGAAACCTTTATCCCAATTGTTAAATCAGCAACTATCCGGACAGTTCTCACTTTAGCTCTATCAAAATCGTGGTTCATCCATCAGTTGGACGTAACGAATGCATTCCTCCACGGTCATCTATAGGAAAAAGTTTACATGCACCAACCTTTGGAATTCTGAGACCCTATTCATCCTAATTATGTGTGCTTGTTGAATAAATTTTTATATGAGCTCAAACAGACCCCTCGAGCATGGTATACCAGTTTTTTTTATTTGTTTCCACAATGGGGTTCACACATAGTAAATTTGATCAGTATTTGTTCATTTATAAGAAAGGGAATGACATGACATACATTCTTTTCTATGTTGATGACATCCCTCACAACATCATCTGATTCTGTTCGCCAGTCTATTATGTCTCTTCTTGCTTCAGAATTTGCTATGAAAGATTTGAGTTCGTTAAATTATTTTTTGGGCATTGTTGTAACTCAACATGCAAGTGGTCTATTTCTTTGTCAAAGAAAATATGTCGAGGAGATAATTGACAGAGCCGACATGCCTTCATGCAAGCCATCACTTACACCGGTAGATACCAAGGCTAAATTGGGTAACTCTTCAGGGTCTCCATACAGTGATCCGACACATTACCGCAGTTTAGCAGGGGCATTACAATATCTCACTTTTACGAGACCTGATATCTCATATGTTGTTCAACAAGTCTGTTTACATATGAATGATCCGAATGAGGAATATATAGGTGCTCTCAAACGAATTCTGTGATATATTTAGGGTGCGGGTGCTCTTGATTTTGGATTAGATCTGTATAAGTCAGCCATATTTGGTCTCACGTCTTATACTGGTGCGGATTGGGGTGGATGTCCGGACACCAGGCGCTCCACCTCTGGTTATTGTGTATTTCTCGAAGATACTTTAATCTCGTGGTTGTCTAAGTGCTAACCCACGCTATCTCGGTCGAGTGCTGAAGCCGAATATAGATGGGTAGCTAATGTTATCTCTGAATCATGTTGGCTCTATAATCTTCTATTGGAGCTCTGTTGTCCGATCCAAAAGGCAATCGTAGTTTATTGTTGTAATGTGAGTGCGATATATCTGTCAGGGAACCATGTACAACATCAACGCACAAAACACATGGAAATGGATATTTTATTTGTCCGTGAAAAGGTTGCACGTGGACAAGTCCATTTCTCCATGTACCGTCCTGCTATCAGATTGCCAAAATATTCACAAAAGATATTCCGCGGATACTATTTGATGATTTCAGTGACAACCTCAGCGTGCGAAAATCTTCCGCTAAGATTGCGGAAAACTGTTAGATTGTATAATCTTGTATTCAACGAATGAAATGATAACGGAAAAATTTCCTTCAAAATGATAATATTACATATGGGTCCTTCTCCAAAGCTTTTCCCTGAATATTAAAGTTAAAAATAGTATGTTTATCTTAACTTATCAAAAGCTAAATACATGTTTCATACTCCATTATTTTTGAATAACTAATTTTTAAATCTAAAAAATTAGATATCTAGCAATAAAAATATATTTCCTAAATAATTTTGTTGTTATATAATCTTTGTATCATAATTTGTCACTATATTATTGAGATAATCTGTTGATCCCCAGTCAAATGTATCAATCGCACTGGACATGGCCACGCCGGACTGTCGGTACTTCGATGCCTTTCGGAGTGAAGGGTGTGAACGACGCGCTGGGGAGCAGCAGCTTGCTTGTTCTATTATTTTTGTACATTTTGGTTAAAGACTTTGGCGTGATGCGTGTCGGTGCTTGTAGTTGATATTTAGCTAGTGTTTGATCATATATTTTGTATCATGTTTGAAAATTTTATTTTTAAATATTCATTTCGTCATAAATTTTGAGTAAATTTTAAAAAATTATCTTTAAAATTTTTGAGTATCAAAAACTGATCCAAATCAATTTTTAGGTTTTTGAGACTTCAACTTATAAAACTTCATATTTTTTAAGTAAAATGCATGTCCATACATACACAACTTTAAATTCTAAAAATTATAACTTCAAATACTCAAAATTTCAAGTTTCAAATTTCAACCTCAATATCTATGGCCAAACGAAAGCGAAAGATATGTTGAGATAATTTCACTTTTTCCATTCTCTATTTCATATATATATATATATATATATATATATATATATATATATATATATATATATATATATATATATATATATATTATAAAATTAAAATTTTATTAGATATATATTATAGATGTTGAATTCTCTAAACTTTTATGTTTATATTTTGAGTTCCTTTTGTGAATTTTTTTGACTCTGCCACTAAACATATAACCCAATTGAGATATTATAAAATAGGCTAAATTTCTATTAATGTCTTTTGAGTAAGAGGCAAGTAATTTCTAATAATATTGTTATTATTCTTATAATTGAGATTAAATACTTTGTTTAAAAAATATTTATTATATAGAGGGTGGGGAAGGGGAAGGAGAACGGGGAAGGAAATTACAAGGTGATGAATCGAATCCTCATCAAAAAGGTAAAGTTCAAGTGATCAATAACTGAGATACTGAGATCCCGTAATTAAAAACTTTGTGTGATGTATAACTATAAAAAAAAAAGGAAGAAATCGAGCTACAAGAAAAGCTTATGTGGTTACCATAAAATAGCATCTGTACGAGTCAAAATAGGAGTAGCCCCTCCAATATCCATGCATAGCATTAGATAGCCACACAACAAATTAAAAAATAAAGATCACATCAAGTAACAAGTAAAAAGTAGACGTCGTTATTATAAACCTAAGTTGTTGAATATGTGGAGTAAATCCCTAAATAAGAAACTTCTTGTATCCCATAAAAATCTTAAATTTCTAATAATGAATAAAAATCTGCGACATGATTAGTTACAAGCGTATTTTGACAAGAATTTGTGGCAACAAGTTATAGAAACCAGATATTATAATTTTGCAAAAATGCTTTCGCTTCTCTCTACTAGTAGGTATAGAGAGACTATATCTTACAACCAAATACTACCCCATCCGTTCATTTTTAATGCTCCGGACAGATATAAACTAATTTGACTGACGGCGTAGCAAGACAAGATATAGACACAGAGGATGGAACACAAGCAGCTGCAAAGTCAGATATGCATCATAAAGATTACACAAACACATTTTTTTTTATATCCAGCTTTCCGGCTTACGTCAGACTATTCCTGGAGATAGTAGTCCCGATCCATCAGCACTACTAACAGTAAATCGCGGGATGTGCCTGAATGAACAGAGTTTTTGAACAGAGCAACTGATATCACCTACAAGACCCTACCCCAGAAGAAAGCAAATTGCTCCCACCAGGGTTCGAACCCACGATGCAGGCCTCCAGCTGGATTTTAAGTTATCCTCATTTATCATCCAGCTCTTTCTTGGTCGGATCAACCCAACCGGCGATTTCCGACAAGTCCTTCTGAATTGGAAAAGCAAGAAATAGAACTAGAAGAAAACTTTCTTTCTCTTTATGGATAACCAATTCCTTTTTAAATTCTCCTTCTAATTCATCTTTCCCTATGGATTTAGGTTTATCTCTAAGGTCCCATGAAGGTTCGATTAGTAGCACTCGATCGGACGCCAATTCGGGTGATATTACTAGCACTCAAGTTTTGAGCGATATCACCGGCTCTTTTTGAGCAACTAATGGAAGTGGGAAAGATATGTCCGGGGACTACACAAACACATTTTTGGAAGAAGAAGCAAAAGTAAGTTTCCGCGACACACTTGCAAATGACATAAACATTACACACAATATGGATACGGCATGTTTTGGTTTGAGCAACATTTCACTACATGATGAAGTTACTAACACCACAAATCACCCCCACTTCATACCCATAACATCAGAGGATAAATCAAGACTTTACCTAAATTGGACCTCATCCATAATCATTAAGCTAGTGGGGAAACATATGGGTTATAATCAATTGAAAAACAAAGTTCAAAGACTCTGGGGGCATGTTCCACCTCTAAACCTGGTAGATCTAGGGAATAATTTCTACCTAATAAAAATCATTTCGGAGGCTTTGTATAACAAGACCTTAGAGCAAGGTCCATGGTTCATAGGTCCCCAGCTCCTATCGGTGAGAAAATGGAGTCTTTAACTTAAATTTAACCCCCACCAAGTACACATCAACCACTCCTCCATCTGGATCAGGCTACTAGACTTACCAACAGAGTACTACCTTAGTTTAAGAAAGAGCTCTCTATCAATGACATTATCCTAAAGCCCTTACTGCTGACGAGCCGAATCTAGAGTTAATCTGCATGGCAGGGACGTCCTAGATTTACATCGTCACTATGGTTGTGGATACGGATCACAAACATTGTACATTTGATATTTTTATACACATTTACCTTTCATAAAAAAAAAAAAAATAATAGGTAGTCTTATTGGAATAGTCCTTAAAATTTAAAAACTGTACCACGGAAGCTTCTAGGGGTAGATATACTAGACTTTGCATTTTAGCACCGTTAGAAACAAGTGACTCCAAGATATGATGATTGAAAATCACAAACAGCTTATTCAGGTACATCGGCTAATGACAACAAAGAAAAGTAACACAAATGATGATTATCCAAATCTATATAAGTAGTTCATATTTCTATTCCATATTCGATGTATAATTGAAATCACCGCATGCCTAGATCTTTCTTGAAACTGAAATCAAGAGCCCAAAAAATGAACATCATGTACAAAAAAGATCACCATTTTGCACTAGAATAAAGTTTAATTGATGATTACAATGATGTTCTAAAACAAGAAGAATATTTCTTGAAACTGAAATCAAGAGTCCAATGGTTAAATGATGGGGATGCCAAGACTAAAGTTTTTCACCCATCTGCCATCCAAATACATAGAAAAAATAGGATTATAGGCCTCATAGACTCTAGAGGAAACTGGATCCATGATATCCCCTCTATCAATGACATTATCCTAAAGCACATTCACCAAATATACTAAACTGACCTAAAAATAGCGCTATCAAACTGAATAAAACCCCAACTCTTGGAACAAACTATCTTTTTTTTTTCTGTCAAGAAAAACAAATGGCAGACTAATTGATATTTATGAACACACTTAGTAATGAGGATAGACTATTACTCCAACAATCTCTAACCATTAATGAAATAAAAAAGTTGTTCTCTTTCAAACCTCTTAAGACCCCTGGACCAGATGGAATGCATCCATTTTCTTTTTCAAAAATATTAGAACCACATTGACAATGCCATCATAACTACTTGTATAAAAGCTTTTGACACACTAACAATACATGTAGAAACAAACACTATCTATGTAACCCTAATACCTAAAGTGAAGAACCTTAGCCTAATTACTCAATTCAGACCTTTTGGTCTTTGTAATACTATAAACAAAACTATTACGAAAAACATTATCAATAGAACCCTTTCTGAAAAAAATTATTAGCCCAAATTGAAAGAAACAATCCCTTGATTATTTTCATTAATGAATGAGTATTATATACAATATGGAAAATCCTATTCCTATTCTACTCCCAAAATCCTATTCTATTTGTACAAGAATCCTACAATTATGGTAAGTGTACAATGCTAATTAATTACAAATAATATGGTACAAAAACCTCTCCAAACCGTGATATACTTACCATGTATATCACGGTCAGTTTGGTAAGTATATCACTGACCGGTTCCTTATGTTTCCGTGATATACACGGTATACACAAGGCATTGTATATGCCGTGTATATCGTGTATACCACGGTATATTTTCACATCCCCGCAGTCATAGCGAGTGGTCTTCGTACGCTGAGACTGTCCCTAAAATCTTCAAATAGAACCGAGGGAAGACCCTTCGTAAAGATGTCTGCAATTTGATACCTGGAAGGGACATGGCAGACGCGTACTTGTCCACGAGCTACCTTTTCGCGAACAAAGTGGTCTATCTCGATGTGTTTAGTGCGCTGGTGTTGAACCAGATTACCAGATAGATAGATGACACTAACATTATCACAATGAACCAAGATAACTTTCTGAATGGGCAATGAAGTTCTAAGAGAAGATTTCGTAACCAACATGATTCAGAGACCACATTGGCTACACCTCGATACTCGACCTCCGCACTAGAGCGTGATAAAGTAGATTGTCGCTTGGCAGATCATGAGACCAAGTTATTTCCAAGAAACATACAATAGCCATATGTGGAGCGTCTGGTGTCTGGACAACCACCCCAATCATAATCTGTATACGAGACAAGTGTAGATGTCAATGATGGATATAAATGTAAGCCATAGTTAAGTTTCCCTGGATGTATCGAATAATGCGTTTGAGCGCATGCATATGCTCAACCCTAGGATCATGCATAAACAAACACACTTGCTGCACGACATGCGTAATATCCGGTCTCGTGAAAGTAAGATACTGAAGAGCTCCAGCAAGACTACGATAGTGAGTGAGATCCTCGTAAGGTGAGCCAGCCGCAACTCCTAGTTTGGGCTTGGTATCAACGAGAGTAGAAGTAGACTTACATGAGGACATACCAGCGCGCTCAATGATCTCAGCGACATACTTCCGTTGTGATAAGAATAACACACCTTCATGACGAGTGACATCAATCCTCAAAAAGTAACTCAAGGGCTCCAAGTCTTTCATAGCAAATTCAGATCTGAGCATAGTCATGATAGATGTGCGCAAAGAATCAGAAGAGGCAGTCAAGATAATATCATCCACATATAATAGAATATAAGTTAAGGAAGTACCACGACGATATATGAACAATGAATTATCAGACCTGTTGTGAGTAAACCCAATAGACGATACATAGTCCGCAAACCTCTTATACCGAGCACATGGGGATTGCTTAAGCCCATATAAGGACTTCTTCAATAAACAGACATGATGAGGATACTTGGGGTCTCAAAAACCCAAGGGCTGATGCATGTAAACGGTCTCCTTAAGATTACCATGTAAGAAAACATTCTTCACATCTAACTGATGAATGAGCCATGCTTTTGAAAGAGCCAAACTGAGAACAGTGCGAATGGTAGCCGGCTTGACCACCGGACTAAATGTCTCACCACAATCCATGCCAACATGTTGAGTTTTTACCATCACCTACCAGACGAGCCTTATGTCTCGCAAAAGATCCATCAGAATTATCTTTATGAGTAAAAATTCACATAGACTGAATAATATATACACACTAGAAGGATGGGGCACCAACTCCCACGTCTTATTTGCAATAAGAGCATCATATTTGTCGTTCATAGCCCCTATAGGCGTATCATACGTATCTACATACATGAAAAGTCATACCATCCTTCTATGGACCTATCGTAATGCGTAGGATCGTTACTTTTTTACTTAGCATTTGGGGACTATCCTTACGATGATAACATACCTTTCCTCTCTTATTCTTTTGCGGGAAATAGCAATTACACTGTTGAGCTTCAAACTTCAAATTTTTTACCGTGAATTCACTCATGAAGCTTTAAGTTTTTTAAAATAAAATTTATATATTTAGAAGCTATGTAAAAAGGACTATAAAATTATAATAATTAAATAAAATTTTAAAAAAAGATATAAGAAATTCAGATAAACAAATTTAATTGACTCTCGGAATTATAACTGTCAAGGACAGAGTCAAGTAGGGCCTAGGGGTTCATCCGAACTTTGTTTGAGAGAAAATAACACTATTTATATATGATTAAAATTATCTTATATATATATATATATTATAGATGTTAAATCTTCTTTTGACATTTTCTTGTGTGTTTATTTTTCATATTTTAAACTCTCTTAGTGAAATTTGTGCTTCCCCATTGACCGTATGACATAAATTGAGATGATCGGACTAATAATTTACCACATATCCCAAGCTTGTAGCGCGTAATGTAAGTGTGATAATCTCGAGCGTATAGATACCACTGTTTAAAAAAAAAAATCAGTCGGGCCATAGCCACAGACTCTGAGAAAGTTCTCCCTCCTTTTTTTTGCTTTAAATATATTCCCCCAAATATCCCCCTCTGCAACCTTTCTTCTTCACCACCATAAAAAAAGCCTATACATACATATCAAATATATATATATATATATAGAGAGAGAGAGAGAGATAGAAACTGAACGAATATAACTTCCAAAAATGGCAGGGAGAGTAGATCTGGACGGCAATCAAATAAATCCAATTACACTATGCATGATTGGTGCTGGTGGATTTATTGGTTCACATCTATGTGAAAAACTCATGTTTGAGACTTGTCATAAGGTACTCGCTGTTGATGTTTATAGTGATAAAATTAAGCATTTGCTTGAACCGGCGACTATCCAATGGGCCGATCGTATTCAGTTTCATCGAATCAATATTAAAAATGATTCTCGTCTTGAAGGACTCATTAAGATGGCAGATCTGGTAATTTTACGCTATTTTATGTCCTTTCATTCTCGCATTTCGCGTGGTGAATTTTACGTTAGTTTGGACTTTAGAAAGTTAATTATGTAAATAATTTGATAAAAATAAATTACGTTATGTTGAGTGAAAGGCTTCATCATTTTGAATATTTACTAATCAATACTCTATTAAGAATCAAAATGGCAGATCTGGTAATTTTACGCTCTTTTAATTCTTTTCATTCTCGCATTTTCTTCTACTTCATCCGTACAGATTTATGTGTCACGTATATCGAGATTCAGACCACTCTTTTTTATTGTAATTTTTAAACGTTTTAGATTATCACATTATCACTTGTACTACTAGCTTTTAAATATGTAAGTTGTATTTTAAATTTCATGCACAGAACTGTTTCACTCTCGAAATGGGACCTGTGTCACTGAAATTAAGACAGACAGAGAGAGTATTATGTATGTGCGTGGTGAATTTTTCCTTATTTTGAACTTTAGAAAGTTAATTATGCAAAAAATTGGATATTCTTGTGGCGAATCCTGCGCTGTTTTGAGGAATTTTATTACTTTTCAGCTTGCTGTCTCGACGATTTGATCTTATTATTTCTCTTTTTGTTGTTGCGACATTATGACAAGCTTTAATTTCTTGTTATAGGTTTCTGGAGTTTCTAATTTTAATACGTATTTATTCGGATCTATATTGTGACTTTGAGATTAGTATTGGATCTGAATTTGATCACTTCTTAAGGGAATATCCAGACATTCCTAACGCATTGCTGTCTTCCTTTTTATGTACCTAATGCATTTTTTTAAGAATTAATATTTTGCATTACTTAATTTAACAGCTTTGTCTAATTTTCTGGTATTGGTTAGTTTATGCATCTGTGCGTTTTCTGATACTTTTTCCTGGATTCGTTTAGTGTTGATCTGTGCAAGTGTTTGACTATTTCTGACCTTTTGGCTTTTCTTGTGATGTAGACCATAAATCTTGCTGCGATCTGTACACCAGCTGATTACAACACTCGTCCACTTGATACAATTTACAGCAATTTCATCGATGCTTTACCAGTGGTATGCATTTTGGATTTCGTTGGTAAATGAAATTGACTATAAATTTTGATGGTTGTCACTTGTAGGAAATATTTCACATTTTCAGCTGATGTTGAGATGTGAGTTGATTTGAATTGATTAATGCAGGTTAAGTACTGCTCAGAAAATGGAAAGCGTCTCATTCACTTTTCAACGTGTGAAGTTTATGGAAAAACCATAGGTGCCTTTTTACCCAAAGACAGCCCATTGCGACAGGTAAGACTTTGCTTTCCCTGTGTTATATTTTTCGTTTTAATACAGAACTGATGCTGAATCTTCATCTTGTTTTTTTTATTTGTGTTTGTGTGACGTATCATGAGAGTTCTTGTTATTTACAATATCAATCTTTTGTGTATTCTTGATTTGATCTTAGTATTGCGACTAGCTGTCTGATATTACCAACCTTAAGCTTTTTAGGTTTTAGGTTAGTTTCTGGTTTAAGTCCTTTCTCTCAGCTTTCTTGTTTTACTTTTATGTCATTTTTCTTTCTTAGTAAACATGTTTCAATTTATATAATAACATGGATATCCGAAATTGTTCTCAAGTTAGTTGATTTTGGTATGGTCAAATGCTGAATCTTTTAATTGGGGATGAGGTTAATTTGAATTCTGAGCGTCAATGTTCACCTAGCTGAGGACCTTCTGTGCAAGAACTTGTTATTACTTGTCGACAATTTCTAAGCATTTCTTTGGTTGCATTGGATACGACTCTGAGCATATTACTTGTCAACCAAGAAGGGTGATCTCAAAAAATTTGACTATTATACAACCATAGATGTTCTATTTTAGGCATTTCCCTCTTACAGGACTACACTGTGAATTGTTTGATTCCGTAGGCTTAAGATGTTTGTGATATACGGTTGTGGGTTGGACGTTCTGTCCCGGATTTCCTCCCCGCACTAAATCCACAAACCAAAAAAGAGAGGAGAAAGTGAGAGAAACAATATCTCTCTGTTTCTCGAAATTCCATGGCAAGTATTCAGGAGATTTTTCTCTATATGTTTGATGTGTGTGCTTATGCGCTATACCTAGTAGGAGTAGTTGATTATTGAACAGTTGGTCATTGATGAATATTTGCTTTGGTAGTTGATAAGCTGGTAAATGGTGATCCATATTATTGAACAATTGGTCATTCAAAAGGAGGACAGTGTTGATCAATTACAGATGTTATGCTTTGAAGTTGCACGGGTTACCTTGTAATCTCAATTGTATTCAGGAGTCTAGATTAAGAAATCAATGAGATTTGTTTTACCCACAATATGTTTAGCTATTGTTGTGGAATCATTGAGAATGTCATTATTTACCATTTGCTTTACCATGTAAATGTTTCAACTCTTCAACTTTTTTTCTAGGATCCTGCTTATTATGTGCTTAAGGAAGATGCCTCCCCTTGCATCTTTGGTCCAATTGAGAAGCAGAGGTGGTCCTACGCGTGTGCAAAGCAATTGATTGAGAGGCTGGTCTATGGTATGTGAAATCTTACATTGATCTAGTTGTTTCATAGTTGAATCTCTTACCATATATCATACGTGTTATGTGTTGTATTTACAGCTGAGGGTGCTGAGAATGGCTTAGAGTTCACTATTGTAAGGCCATTTAACTGGATTGGTCCTAGGATGGATTTCATTCCTGGCATTGATGGTCCTAGTGAAGGTGTTCCAAGAGTATTAGCTTGCTTTAGTAATGTATGTGTACTTTTCTTTTTGATTGATCTTAAAACCTGCATCTGATGTTTACCTGTGAGTCTCATGTTTTCATCTTATAATGTTCCCTCTTCTCAGAACCTTTTAAGACGTGAACCTCTGAAACTTGTGGATGGGGGAGAATCACAAAGGACCTTCATATATATCAAAGATGCTATTGAAGCTATTCTTCTGATGATTGTGAGTTTGACCTCCTTATCCCTTTACTTTTGTTTTCAGAAACGCATTAGGATCTTTGTTGATTCAACTATATAAAATGCAGGAAAATCCTGCTAGAGCCAATGGCCATATCTTTAACGTTGGTAACCCTAACAATGAAGTTACTGTCAGGCAGCTAGCCGAAATGATGACTCAGGTGAAATAGACATTCAATTTGTGTGGAGGAAACTCTTTTGTCCTAAATTTCATGCAGCATGTTGTCAATACCATGTTTTTTTCTCAACTCCTCCGGATAATAACAGGTCTACTCAAAGGTGAGTGGAGAGTCTTCTATTGAAACACCCACCATTGATGTAAGTTCTAAAGAATTTTATGGCGAGGGGTATGATGACAGTGACAAGAGGATCCCGGACATGACCATAATCAACAAGCAGCTTGGTATTGACCTATTTCTTCGCCTTTTTGACTATTTAATACTTGCAAAAGTTGAGAATAATCTGACTTTTAAATTGTGTGATGACCAGGTTGGAACCCAAAGACTTCCCTGTGGGACTTGCTTGAATCCACACTCACATACCAACACAGGACATATGCTGAGGCTGTCAAGCAGGCCATGTCTAAAACAACTGTGAATTGATGGTTCGCTGCTTGTTGGCAGTTCTTTCAATTTCTTCTTACGATTCTCCCGAGTAAAAATCTACATAGTCCATCTCTCATACACGTAATTTTTCGTCATCCACGTGTTGCAAAATCTGTAGCAGCTCACTTCTGTAATCAATCATGTATTCTATTTTGTGACAGCATATTCATTAAGAAATTTATGTCATAGGCTAGTGTATTATGCCACTAGAGCCTCGTCTACCACAGTTATTGGGGGTATTAGACGAAGGAAAAATTCTCCTTTTCTTTTAAGATTTGTCGTCATTCATATATTTGTTCCTGTGTATGGAAGCATCTTGTATCATTTTGCTCGACATGCTATAGAATTTCCAATTTGTTCCATCTCATTATCCATTCTTTTATTGTGCGAAGAGCAGTTGTAGTGACTTGCCTGGAAATAAGATTGGATATGTGCCATAGATCGCTGTCATTTGTGTTGGATATCAAGTAGTAGTTTATAGGGAGAATGACAAGAATTACTTACGGAATATGACAAATTTTTTTAATTTACACAACATTGCAGATTTTCATTTTAAATAATATTTTTTCTTTTTGCTCAAAGCTTAAAAAATTAGCTCAAAATTGTGAATGAAAAATTAGCTTAAAAAATTATCAAAATTTCATACATTTTTCATACGCAAAAAATTGAGTTAATTTTTTAAGCTTTGAGCAAATTTTTTTTTTTTTAAATAAAATAAAAACGGAAAAGTATGAAGATCCGTCATGTTTTCCAAATAAGAAAAACGATCTATATGTTTAATAATGAGTATTAAGTAGGTATCATATGTCATTTTTCCTAGTTAATAAAGTTATAAGCTTATGGTGTATGGGCTTTCTCCTATTTGACGTGATTATAATTTCAGCTTTTGTTCAAATAAACAATGGGAAACTTATGATATGTACCTTCGGCTAAACATAATTACCGGTAACAACTCAAATATATAAAATTTATACACTGATATGTATATATATGTATATTTAAATATAGATATATAAAAATTGCTATATTTACTGGTTATTTCGTAAATTAGATCACTTAAAAATATTAGGCTGTAATTTTTCCATAAACAATTGGGTGCTTTTTACTCAATAAGTACATAATATTTATTAAGAATGCATGTGATTTTGGGTTGGAAGAGCCCATTATCAAAGTATCTGAATCATTCCCAAGACTAAATGCATGTGATTTTGTTTCAAAACTTACTATGAGCTTATTTTATTAGATGAAGATGCTCGTGGTGTCCCAAAAGTATTTGATTTTGAATTTTTGTTCCCGCTAAATAAAATCTTTTAAAAAATGATTTTTAACTTGAAAAAAATCGTTGGGAACAACTTTTATTGCCCATCAGGCATAAATTTTAATTTTTGCCTATAAGGCAGAATTTGTGATCAATTAAGCAGTTCACTATCTTGAAATATCATGAACCCCGGCCTTATAAGCAGGAGTTAGAAGTTATGCCTTATGGGCAACAAAAGCTTCCCTCTGTTGCCCATCGGACATAAGTTCTAACTCTTGCTTATAAGGCATGACTTGTGATCAATTGAATATGTACATTAAACTACTTTATGTCCAAAACTTATGTCCGTCGGGTAATAAAAGCTTTGCCTACCGAACTTTCTGAAGCGGAGACTATTTTTAAAAAAAAATTGTTAAGCGACGCCAAAAAATCAAGACCACCCCTTATGTAGGCCATTTGTGAACTTAACTTGATGCACATCGATCGTAATCCTGACTTTATATAAAAGAACAAAATAATCTAGATAAATGGATATCAGAGTCCTCAACCTTTGATTTGCAGTTAGATAAATAAATGGGTTATATTTTTTTATCACCCCTCCGTGTGAGCTTTCCCACCTTTTTGCTCTCTTGGTGACTCGAACCCATAACCTTAAGGTTAGAGGTGTAGGGTGTTTACCACTTGAGCAACTCCTTCTCGTTAATAAATGGGTTATATAGAATGCTTGAAATGAGGCCGAAGTATGCGGATACCTAGTTTGGGGACTACCATTTAAGTCAATTTCATTACTTAAATTGTCAGACAATCCAAAATTATTTAGCAAAGTTATGTTTCTTTCTTTGTAATAGACTAGTTACTTAACTATACATATATCACTCAGAATGTCACTTAATTAGTCAAATATCTATTCTACTCTCTAAGTTATCAACATTTACCCTTTTTAATTAACACTTTGATACTTTTTTATCTTTTTAATCTATTATTTTTTGGGAATGGTAACAGTTTTTAATCTATATTATGGACTTACCTATAGATGAAATAAATTTATAAATAAGGTACCTCCCGACGCACGTTAGTGGTGCAACCAACGTATGCCCCCGGCTGCATTGCCTGAGGACGGCCAAAGAAGAATGCTACCAAGATCCAGCTCTTGGATCTTCAGCTGGTCAAGATGAACCCAAAGCACACGGAAAGAACCACCAATGAAAACTTACCAAAAACTGTCACTACCAAGGAGATGGAGGTGCAAAACTTAACCAAAACCCAAGTTGAAATGGTATAACTTGGGTTTATGCTCACTCCCCCTAATGCATTGACGTTGAAGGAGAATCCTTAGGCAACAATTCAACCTGTGAAGACGAGCTCAAATCCAGTTCCATCAAAAGCAATGGAAACGTTAATTACATCAGGCTACTGGCACCTAGACGACTTGAGCTACCAATTGCGACAACAACTAGGAAAACAATGGAACAGTTGCCCCCACTTATTCAGGTTCAGGAGGATGGAGATCCAACACATGCACCACCAAAATGATGGTTGACAGTAGGCGAAGAGTAAATCAGCCAGCAAAGCTCATGTAATCTATGTTGGTTACAAAGGTGCAGGAAACGGAAATTACAAGTAACTGCTAAGTAATAGAAAACTGAAATTACAATTCAACAACAAACTGAAATTACAATTATGTTGAACAAGAAAACTGGAACTATTTTGTGTATGCTGAGTCGAGTGTTGCACTCTGTCTTTAAGATAATATTGCCCCGTATGTATCCTTTATACGTCCTGGACAATTGTCTCCCAAGATAAAACAACAATGGAACAATTGAGCAAAGGAAACTCAAGTGCTACCATGAAGAATTTTGAGTATTGAAATGATGCTCGGAAGATTGTAGGAAGATGAATTTCGTTTCTGTTTTTGTCTGCTTTTCTGTTTTTGGAGTAGCTCAACAATGGTGCAAGGGGTTCTTTATATAGGTGAAGGAGGGGCTGTTGAACTGCCTCCATATGTGTCATTACTGGCCAAGTAATGACCATTATGGAGGTAGTAATACCACCAAAATAAATGGTGAAGATGAGCAACGGATTGACCATTTAGGAGGAGTAATTCAGCCAAAATAAATGGCTGAATTGAGTGCTGTGGTATTTCTGATCTCTTTGCCCAATTCTGACTTTCATGAAACTTCAGGAACCAAACTGTACATATGAAACTTCAGGGATCAAACTGTACATCTGGCAAAGTTCTCTGATCCAAAAAGATAATATCAGAAGAAGCACAGCCCACGGCCCACGAACTCGAGAACCCGAGAACCCGTGACCCGAGAACTCGGACCGGACGGGCGGGCAGCGACGGCGCGCGTGTGGGCTTTCCTCGAACCGAAGCACATCTAGGTCATTCCTCCTTTAAACACATGGGATACCCCTTGGGGTCCCAAACCCCAAGCCAACTTTGAGTCTTATAAACAAAACAATTCTTTCATCCTCTACCGATGAGGGAGAATTGATCTCATACCACACTTTTCCATGCTTCAAACACCTCACTTCGTGGACCAATATCTCTTTCATTTCTCAACGAAATTTGACGATTCTTGGCCCTACGGTTATCTACGTACTTAGTAGATCATGCACGTGTAAAGAACCGGATTATCCAACATGCCTAACACTAGTGTTTAAGCCATTAAAGTTGGTCGGACGCAACTCCCGCCAAAGGCAAATTTCCAACAATCCCCTCTTTCAAGAGATTTTGGCGCACTCACATGGTGTCTTTTTCATTTCCAGCAATATTTCAGCGGACCGATGTTTCATAAGGAGAGGTAGCTTCAGCTTTGAACCTTCCATAGTTAAATACCATCGGACTTACTTACTGCGCGGTGAACGTGATGTCTTGAACCGTCAGTGTTTAGTGTAAGCCAAGTCAATAGTACCAACACAACAAACTCCCTTACTCTCTTCTTCGTAATGTTTTGTCCATTTTGTCCATGGACAACTTCTTGGATTGTTAAGTTAGTTCATTTGAGGCGGTCCGTCCTCGCACTTAAATAGGTGGTCTCCTACAAGGTATCCTGCTATACCCTACTTCACAAGTGTTAGGAACCATTAAAAGTTTCCCAAAATCTAACCTCAACTGTTGAGGATCATTAAAGGTTTTGAAAACTTAACCTTTACCCATACTGCAGATAACACTTAAGGTCTATCGCGGGAACGGCTTTGAATTTGGTGTTTCTTTACAGAAATCACTATCCGAAGTTCTTATGCTTCAACTGAAGCGATCAACTGAACCTTTACAGCTTACTTTTCCCATTGAACCAAATTACTGGGATCTCCAGTTAGTAAGGTTGGGTTACCACTGTATTGGTCCTTATATTTGGGGTTTTAAGCCCATTCCCCTAGACAGGCAAGTCATCTGATCCTTAGGTAAGCCCTTTGTCAATGGGTCTGCTATATTATCCATTGACTTAATGTAATAAATGGATATTATACCCTTGGTGATCAGTTGCCTAACGGTCTTATGCCTCCGTCAAATATGACGAGACTTGCCGTTGTACGTAGCATTATGTGCCCTTCCTAGAGCTGACTGACTGTCGCAGTGGATCATTACCGAAGGTACGGGTTTGTTCCAACACGGAACATCCTCTAAGAAGTCATGAAGCCACTCAGCTTCTTCTCCTGTTGTCTAAAGCGATAAACTCCGATTCCATTGTGGATCGGCCAAGCAAGTTTGCTTAGAGGATTTTCAAGATACAGCCCCACCACCAATTGTAAATACATACCCACTGGTGGACTTGGTGTTCTCTATATCAGATATCCAGTTTGCATCACTGTACCCCTCTAGTACAGCTGGATATCTCTAATAGTGTAACCCGAAAGTTAACGTGTATTTCAGGTATTGTAATACCCGATTCAACGCCTTCCAGTGATTATCACTCGGATTACGGGTGAACCTAACCAACTTATTGACTGCATAAGCAATATCAGGTCGGGTGCAGTTTGTTATATACATCAAACTACCGATCACATGTGCATATCGCTCCTGGTATACAGGTGCACCAAGATTTTTATCAAGCTTTTGATTTGTATCCATTGGTGACTTTATCGGTGAACTATCTAACATCTCAAACTTTCTCAAAACATCCTTGATGTAGTGAGACTGAGATAAGACCAGTCTGTCAGACGTCTTAGAGATTTTAATCCCTAGGATGACATCTGCGATACTCATATCCTTCATGTCGAAGCATTTTTTCAACATGTTCTTAGTCTCTAGGATTACCCTAGGACTGCTTCATGTGATCAACATGTCGTCTACATACAGGCATATCATGACAAATGAGTCAGAGTTACCTTTCGTGTAGACACATTTATCACACTCATTAATGGCAAAACCCTTCGATAGTAAAGTACTATCAAATTTTTTGTGGCATTGCTTCGGGGCTTGTTTCAGCCTGTACAGAGATTTGACAAGCCGATAGACTTTCTTCTCTTGCCCTTGAACCACATACCCCTCGGGTTGGTCCATATAAATTTCTTCTTCCAAATCACCATTTAGGAAGGCTGTCTTGACATCCACCTGGTGTATCTCAAGGTCACGCAAAGCTGTGATCGCAATGAATACTCGAATGGATGTCATCCGGGTTACCGGGGAGTATGTGTCAAAGTAGTCAAAGCCTTCTATCTGCCGATAGCCCTTGACTACCAACCTGGCATTGTACTTGTCTATAGACCCATATGCTTTGTATTTCCGTTTGAGTATCCATTTACAACCCAACGGTTTATTTCCCGGAGGAAGATCAACCAACTCCTAAGTATGGTTATGCAGAATGGAGCCTATTTCACTCTCAATAGCTTCTTTCCAGAGCGGTGCTTCTGGAGTTGACAACGCCTTAGCAATTGTCCTTGGTTCATCATTAACCATATAAGCTACAAAGTCAGGACCGAAGGATTTATCCTTCCTGGCCCTTTTACTTCGCTTTAGATCCATCTCTAGAGCCTCCAAGTTCTGAGAATCTGGAATACTAGATTCCGGATGCTCAGCCACCTCGAGATCCGCTAGATATGAATCATCTAGATCCGGGCCATCAACGACTCCCGGTTCTTGAGAGCTTTGTGCATAACTTCGTTTGCGAGAGGTTATGTCTTTTTCCTTTCTAGGAAAAGTACCTTAAAAGAATAGAGCAATCCTTGATTCCATTATTGTACCCTGGTGGATATCTGGAATATCTGACTTATGCACTAAGAAATGATAAGCACTATTGTTATTTGCATATCCGATGAATATGCAATCTACAGTCTTAGGCCCAATCTTGACCTGCTTTGGCTTGGGTACTTCATCCTTTGCCAAACAACCCCACACCTTAAAATATTTGTAGGTGGGTTTCTTTCCCTTCCATGATTCATATGGAGTTTTGTCCTTACCCTTATGTGGGACTCTGTTAAGAATCGTATTAGCGGTAAGGACGGCTTCTCCCCACATGTTTTGGGTAAGACTAGAATTGATAAGCAAGACATTCATCATTTCCTTCAACGTGCGGTTCTTACGTTCCGCCACACCGTTTGATGAATAATGCCTTCTTGGGCACAGTATTCCTCAAATGGCGCTACATATTCTCCCCCTCTATCGCTACGAATGGATTTAATCCGTAGGCTTAGTTGGTTCTCAACTTCTACTTTGTAATGTCAGAACGCTTCAAAGGCTTCATCCTTACTTTTCAACAAGTAAAGGTAACAATACCTTGTGCTATCATCAATGAATGTCACAAAGTACTTGCTTCCCCCTAGTTGGTGCGAACTTCAAATCACATATATCTGTGTGAATAAGTTCTAGAGGAGCGGTATTCCTTTCGACGGATCGAAAAGGAAGCTTGGTGAGTTTTGCCTCTACGCACACCTCACACTTATGTTGAGGGTTTACGTCGATAGACGGCAACAACTCTATCTTTACCAGCCTTTGGATAGACTTGTAGTTAACGTGTCCTAAATTATGATGCCATAAATTAGAAGACTCAAGCAAATAAGAAGAAGGTTCAACTTTATTACTTGGACGCATTACAGACATGGCATTCACTTTGAAGAGGCCTTCACAGACGAAGCCTCTCCCCACAAATGTGTCATTCTTAGTGAGTACAAACTTATTGAATTCAAACACTAGCCTAAAACCAGCATTAACCAATAAAGGTCCAGAAATTAAATTTCTTCTAATCTCTGGGACGTGCATCACTTCCTTCAGAGTGAGTTCCTTGCTGGAAGTCATCTTCAGGACCACATTTCCTACCCCCAAAACGTCAGAGAAAGCGTTGTTGCCCATGAACAGCTTCTTGTCGGTGACCGGTGTGAACGTGGAGAAGGCATCTTTGTTGGAACATATGTGTCTGGTTGCACATGTGTCCATCCACCACTGCATCGGATTCTCAACCAAGTTGGCTTCTAGCACCACTGCAGAGAATTTCTCGATCATGTCATCCAGGAGCGTGTCCTTGACGACGTTAGCATGCGTCTTGCCTTTAGACTTGGCTTTCTGTTGTTGCTCAGTCTTGAGCTTGCGGCATTCCTTGATCCTATGACCAGGTTTCCCACAGTGGTGACAGTTACCTCTGAACATCTCCGCTGCGGGGGCCTTGCCGTCTTTCTGGAACTTCCGCTTCTTGCTTGAGTTCCCTTTGGCCTCAGCCAGATTCGCCTTCGCCTCAGCAGGTTGTCTACCCCTTGGCAAGGTCTTCTTATTATCTTGCTGGTTTTGGAGTTTGATAATAAGCTCTTCAAAGGTCATATCCTTTGTCTTGAGTTTTAAGTAACTCATAAACTCATTCCACGAAGGAGGTAACTTTTCAATCAGCGATGCAACCAAAAATTGCTTGTTTGGTTTCATTCCTTCCAAATCCAGGTGATGTAAAATCATTTGGAATTCCTGGACTTGGGACATCACTGTCTTACTATACACCATTTGGAATTTTAGAAATTTCCTAACGATGAACTTCTTAGTACCCGCATCTTGTGTGTTGTACTTCTTTTGCAGTTTTTCCCACAGCTCTTTGGCAGTGCCAATGGTGCAATAGACCGTGTAGAGAGGGTCTGCCAAGCATTTCAGTATGTAATTCTTACACATGGAATCGCTATGATTCCACGCATCAAGAACCATCTTCATGTCATTAACGACATGGATACCAAGGCCCCCTTCACCCGTTTCAGCAGGCGAAGAGTCCATTTCATCTCCAGCTTGTGGAGGATCTTCCGTAAGGAACCGGGCCATGCCCATAACTGTTAAGTAGAACAACATCTTTTGCTGTCATCTCTTAAATTCTGATCCCATGAATTTTTCAGGGCGATCATGGTGGTGTGAGGCAGAAGGTGGATTACCAGCAGTCGGGAAGGCAGCGGAGTTGCTACCTTGAATAGTAGCGGCAGCAGTAGTGAAGGCAGCAGAGTTGCTGCCTTGGCTAGTAGCGGCAGTGGCGGGGAAGGCAGCAACGTTGCCTTGAGAGGCAGCAGCAGTAGCAGCAACATCATTCATGTTTCCAGCCATGTTACAACAGTTACAGTAAGCAAGTATTGTCTTAAATTTGTTGGTTACAAAGGTGCAGGAAACGAAAATTACAAGTAACTGCTAAATAGAAAACTGAAATTACAATTCAACAACAAACTGAAATTACAATTATGTTGAACAAGAAAACTGGAACTGTTTTGTGTATGCTGAGTCGAGTGTTGCACTCTGTCTTTAAGATAATATTGCCCCGTATGTATCATTTATACGTCCTGGATAATTGTCTCCCAAGATAAAACAACAATGGAACAATTGAGCAAAGGAAACTCAAGTGCTACCATGAAGAATTTTGAGTATTGAAATGATGCTCGGAAGATTGTAGGAAGGTGAATTTCGTTTCTGTTTTTGTGTTAAGTGTAGCTCAACAATGGTGACAAAGGGTCCTTTATATAGTTGAAAGAGAGGCTCATGAACTGCCCACATAAGTGTCATTACTGGCCAAGTAATGGCAATTATGAAGGTAGTAATTCGTAGTAATTCACCAAAATAAATGGTGAATTTGATGTGCAACGGATGACATTTAGGAAGAGTAATTCAGCCAAAATAAATGGCTGAATTGAGTGTTGTTCTCTGCCCAATCTGACTTTCTTGAAACTTCAGGGACCAAACTGTACATATGAAAGAATTCTGCTCCAAACTCTATATATGGCAAAGTTCTCTGGTCCAAAAAGATAATATCAAAAGAAGCACACCCGTGAACCCGAGACCGGACAGGACGGGAGGGCGGCGGCGCGCGTGTGGTCTTTCCGCGAACCGAAGTACATCTAGGTCCTCCCTCCTTTAAACACATGGGATACCCCTTGGGGTCCCAAACCCCAAGCCAACTTTGAGACTTATAAACAAAAAAATTCTTTCTTCCTCCACCGATGAGGGAGAATTGATCTCAATACCACACTTTTCCATGCTTCAAACACCTCACTTCGTGGACCAATATCTCTTTCATTTCTCAACGAAATTTGACGATTCTTGGCCCTACGGTTATCTACTTACTTAATAGATTGTGCACGTGTGAAGAACCGGAATCTCAAACATGCGTAACACTAGTGTTTAAGCCGTTAAAGTTGGTCGGACGCAACTCCCGCCAAAGGCAAATTTTCAACAGTTATAACTATTACTAAACATAGAGTAAGCAGAAGTCACCAAAGATAATGAACAGAGTACTAATATAATTATGGTTTATACTTACAAAATTTATCCATTGTGTAATTAGGAAAGTCAATATAACGTTTGCTATTGAATTCACTCCTGTATATGGTTTACATTCCATAGATGATAGGAAGGCTTTGTGGCAGATAATAGAAGAGATGGAGCCTGCTATTCAAGATCAATGACTTATGTGTATGATTTTAATGTTGTTCTCAATCCAAAAGATAGAAAGAGGGGAGTCAAATTCAGGATGCTGAAGTGAACGTGATGGATAATATACTGTGCTCACAACTATAAAAGCAGTTAGCAGGTTCTTCACCTGGACCAATTCACATGTTCACAGCAGCATTGATAGAGCACTTGTCAATCCTACATGGATGAGTCTCTGGTCTTAGTTGGAAGTTAAAGACCCTCATTTCTCTGGCCATGCTATGTTATGTGTTACTTTTGAAAGAATAAAGGAGAAGTGCTAAGTCTTTCAAATTACTTAATCATCTGTGCAACCATAAAGACTTCTTACCAGTAGTCTGAGTTATTGGCTACCTTCTCTTGGTCAGCCTAAAGGTCTAAGGGGAAGACCTTTTCTTACTCTTCAACTCCCGATAATTTCTTCCTTTTTCTATCGAAAGAGAGTGAGTGCAAACCTTAAGGGGTCGTGAGCGAGAAATGAATTAGGCATCGATCGTTCTAGCGGTAAGAGTCCTTCGGATGTTGAATGGTCTGGTCAACTCGTTCCGTTCCTGTGTAGAAAGGAAGTAACCCGTGGGTATCTTCTATTGATTAATGAACTGGGAATCATAGCTCGCTCTTCCTTTGCTTTGGATTTTCGGTAACTGGAGCATCCATAATAAAGCGGGTCTCTCCTGATAAGTTATCATGTTATTACTTTAAAAGAAAAGTTATAATGTTGGGCCCGTTCACCGCACGAGCATACGATAAGTCCATAACTAGTAGTTTTAGAAACGGCTAACATTAAACAAGTTTTCTTCATTTTAAAGACTTATAGCAATTGAAATATATGGTCAATAGATCTTGATGAAAAAAACTGGCCGTCTCTAAGATGTTTTTGAGTAATAATATCACTTCTCTAGAGATTTTATATCATGCCTTTTAATATATTCTACATCGATATGTCTTTTCTGTTAAAACTTGATATCATGCTTTTTTAACATATGATTTAACTTTAAAAGTCATTTTGAGTTGTGTTCATGGTGTTCACTTCCGTATATAATCCGGAAGCTATGAGAGTGAGAAAAGATTGTTCTGCAGAACACCGGATCACGCTTAAAATTTTATGCAGGTATAACATGTCAAGCTAGATTTTTTTTATATTCTGCTCTATCAGGACTAAAATTGTAGGCAGTTTATATTGAACCTTTTATTTTTTTTTTTAAAGTATATATCTAGAAATATTAAAATTTAGTAACAATTTGAAAAAATAAAAATTGAACAGATAAATGATTTTGTAACGATCCGTTTGATCGTTTAGGCATTTTACCCTTTTACTCATGTTGACTTTTCCCCAAGCATCGTTAGAGTGTATTCGACTTGCGGGATGAGTGGAGCGATTCCCAAGACTTTCGAATTGCATGATGGAAAGCTGCTTAGTATTTTTTATGCCAATTAATATTCTAGCTTATTTCTTCTGCTCTCTTTTATGCCATTTGTGTAGTCTTAACAAGTATTAACCTTTTATATCTTTTTATTTTGCTTGCTTATTATTACTAATAGAGCTACTGGTACTATTGTGATATTTTAAAATAGCCAAAAATCACAGTAACAAATGATGAAATCTTAAAAGAACTGCTAATTATTTTTCTTTTTAACTTTTAGCCGACCTTGGAGAACTGGTAATGTTAAAACCTACAAAAAAGAACACAAAGTTAGTATAAAACACTATCATGTTTTTCTCCCAAAGGACTTAAGCATGATGGTAGTGCACTCCTCTCCTCTTCACATCATCTAGAAATTTACCAGAATTACAGTAGCAATGTCCTACTGCAATCTTGGTAATCCTCAATAAGCCACAGGCAGAATAGTTTCTATCCATTGTCAACCCCCTACTAGAATGATCACCAAGTTCCCTCCTCATTTGGTTCTGATTTTCAAATAGGAAATTTGTGAACCGTCACTATTGATGATTTTTCTACATTGTGTTTTCAACTCTTGAAAGCTTTGGCAATTAACTGAGGCTTTATTTAAAGTCTGATTTGCCAAATCATCTGCTAACATATTTTTCTCTCTCTCTCAGAATATGACTGAGTAATATTCATATTGTTGCTCAATTCTATTATCTCCTCTATCCATATTGCAATGCCCCATGATGGTTTTCATCCTTCTGCTAAAATCTTAAACGCCATCTCTTGGGAGCCTCAAACTTTCAAAGAAGCAATGTCTTCTTCAGAAACACAATACTGAAAAGAGGTAGTCAATAGTGAAATAAAATCCATTTCAAGAACTCATACTTGGGAGTTGGTTGATCTTCCTCCAGGAAAGAAACCTTTGGGTTCAAAATTAATTTTCAAAATGAAAATGAAAGATGATGGCACTATTGACAAATATAAGACAAGACTTGTGGTCAAAGGTTTCAGACAACGAGAAGGCCTTGATTATGTTGACACATACTCGCCGGTAACGAGATTACATTCATTCGGGTGTTAATAGCGTTGGCAGCCGTGTATGATCTTTAAGTGCAACAAATGAATGATAAAATCACCTTCTTAAATGGAGATTTGGAGGAAGAAATATACATGGAATAATCTGAAGGGTTTGTGGTTCCTGGAAAAGAAAAGAAGGTGTGCAGACTTGTTAAGTCGCTTTATAGACTTAAACAAGCACCGAAATAATGACATGCGGAATTTGATCAAACAATGTTGTCAAATGGGTTTGAAATTAATGAGTGTGATAAATGTTAAGAACGCTCCAAATCGTGTAGTCATTGTTTGCTTGTATGTTGATGACATGCTAATAATGAGTAAAGACATTGGTGACATAAATGCTACTAAGGGTATGCTTGCTAGCAAGTTTGATATGAAATATTTAGGAGTTGCCGATTTAATTCTAGGAATTAAAATCCACAAGACTCCTCAAGGTCTAGCATTGTCTCAATCTCATTACATCAAAATGGTACTTGAAAAGTTCAAATATTTAGAATTCCAAGTAGCAAGAATTCCAATTGACTTAAACCATAATTTTGTGATAAATAAAGGTCAAAGTAAGTATCAGTTAGAGCATGCTCGAGTGTTGGGAAGTTTGATGTACATCATGAATTGTACACGACAAGATATATTTTGTGCGATAAGTAAGTTAAGCCGATACACAAATAATCCTGATCAAACTCATTGGGTAGCAATGAAACGAGTGTTGAGGTATTTACAATAAATACACTCAAGACTTGACTTTGCACTACAATTCATAATCCACAGTAATATAGGGATATTGTTGTGCAAATTGGATCACCGGATCAACTGAAACTAAGTCCACAAGTGGATACGTTTTTACCATTGGCAGATGAGCAGTGCCTTGGAAGTCATCTAAACAAACTTGTATTGCCCTCTCTACAATAGAGTCTGAATTCATAGCATTAGACAAAGTCGGTGAAGAAGTTGAATGGCTCTGGAATTTCTTGAAAGATATTCCATTTTGGCCCAAACCTTTGGCACATATATGCATACATTGTGATAGTCAAGCAGCAATAGGAAGAGATGGGAGCGTTGTGTATAATGATAAATCTCGTCACATATGACGAAGTTATAATACCGTTAGACAACTACTCTCTAGTGAAATTATCACAACTGACTATGTACGATCAAAGGATAATGTGTCGTATCCACTTACAAAAGGCCTAACTAGAGAGGCGGTTGAGACATCATCCAAGGAAATGAGACTATGGCCGAGGACAAGTCAACATGGCGGTAACTCTACCTAAAAGATTGGAGATCCCAAGATCTAAATTCAAAGAGATCAAATAAAGTTATGATTGACAGTTCAACATTGTCAAACAAATTTTTTGGTCCATTCCCATTATGAAGACAATGTTCAGTAACAAAGATAAAGCGTTAAGACTTTTTAATCATTTCTAAGTTTGATACAAGGTATATCAAATAGTGAGTCTACAAGATTACACGTTTAGAATCACCTATGTAACTGTGAAGTGTGAGCCGCTTCAAAGAGAATTCTATAAGGCCAATTCTCTACGCATTTATGAGATCAGGCGCGGTTCATGACTGAAACTAACACAACAATGAGAACCAAAGATGGTTAAAAGGTTAATTGTGTAATATGTGGTTGTCTAGGTATATACCAAAGTTCGACGGTTCAAAGATATCAAATCTACTGATTGATCGAGTATATCCGACATATGTTCACTACGAAAAGTTCAAAGGAAAACCTATTTATCCAGATGCGATTAATCCTTGCTTGCAAATCACACAAATTTTTCATGCATGTTTTCATCATATACTCATTCCCATTCATATGAGGGATTGTTGGGTTTGTGTGGTGTGAATGGAAAATTGAGCGACTTTCCCCGAAAAGGCACCAGGAGCAAAAGATCCGTAAAATCGCCACATTTTCATAACACCCATTCGTTGGGTATTTAAGTTGAAAATCTACTTCAGATTTTTAATTTCACTGAAGCATAAAAACTACGGGAAAAAAATTAGCATTTTTACTCCCCTCTATTCTCTGCATTATGTATCTCTTTCAAAAGCAAAACATAAGTGTCCAGTGTGATTTGCTGCCGCCATTTGAGTTCGCTGAAGTTCTGCAATTTGCATTGCCGCTATTGCAAAATAGTTTTATGTTCTATACTGGAAGAATTAATCTATTAACCTTGACAACTGTGAGGGGATTAGATTTTTTACTGACACACAAGAAACTTGTGGACTCGGAAATTTTTGTTTCATCTATTTATGTCCTTAACATTTTTTTTATTATGTTTTTGTTTGGTTTAAAACAGAAACTGATTTTACTAAAATATTTATTTGAACGCTAAAGATAATAAATAGTAGATTCCCTTCCGAGTTCCTTATACAAAAATCATAAGAACTCCTCCCTGAATTTTCTCTTGAAGCTTCATCAGTATTACACATTAACCACCCTGTTGAAGGAAATTTTCATAAAACCTTTGTGACTTTATTAGTTACATTTCGTACCACTCATAAAGTAGTCTTAAGTAATTATGTGTATAAAAATCAATTTTATCGAATTAATGAAACAACTATAGATGGGTGGGTGTTTGTCAAATATATTCTGATGTAATAGTTGGGTGTTACTAGTCCTTACACAACAGAATTTCAGTGTCCATTTCTTTATGTGCTTCCAGGTGAAAAAATAAAGAGTAAAGGGTGTTAAAAAGATTGATCATATCTGTGTCCATAATTGTTGAGTCTGTAGTAGATTATCAGATCCTAGATAAGTTAATGGTTTTATTGACAAAATGGAAATATGCTGTATAAAAGGAGTATACACAAAGTAAAGAATTTCAGGAAATTTTTTTATTCTCCAAAACTGCAACCTATCATTAATGGAATTCATAATATCATAGGTGCTCCAAGAAGTTTTTTTGGGTAACATAATTATGCAATCATCTGATAATTGTAAAACTTGAAATCTATGTACAATTGTGCAATATAATTTTCTCGTCCTTGATTATTTTTTTTATCAATATATTTTGACCATTCAAAGTTTTTTTATGTTGATTTTGAATGATACTTCTAGTTGCCTGATTTTCTACGAATCTATAACACAAGATGGTTGCAAATACAAGTATACGACATTTTTGTACAAGCGAGCAGGCCATTGTAATTGGATTCTCAGTTTGTTGGGAGATCAAAAATCGTAAGGAAAATATATATTTTATTCAGTTCAAGAAAATAAAACTCATTAAACCTCTTTATAACAACATTTCACTATAACAATCATTTTTTTTTCATGTTAGAGAGGTTTGATAGTACTGCATTAGCAATTTAAACATAGTTCATTAGGGGGGATTGGGGGGGGGGGGGGAGACGTAAACTAGGCATAGTTTACATATGAAACTAATAAAAACATGGTAGTTCAGCCTCAGGGAGGTTTTGATCCATCTTTTTTTTTTTTATATTCTTAAAGATAAAATAAATATTTATACAATAAACTTCACTAAGAAATAAGCGGGTGACAAAGGCAAAAGAACTAGTGTTGATTTCTTATATTTTCTTATGCAAGTGTTGATTTCTTTTCTTACTGATAATTTTAATTAAAAAAATATTATGTATGATGTCAAAAGAGTCATGCACATATGGTAGGATAATGAGAAGTATTTGATTAGTAAAAATCATTTTTTAACTAAAATTATTAGTCGTATTTTGATTCTTCTTATACATGGTGAGCAAAGTGCATACAAATTTTTATAAACAACAATATTCAAACAAAGAGTGAATAAGGGAAACTGAGAGAATCTTGCGTCAACATTTTGAACACAAATTGCCAACAAATTCTTATGAACAACATTTAAACAAGAAGGGAATGTGGAAAGACTTGCTTACACATTTTGAAGTACATTAAAAACTATAATTATCTGAAATTACTTGTATGTCTTAGTTTTTGCATATAATTTTTTCCCCTTATACATTGCTTGCAATTTATTTTTGCAGGTACATTAATCTCTGATCGCATGATGCATGGGAAATTAATAAATTAAATATATAGTGTCTCATAACCTGTACTATTAAATTCATTGAATGTGGTGTAAACATAAGTTTTTTATCCTATGTTATGCTCCCCAAATAACTCCCATTATTTGTACTTCTCTCTTACTCCTTTTATTGATATGTGAAGTTAATTAATGACTTAATTTAATGCCCAAAATTCTCTTTCTCTATCTTGTACACAAAGCAATCAACTTTGCGGCCTTAGGGTCGCAAGTTCGATTCTCCCCTCCGGATATCGTCTTCCGGGGCAAATACATGTGGTAAAGCCTGGGAGTTAAAAGCCGCGCGGGCATGTTGCAGTGTGGGTTCGGTCTCCGCCAAGCCTTGTGGATGGGGCATGTGGGGGGGTCAACCTTGTAGCATTGATCTGTTGGGCCTTGGCACAGCGACCATGTGTGCACATCCCGCGATTTACCTGGTGGTGGGGTCTTGAAGGGCCGGTCCCATCATCTCAGGGACGTCTGGGTATCTGGAGTGAAGTAGTCGGCGTAGCGCAGAACCTGGATTATCAAAAAAAAAAAATCACAAAAAAACGCATTTGAAAATTAAATGATTGTAGTAGTAACGCCATTCTTTGCGGGACCACAAAAAGGGTCGTTTGCACTTTTGTTACTATTTTGTGCTAGTAAGCTTATTAAAAAGGTTTATAGGTCGTTTAACGGTTCAAGAATATCTCTTTTTCAATTTCTAATCCTTCTCTTCTCAAAGGTAAGTATAAGAAAAAGAAAGTTTATTTCAGCCGAAAAAAATATATTATTTTTTCTACAGAAAGGTTTGTTCAAGAATAAGCTTCATTTTAAGCTTGTTTTGTTTAGTGGGAGCTGATTCAGTTGAGTGAGTTATTTTATTGAATTGTCTGACACAACTCATTCAAACAACTCTTATATACGCACTATTTTATGCACACTTGCAGCCGCATATCGTCTTCTCCTCCTTTCTTCTTTAATTTTTGTGAGTCATTTGCACTTTTCCCCTATTTCGTGCCATTTTTTAATTTTCGCTTCTGAAATGAAATTTATATCTAAATTTTTTAAGCAATTCACAGCAAGTTATACCAAATCTCTTAAAGAATTTTTGCCCTGCAAAGTATCAGTTCCATTTGAAGGGAAACCAAAGCAATTTCTACAATTTTGTCCCTTAATTTTTTTGCTTCATAACATTTCACAAATTATATTTTATATCCTTAAAAAAACTTATAACTCACTAAACATAAGTTCTATTTTAAACTGTAAGAATTAAAAATCAATCCATTAGAACTTAGGAGGAAAAAAATTTAAAGATCAACCCATTTGAAGAACAAATCGTGCAATTTCTTCACACAAAAAAAAGCAAAAGTCCCTTCACTTCACAGAACCCGAAGCCACGTTCTCATATTGGATCCACGCTGTCCTCGATTAAAACCCAATTTCGCACTCCAACTGTTCGACAAAAAGCGTGAACCAAAACTTAGACCATACAATTCGCACTCCACCTGTTCGACAAAAAGCGTGAACCAAAACTTAGACCATCATATTCCCCCTCTTCATCATTAACCATGTCTGCTTGTCCTTCTTCGCCGGCCTTTAAAACCCCTTTGTCTTTTTTTTCCCTTTACATTCCATATGTATCATATATAATGGGTTTGTTCATGTATAAGTTAACATGTAGTGAAAAAGCTACTACTAGTCAATAACCCAACTGAATATTGTAATGGGTCTTTTGCTTGTTGGGTTTTTTGTGGGGTTCTCTTTATACATACGCCACAAGTATACAAACAATATACACTGTATATTAAAGTAGTATACTATTGTATATTATGGACCATACTTGTTGTTGTGAGCTGTAAGAGAAGGGGGGGCCAATGATTATGATTGCTTTTTTATGTGTTTAATTTAATTGAGTGGGTTCTTGTGTGACCCCTCTTAAGGTTTGACTCATTTGGAGACTTCCCTTATGTGGCTCCCATCCCATGTTTGGTGGTTTATTGCTTTTTTCCTTTGATGGGGGTTTGTTAATTTTGTAATTAATTGCAAAGATCATATATGTTTAGATACTTTGAATTGAATTGAATTCAGGAGAATTTGTGTTGGATCATAGATGACACCAGCTGCAAAGGTTACTGGGTTCTACCGTGAGGGAAATGACTGGTATGTTACTATGCATCAATGTTTTGGTTGTATATTCCTTTCTTCCTTTCTTTTACTTTTATTTACATTCAGGGTGTGTTTGGTATGAAGGAAAATGTTTTCCGAGGAAACATTTCTCCGAAAATAAGTGAGTTGCTTACTTATTTTCTAGTGTTTGGTAAGTAAGCAAAATAATATAATACCAATAGGATTTTGTATGTAATCTAGCAAAATACTATGAGGGTGAGATGGGGTGGTGGAGTGGGGGTTCGGGAGTGGCGGGGGTTGGGTGGGTGGAGAGGAGACAATGAACTAGGAATGTCACTTATGGTTCTTGTTTTCCCTACTTCCACTAGGGAACTCATTTTCCTCCTTTTTAAGCAACTTGTTTTCCTAGGGAAATGTTTCCCAAAACATTTTGACTAACCAAACATGAGAAACATTTTCTGGAAAATGAAAATGTTTTCCTCTATACCAAACAGACCCTCAAGTACCCGAGGGAAATGACTGGTATGTTACTATGCATCAATATTTGTCTCTACAACAACAACATACTCAGTAGCATCAATATTTGTCTCTGTCGTAAAAAAACCTATTTGGTTGTTTATTCCATTCTTTTAGTTGGTATCAATATAGACTTAGCTAAAGATAGGGCACAATGGAAGGAAAAGATCCATATAGGTGGTAGCTACGCCTACCAGTTGAGGATAGGTTTTAGACTCGTATGGAACTTTTATTATTATTATTAGTAGTAGTATTTTTATATATTTTTAACATATTTTATTTATTAATTTATTATGATGATGATATGATATAAGCTTAAATGAAGAAATGAGGATTCATATAGCCAACCCCAACTTGTTTCGGACTGAGTCATATTTGTTGATGTTGTTGTTGTATTCCTTTCTTTTACTTTTATTTACATTCAAGTACCAGTGTTTTTAATGAGCTACAATGAAGGAATTCTGCATCCGGCATAGATATTATTGAAGAGCTGAACTTTATTTGGCTCTTGCTTATAGGCTTACTTGCCAGTTTGGTGACGTGCTTAAGATTTTTAGAGGTTGGGTGAATTATGATGGTAATATTGTGGGAGGGACCTATCTATTTTTAGGCTGGGATGATATTTATGTCTATTTGGTTAATGCCAGCTAAAATATTACTGTATTCCAGTACCAAGAGATTCCCTGGCTGTGTTTAAGTTCTGATTGGAGTCTCATTCACCTCTTTTTGTATAACTCTGAAATCTTTGAGCGCCAGTGGCACACTGTTCAAATTCGGTGGATAATGGATATGTCCCTCTACCTTTCTCCACTTAAGTGCCAGGCTTTTGTCTGTCGCAAGGTTTGAACCCGTGACATACGCCTACCCCCCCCCCCCTTAACAAGTTGCACTCTAACCACTAAAGTCCTAGTTCACCTTTCTGTATGAAAACATGATAAAATTCCTCAAGTCCAAAAGCTTTGATTGTAGATTTGGCTAAGTTGGAATTATTTAGCTGTATTTTTTTCTCTTGATCCATAGCTTGATGCACGTGGCAGGTTTTGCAATGCTAGTTTGGTCAGTGATTTTACCTTGGTAGTGGACGGAGTAAACTTCCACCTTCACAAGGTACTCATTTTTCTTTAAATCTTTAAATTTAAGGACATGCAACTTAGCCTGTGACCTTTTGTGCTAGGCACTTTTGAGGTGAAGTATTGCCCTTCTCATTTCCTTTATCATGCATTTAAATAAACCATTATCATGGACGTGTTGCATTCTTTCTAGTTAATTTTTTTGTCGTAAGTTCTTATGTTATATAGAACTCAGTTCAAGAAGCAGATTGCTAAATTTCAGCAAATGTTAAAAGAAAAAAAACTATGAGGGTTAGTGTTCATGAGAGGTGACAATTTTCTACTTTCGGGTTATGCCCCGTTAGATTGTTACATATCTATTTAATTTCTTATTTGCTGAAATGGTAAGTGACGAACATAGAGTTTCTAGTCTTTATTTTTTCCTCTTCAACTATACAGTTGAATTGAGGCCTATGGGCAAACTGTATGTCAATATCAAAAGTAGCCCTACCCAACTGAATTAGATGCAATAAGAACAATATGTAATAGCATACTTCAAAAGTAATACCGTTTTTATAGCTTCCTACTGAGAAAAACATGGCTTCAAGAATGAGTTAACTTTTATACAATCTACTTTAAAGTTTGTAGTTCGGTTGTGCCTACTTGTTTTCCATGCATGGAAATGGTTATCACCATTTGCTAGTTTGAATGCGATTGATTTCTGAATAAAATAGAGTGAGTTGGACCTGTTCATGTTTCCAAAAGAGATGGTGCTTGTAGGTGTTAGTCCAGCCTGGCTCGATAGTCTGGCTGATGAATCCATTCAACTGGAGGCCTGGAAGAGTCAGGTCTGTTTATACTGGATAAGTGAATCCATGTGACTCGTTTTAGGACTTCGGATTGCTACCTTGACGCATCTTTTGGAGCATCACTCCCTCTGTTCTGAAAAGATAGTCTCATTTTACCTTTTGAATTGTCCCTAACAAAAATACTCGCTAAATTTGGAACTTTAAAAAAAGAATAGTAATTATATGTTGTAGATCATGCTACTATGGAAGGAGATGCTCTTCTGAACTGTTTAAGTTATAAATTAATTTAAATGAACTTCCTTTGAAAAATCCACCAACAGAATCCACATTTGCTTTGGACCATCACTTTCTGAACTATCATTTACTATGTTGGTATATTTAATATGAAATAACTATCATCAAATGAGTTCCGAATGTCCTTATAAAAAATGAGTTCCGAATATTAGGTCTTGGGTAAGGTTTAATGGACATGATGGCAAGACTTGATGAGGTTGTTTAAATCTATCTCTTGTTTAGTAATAATAATCCCAGCACTCTCATTAGGTTTAATGGATCTTTATAATGGGGCTTGAGAGTAATTCTTGTATAGTAATGATAATCTGAAAAGTATCATAACCTTCTTGGATTGTGTATTAGTATTTTATTTTGTACATGTTGGTATATGGTTAGGATGATGAGAATTATATTTAGGTTAGTCATAACATTTAATACTGTTTGGAAATCATCTTTTTCAGCATCCGGATCTAAATTTTCTGATAATTTCTCTTGATATGTGCTAATTGTGAGAAAGAAATTATCCTGTTCGCTAATTATCTCTTTTTTACCTAATAACTTATAAATCTGCTGTTTTCATCTTCGAAACTCGATGGATAATGGGCCCTCCACTCTATCCTTCTCCACTTAAATACCAGAATTGGTTCACTTGTGTTGGATAATTATCTTGAACTCGTGATAGTAGCTCTTTTAAGCTTTATCAAGCTACTCCCTCCCGTTCAAAATAAGTGTCAGTCTTTTTCACAACCCTTAATAAAACACTAACTCCTAGAAAAAATAAGTATTTTGACTAAACTATCCTTAATTAATAAGACTCTTGCTTACTTATTGCCTTGAGTAAATAAGGGCAAATCTGAAAAATTAAAGTTAATTCCTTCTTGATTTTGTAAGTGGACACTTATTTTGAACCAAAATAAAAGGCTAAGTGGACACTTATTTTGGACCGGAGGGAGTATCATTTATCATTCTTCAATCAATCAAACCTCAATTCCAAAGTAGTCGGTGTTTATGAATGACAAATCTACTCTATTTGGATCGTTTCATTCCAATGCTAGATAATGTCTGTCAAGTTTGTCTGTTGGATGCTCTATACCTTTTAATCAACAATCAATTATACCTCAATCCAAATCTATTGGGGAGTGTGCTTTATAATATATAATACAGGCAAATACATGCTTCATTTCACGTGACGTGCAAACAATGAAATGAACAAACATACAGATGTATATATGACATGCATTTTGCAGCGCTTGATCGTTCTAATTGGATCTTGTAGCTAGGTTCAATCATCCAAAAAAATCAAATCCTTAATGAATCGATAGATAGGCTCAGCTATACGAATCCTCTCCATTAATTCACACGTCATAAGAGAAAAAAAGCATTGAGGGGATGACAGACGGATTCTGCTCATGTGAATCATTTTCTTAGACTATTTATGCTTGAAGGGAAGGACACAATCAATTACAACAAATACTGATTAGGCTTGTGTGGACAGTGATCTATAGAAGATGAATATGGTGTCAAATCTTCAAAATAACTGTTCTCTTCTCGAGGGTGATTTTCCATATGCTTGCTTTAATTTTTCCTCCCAATCATTACTAGTTTGTCTTTAACACTTTATTTTTAATGTTGTTTCTTGTTATGTGTCCTGTAATGATCAAGTATTGCTGAATTATATGGACTCCCCAAGTCCAACTCACCTTTTTACAACAAATTTAACTTCTATATCAAGTCTTGTCTAACAGCCAAAAAATGCTGTCTCCAGTTTCCACTTATGTCAAGATGTGGAAGGATTGACAAAATACTAGAAGCAGCTCAAGGTCCGCATGAAGGGACTTTTCTGACAACTTTAGAAGACTTCCCTGGTGGGAGTGACATATTTTTACTCACAGTTAAATTCTGCTATGGTATCCGAGTAGAATATACCCCAAGGAACATAGTAATGATTTATTGTGCAGCAGACTACTTGGAGATGACGGAGGACTATGGAGAAGATAATTTACTGTTGAAGGCAGATGCTTACTTTCATAAGAATATTCTAAAGAATTGGAAAGATTGCATATTAGCTCTCCAAAGTTGTGATTCTGTCATTCCAAGAGCAGACAAGCTAGAGATCATTAGTAAATGCTTGCATGCGCTCTCTGTGATGGTCTGCACAGATGCTAGTATATTTGGATGGCCTATGTTGATGTATGGCAGCTTACAGAGCCCTGGAGGTAGTATATTGTGGAATGGAATTAACACTGGTGCTAGAATCCAAACCATTGAATCTTATTGGTGGTTCGAAGACATCTCATATCTTTCTGTACCATTATTTCAGAGACTTATTCAAACAATGGAAGCCAGAGGTATTAGACATGAAAATTTAGCAGGTGCTATGATGTACTACTGTAGAAAGTACCTTCCAGGACTTGGCCGGTGGCAGAGTGGGCAAAGCGGTAAAACTAGAACAGTTGCTAGTTTCAGTATGACACCAGCTGCCGTTGATCAGAAAGTTCTTCTAGAAAGTGTTGTGAAACAGCTTCCTGAATTGAAGGGGAAGTCTTTTTGCCGTTTCTTGTTGGGACTTCTGCGAGTTGCCTTGATACTTGGTGTGAACCACACATGCCAAGACTCGTTGGAGAGGAGAACAGGAATGCAGTTGGACCTAGCATCCCTAGATGGTTTGCTGATACCCTCCTACTCAGATTCTTCTGATACATTATATAACACTCACTGTGTTGAACGGATGATTCATCATTTTATATCTTCTCAACCTGGGATCAATGCAACACCTGATCCATCTTCATTTGAGATAGGAACCTCACCATCATCTGACCCTTTAAGGAGAGTGGCAAAGTTGGTTGACAGCTATATTGCAGAAGTTGCATCTGATGTGAACCTAAAGCCAGGAAAAATACGTTCACTCGCTGAAGCACTTCCAGAGTCTTCAAGATCTCTGCATGATGGGCTATATAGAGCTCTAGATATATACTTTAAGGTTTGATTCAATCATTGTCTCACTGTGTGCTTAATGATGATATAGCTGATTGGTTAGATTAATTTATTTACCTGCTAGTTAACTGTCACGATGGCTACAATTTTAATATTTCACAGCGTGTCAATTGCATGTCTATTGTCGAAGACCCACTTTAATTTTAAACAGTTTTTAATTTTCGAGAGTAAAAAGCAAATTGCATCATGGAATGCTGCTTAGTCTTTTTTATGCTAAATGATTTTCTAGCTTATTTCTTCTGATCTATGTTATTCCATTTGTGTAGTAGTCTTTAACACTTATTCACCTTTTATATCTTTTTACTTTGCTTCTTATATACTTCATTACTGACTAGGGGTGGCAAAATTAGCCCATAAAAACATGACCCGCCCAACCCGCTCAAGTTTGAGCTGATCATTGACCCGCCCATTTATTAGCTTAGCCCATAAAAAAATGGGCTGATATGCAGCCCAAATTGACCCATGAAAAATCTTTTCAAAAGACATTTTTTTTTTGTTTGATATGTTACACAGTCATAATATAGAAAAATAATTTGGTTACCTATTCAAAAGAAAAAGTTATTAGGTACTAAATTATAAAAGAACAAACAAAGAAATTAGAACTTAGTAGGAATTGAGCGGATTGGATTATGACTCACTTTTTAGCCCATTTCAGTCCAAGTAACTTTTTAGCGGGTCAATAACCCGCCCATTTATTAACTCAAACCATTTTGACCCGCCCATTTGACACTCGTATTACTGACCTAGAGCTAAATTGCTTTCAACTATGCACTGTGAAACCTCGTAGACTTTTAATTGATTGAAATGAAAATTGTGTAGGCGCATCCTTGGCTTCCAGATAAAGAGAAGGAGCAGCTTTGCAACATCATCGACTTTCAGAAGCTCTCTATTGATGCTTGTGCCCATGCATCCCAGAATGAGAGATTGCCTCTTCGAGTTGTTCTCCAAGTCCTATTCTTCGAGCAATTGCAGCTGAGAACAGCTCTTGCTGGTTGCCTCCATGTCTTGGATACAGAAAGTGGCCCCACAGCTCTTGCCACTGGCCCCAGTGACATGGCAGGTCAAATTGTACAGAGAGATGGATGGATGACAGTCGTGCGTGAGAACCAGGGTCTAAAGGTGGACTTGGAAAGGATGAAGTCCAGGGTAGGTGAACTTGAAGAAGAATTTAGCAAAATCAAACAAGAGATGAGAAAGGTCACAAAGTCGCATAGTTATCTCAGTTCTCCACGCTTTCTTGCCCGAAGGATCGGATGCAAGTTACTTCCCCAATCCTCAGATACTCAACCAGGTGTTATTGAAAGCACAGGTCCATCCCCAAGATCATCAGTTGAGCAACCGAGAAACTCAAGACACCATAAAAGTTCCTCTTTGTTTTGATTTCATGAAGAGAAGACTCAGGTTTGATGTTTATGCGCCTGAAAAATGGGCTTTATAAATATTTATCACTAACCCAGAATTCCTGCGTTACATGTTTGGAAAAGATTCTTCCCTTGATAATTCGGGGGCACCTATATCCCTCTGAGAGACCATATTGAGTTCGTCGCGGGAGGAGTCTATTTAGTATCGTTGGACTAGGAAAACAAAATATTTTTTAATGAACTCCTGATGGCAGAAGGTGAGAAGAAACCAAATTTATGGTTCAATTCTCATGAATCTTGACACAAACATAGAACTCAGCTGATAGTAGTAAATGTTTGTTCCTTTCCCAGGAACAATACAATGGGGCTCTGTAGTCCACATTTCTCCCTTATACATGTACATCTTCATGAAGAGTTTTGTAAAGCGATATGATGAAGGTATTCATGTTTTTGTTTCAAAAGTATTACTATACAAGTGTGTACTAATTGGGTCTAAAATCGAGGTCTGGTGGGACTAATTATATCTTAATAGAAGTATATATAAAGCTCTACATTGATTATTTTCAATTTGTGTGGGATTTTTGTACTTGTTTGTACCGATTGGTTACATTTCAAGTTTGTTGAATGAAGGGTATACTTAGATTTGGTTGTTTACATTCTAATCGAAGCCTTTTACTTTATATATTTTGCTTATAACATGTCCTGGAAATTAAAGAAAGATCGACATAAACATACGGTATCAGTTAGAAAGGCTGTTGAAATGACAGGGCTCTAAATTGTGATATGTATATCACTTTTTGAAATTTTTTTAGAGGTATTACCGGTATGTATGAAGGTTCCATTATCAAGTCCAGATCTGATAAGAAAAAAAAAATTGGAGTACCTCATTTAGCCGTTTTAATTAATAGAGCTCTCCACCTATTTAGACGTTCATAACAATTTAATGGAGGATTGCCCTTCAGATCAACAATTGCTAGAAATTGGTGAATGGCAGAAAGGAGTGGCGTTTACATACACTCTTCCATACATGATATATAATATCTAAATATAAAAAATAAATTTACCTTTTCCTAATACAAGACTAATACCTAGTCCTAATATAATACTAAATCATAATTATACTTGTACAAGAATTCTACAAATATGGTAATTTGTGTCATTAATTTTCGGTCCATGGTATACACACTTTTGACCGTGTTAAATATTGACACTCTATCAGAGAAAAAATAAAATGTGTTAAATACAACAACAATATATCTAGTGTAATTCCACAAGTGGGATTTAGGAGGGTAATGTGTACGCAACCTTATTCCAACCTTAAGAGGGTAGAGAGGTCGTTTCCTATAGACCCTCGGCTCTGAATGTGTTAAATATTCGTTAGATTCTAAAAGTATTTTTTTTGACAAATTTAAAGAACTAAAATTGCTCGTGTGTGTCACATATCACTCTTAACTAGAGATTTTTAGTCCGAGCCTTGTGAATGTACAAAATCTTGATATGCGCAGTTTCCTTTTTTTTAGGCTTTATATGATGCAAATCCAAATTAATTGGAGTTTAAAGTAAGGGCGGCCAACGGGGCGGGGCGGGTCCCGGCCGGACGGGACTGGGGGAAGGCGGTATCGGTCCTCCGGCGGGACTGGCGGGATCCGCCGATGTCTCGTCCCGTTCCTGGTCCCGTCGGAAAAGGGGACCTGTCTTATCGAGGCGGGATCGGATTTTTCGAATTTTTTTTTGCACTTAATTTTAAAAAAAAATAACATATATAAACACCTCAATAATTGAACAAGATAGTGTAACAAAAATATCCCAAGGCTTTTTTTGTGCCTCTTATATTATTTAATATAAATATAATTCTTTTGTAATACAATTTTATAATTGCAATTTTGTGGTGTTGAAAGTTGCAAATAACATAGTAAAATTGCAATTAAAAAAATCACATATTTATAAACACTTTTTTTCTAGTTTCTTCACAATGTCTTGTGGTTATTCGGTTGGAATTGGAATTTATTGGTCAAATTGCTCGACGTCGCTTCCACCTATGTCGGATAAGATTTCGTTGTAGTTTTCATCGTCTTCTTCGTTGATCTCCAGTTGACCGCACCTTCTACGCTCCACTCGTATCCAATCTCTGAATAAAACTGCAATCTCCAAGCTGTCTCCCGCTAATGAGTGTCTGTCTCCTATTTGAAATCTTCCGGCAGGAAAAAGCGCTTTCAGACGGTGTTGATGACGCTTGAATGTTCAACACATCTCGGGCCATCTTTGATAATGTCGGAAATCTCTTCTCATTCTCCCTCCAGTATTTTAGCAAGTATTCACGTCCTTCTTCATTGAAAATTGCTTGGTACAATATAATACCCTGCAAAAAAATATATCAAACTCGCTAACTTGATTAGTAATGGTACCACTAAACATTCTATGTCTAAGACTTTCAATACTAGCCGCAGAGACATCATATTTTTTATAAGTTTGTATTGTAGAATAAGAAGATGGTATAGAAGTTGGTATGTTGCTAGCACCTTCTTGTTGATAATGCGTATATACTATTTTGCATTCATCGTGTATGCTAGACAAAACTTCTTATTTACTTGGTTCCTTATGTGGTTGTTCATTTGGATTTTTTGGAGTTGGGGGTGGAAGTACTGCTATGCAGTCATAAATAGTTTCAACTTAAGGAACCTCTTGGTGCAAGTGGACGTTGGAACTAGTGTGATTCAACCAACCCAAGCCTAGGGTCTATCTTAAGGTTACCGGGCACCCTCACTTGGCTTGTTCACGGGCTTGTACTTAGAAACCCCAGTCTAGATCTTTTCCAATTGGCCAAACTCATCTTGGTGTCTACTCGAGCATTAAAACCCTTGTGTCATTATCCTTGCTATATGGACCGTCCTACATGTGGTTTGTACTCGGGTTTTCACTTTGCATCCCGTGTTCATTCCTTATCCAAACCACTTCATCCTTTCCACCACCACATCCCACAGTACCTTACAAACATCCGCAACAAAGGCCAACCCCGAAACGACCCCCAAATCCACGCCCAAAACCCGACAACACCAAATTGTCCGCACAACCAACATCACCGAAATCTCACTGTTATATTTTTTCTTGTCACATTGCCACCATCCAACCACCAGGTCCCGATCACCAACGTCGCCCGCAACACACCCGCAATAGCTCCATAAAACGCCTTGACCCAATTTCCAATATAACTACCCAAAATAGCCACCAAACACCACTCTAGCCAATAGAAACACCCCACCCGAGAACCCCACTTTGTGTCTCAATTTCGGGTCGACCCGATTAAAACCAAGTCCCAACCCACTTACAACCCTACTTACTTATGTCATAAGGTTTGGAGTTGAGGAGATAACTAAGCTTTATGGGATAGAAAATCATTCTCTAGAGCTGATGTGGGCCAAATATACATGTTCGGATGACCGGTTGATTTCTCACGTGTGTCCTCCGGGTGCAAAGGTTCCTTGGGCTAATAAAAACAAAGAGGTACAATCAATGGACTTTACGGCTGAGACCCAGACGTGGCAGTACATTATTAACTCACGAGTGTCCCCTTCTAACAACAGGACTGACTGGACTCACCATCGTGCACTGACGGGTGGCGTTCACGTGAATGTGGTTTATCATTTTTTGTTGGAGCTACGGTAATACATTGCCTAAGATATCAAGAGCTTGATATTTCCTTCCATGATTACTGAGTTGTGCAGGAGAGCTGGAGTGGTAGATGACCTTATTGATCGCATGGTCGATCCTATGATACCGGTTCATACTATAAGAGTCACCGGGGTTGGCAGTTCCATGAAGTCAAGTCTAAGAAGAGGAAGGTGGATACAAGTGCAGGGGAGTCTTCTTTGGAGTCAAAAGTTCTTTGGGGGGCTAAGAATTCACAGTTGTAGTCTATCCGGGAGTTGGTTTCCCAACTCCCTATAGGCTATGATAATGTTAGTGGTTTGGTCAATCTTCTCAGGGATGAGGTGGCTAGGCATATGGAGTCCAAGACTGAGTTAGCCTATACTTATACGATGTTTACCAGTCCGTAGGGGAATTAAAGGTGATGAAAGAAAGTCCGCGAACTTAAGCTTCTAAAATAAGTCGCGAGGTGAATTGCTAGGAGTGCCAAAAAGTGCCAACTATCCTATGGTGATATGCGTAATATGGAGTGGAGTTGAAGATTGGACGTGAAGATCCAAGAAGGAACATGTTTATTTTCGGCTTTTATGCAGGTCTTGGCCGAGACCATTTTTTTAGCTTATTTTAATTCATAGATTAACTACTAGCTCTCCTTATGACATAATTAGTATGATTTCGATTATGGATGTTGAAAAATAAAGTTATAGGTCTTCTATAATCATAAGCAACGAGTAGTTGTTCATATAAAGAATTCCACCTAGTCGCTACTTCTTCGAAATTTTTTCTATAAGGTAGTCTACAATCGTGACAAGTTTTTTTATATTCTTTTTTTCTTTGTATTCTATTACTTCTAAAAATAAAGTTTATAGGAAATTGTACTTTATTAAGAATGTCTTCAAAAAATGATAGACCATCCTTTACAACTAAGTTATAAATATGGCACATACATTTTATATGAAAATGATTAGGAAAACATGGAGTTAATAGATCTTTTAAAAATTTAATAGCATAATTATTAGAAGAAACATTATCTAACGTAACAATCATTATTTTGTCAGTTATACCATAATAATCGCAAACTTGATGAATATTTCCTGCAATAAAATTTCTAGTGTGTCTATCATCAATATATCTATGTGCTAAAATATGTTTTTGCATAAATTATTTATAATCTATCCAGTGACATGTTACAGTTAAATAGTCATGACCGTTAGTACTACGTCCTATATCATACGTGACATATATTTCGCCAAGAAAATGATATAATGAATAACGTAAATATTGTTCATATTCATGTGCAAATTTTAAAATGTCTCTCCTAATAGTTGATATAGGAAAATCGTTAAAAACAGAATTATACATATCTCTAATGTAATGAATAAAATCAGGAGAGGAAGGAAATGAAAAAGACAAACCCTCCACCTCAACTAATTTTGCTATTGCTTCCCTATCTCTATGTTTATCGTATTTAGGTCCTACAATTCCCCCCGTCATCATGTTAAGTTGATCATGTACTTGGTCCGGGACACTATGTGAACCTTGTCCCGACTGAGAGCGCATTTACGCACCTGACTTTGTAGTCTTGTATTCATCCCACCTAGCTTTTTGAAAACTCTGTACATGTCTCAATAAACCTCCCGTCCCACCCTGACCTTTTCCCATTTTAAATTTACAAACATTTTTAGAAATTTGGCATCTAACTACTTCATTCTCTTGGTCCCTATAAAAAAAATCTTATGTAGCAGATTTTAATTTTCGTTGCGTGGGGCTTCGTCTCATGATAGGGAGAATAGGAGGCGTTCCAGTTTCAGTTTGAGGTGCACTAGTGGGTGTATCTAGACTAGTGAATGTGTCATCTACATTATCTTATAAATTAAAGTCTGTTTGAGTTGTAGAATATATCTCATCGTCTAATGGTATATCATTAAAAAATCCAATTTCATCTATACGAGTCTAATAAATCAAATCATCCTATTTAGAAAGAGGATGACTAGAAGAAGTACCCTGCCCTTGTTACCCCTACTAGAAGAAGCACTCTTACCCTTAAACATACCTCTTAATCTTTAAATTTTAATTATGCAAATATATAATTAAAGATAATGAAATTAAGTGCGATAATTAAAATAAAGTAACAATAATAATTTAAAGATGGAACGAAGGTACCAAACGCCGACGTGTAATAGTGGTTGAAAATTGAAACTTTGCTCGATGGATAATCCTCAAGCTAGTTGCCAACTTCATTTGCAATTTTTGAACTTTGATACAGTTATACAAATGAACAAATAAAATATAATATTTAATATGCAATGTAGACTTGTAGAGAGATAGATTAAGATATTAGAGAGATTGTATGAAGATTTGTGAGAAAGATGAAGAGAAAATGAGGTATTTATAGTTGGAAAATTGGGTTAAAGTGTAAATATATTAATTTAGGGGTTAAAAATAAATATTAAGGGGGTAGGGGGTTGGAGGGGGAGGCAAAAATGGTCGTTGCATAACAACCAAAATATAAAATGGTCGTTGTGCAATGACCATTTTTTTCAAAGGGGAGGGGGGCGGGTGGGATCGGGTGGGATCGGACATGGGGCGGGACGAGCCCAGGTCCCGTCCCGGGTTCGAGTCTCGTGCCCGTTTTTTTAGGGGGGGATCGAGGTGGGGTCGGGTCGGGACCGGTCCGACCCGGCCCACTGGCCAGCCCTAGCTACGAGTAACCACAAAATGTAAATTATTTTGAGATTTGATCTTGTGGGCTCGGGGTTGACCTATGATTGTCTTTAACTTAGAATGTGTATTCAATTATTAAATTGTGCACTAGCTCTATTTGACTCCATTTAGTATTATTTTGTATGTATTTGAGCGTTTTGACACACCGGGACATGGACCAACGGTCTTCGAGGTTAAAGCTTCCTTGAATCGAAGTAAGGTAATACTTTGACCTGCAAAGGGGAATTTTTCAAATAAACAATGTACCAAGAGAGTTTTATGTCTGGATTAGAGTATATATGGAGTGATGAGCATATATGTGGTTCTCGGTGTCTTACATGCCTAAATGAATGTTAATTGTTATGCATTGCTTACTATATTTGTGGCGTGATTATATGTGCACATCGTATATGTTTTATTGATGACTTAGATATATTTATACGCTATAAATACATCATTTATCTCTGTACTTGTTGGTTTTTATATATTGAGTTGTATGTGTTATGCATTGTACTGTTTCTCTGTCGCTCCCTGCTATGTGATCTACTTGATTACAGATTTGTGTTATGGATAACGAGGACTATTTGTAGCCTGACTTTATGTGTAGAGATGAGGATTATTGAGAGTTAGTTAATACTCCCTCCATCTTAATTTACGTGACACTATTTGAATTGACACAAAATTTTAAAAAAGAAAGGAAGACTTTTAAAATGTGTGATCTAAAATTAGTCTTATGTAAATGTGTAGTTGTAAATCATCTCATAACGTTAAATTATTTCTATAATATAGAAATGTGACATTCTTTTTCGGACAGATCAAAAAGTAAATGGTGTCAAATAAATTGAGAAAGAGGGAGTACATATATGATGATTATTGAGAGCCCAATTGTGATGATTGATTTGAGCTTATTGGGTTTGTGAGATCATCGATATCGATGCGCGGGTGTAAATATGTCCCTCATTAGTCATTGACTTAGTACCTTTCTTGCTGTGTGCACAAAGATTTTGGAGCTGGTTTGGGTTTGGGTAAGATTGGTGTTGTGGTTTCGGGAAGCTGGTGGAATGTTGTGGTTGATAAAATTTGAATCTTTATTGCATTTCGTGACTTTTAATTACTTTTTGTGATTTATATTTTAAGTTGTTCATGCATACCTCGTATGCTTTATATGTGCAGATGAAATTATTGATTTGTGACTGAATTTTAATCATATTTGTCCACTTCAATTATTTATGTATGAACTTCACTCATATATGATTGGAGTTCAAGCAAATATGACCGAGGAGAGGCAAAAATGACTAATTTAAGCCATATATGATTGAAATTCATGTAAAAATGATTGAACTTTAGCTATATGAAACTTTAGATATCATTTTATTAAGACTAACTTTAGATACCGTATATCTTAAATGACACCGTCAAAATCGGGTATCTATGCACTTTGCCCGTTCTAACATCTATACTTCTACACAATTCATCACTCATTGGCCGACGCAGTTCACTACATGTTTCAAACCATTTACAAATTAATTACGGTAAAGAATGGATCTTGGGCCTAATTCAACCCCAAAACTTAATTTGTAGGGTGAAGATTGTTCAAATCCATATAAATAGTCCATATTCCATTTCATTTCCGATGTGGGACTCTTAACAATTAATGGCAACTCACAAAATCAATTTGACCAATTTATCAAATCATTACGTGCCATATGTTAATCATCAAAATTCACATTAATCAGCCAATAATCAAATATATATCTAAATGGATATATTTTAAATATTTTGAAATACCACTAAAGCAAGAAATATGGTCATAAATGACAATTTTTTGTAAGCTGGATAAACATGTATGTATTACTATACAAACAAACAATAACATATTCAGCGTAATTTTATAAATGGGGTTTGGAGAAGATGATGTGTACGCAACCTTATACCTACCCTATGAAAGTAGAAAAATTGTTTACGACAAACCCCCAACTCAAGTAAAACATATCAAAATCAGTAAGAAAAGAAAATAAAGTAGTGAAGAAATTATATAAAAAATAATGTAGAAAAGAACATTAACAACAACAAATAATACGAGAATCGAAGCAGAGAAAACAACATGTAATACTAAAATCGAAGAATAAGATAGAAGGAGAGTATTATTTAATAAAGGGAAAAAGCTCAAACATGCTATTGAACTATAAAAAATAGCTCATATATGTCACTTACTAATAATTTTGCTCATTTTTACCATTATCGTTACCAAAATTACTCATCTATGTCATTATTACTAGATTAATCAACAATAATATAGTAATAATCATATATATATATATATATATTAAACATTTTGAAATACCACTAAAGTAAGAGACATAATTATAAATGACAATTCATTGTAAACGGGATAAACATGAATGACAATAATAATATATTTAGTGAAATCTCATAACTAAAATACGAGAATATGAACCTTATCTTCCACAAGGTAATATGTATTTTTGATAGACCATGCGCTAAAGTAAAGCATATCAAACAAGTGTAAAATGTATGCACTATAATATTCTAGGCGGGAACTTTACTACACACGCATGCATTTTCCTGTAAACAAATAAAAAACCAAACCCGCCATTTCTAAACTACTCTCTTTTTCCCTAAACCCGACTAGGGTTTTCAAATATTAACTATTTCCCATACCAAATTCAAATTTAATTGGGGATAATTATCCCACTTTAATGGCGAACAAAATCACAGATGAGCTTGTTTCAATGGTACGGTCAATTGTTGGCGATGAATATACAGAGATGGACATAATTAGATCACTTCACATGGCTAAAAACAACCCCGAAGCTGCGATAAACATCATTTTCGATACCCCGAGTGTCAAAAAAGTCGAAATTCGCAACAATTATTCGAATTCTGAAGCTGGAAATACTGTAGTTTCAAATGCTAGTAGTAATAATACTGTTGAGATCCAAAAATCTGAGATTAGTACAGTTTGTTCAAATGAGGGATTGGATACTAAGAGTGGATGTGGGGATAATGGGTTAGTGGGGCCCGATATTCGGAGTGAATGGTGGTATGTGGGTTGTGGTGAGGTGGCTGGTATGTCAACATGCAAAGGGAGGATTTTGAAGCCAGGTGATGAAGTTGATTTTACGTTCCCCGTTGAGAAGAAAATGAGTTCACCTTCACTGGGGAAGTTTGGCGGTGGACGAGGGCGTCAAGCTGCGGCTTCTTGTTCTGAAATTGTAAGGTTTTCTACTAAGGCTTGTGGAGAGGTACTGTTTTCTTCTTTATGTTCTTTAATTTACCTTTAAATCTTGCTTCTGTACCTTATCTTTTGCATTGTATGGTCTCGTAGCAAAACAAATATATAAAGAAAATGGAACAAGGAAGTTGCTAAGATTTTACACTAGTCAAGTTTGCATTCTAGACCAATGTGGATCTAGGAGAATGGTTGTGTTCTCAAGAGGATGGTCTAGAGGTTGAGGCCGGTGGCGGATGTAGAAGGGTTTTGTAGCTCGGCAAAACCCATGACTTTAGGCTCGAAACCTTTATATATGCATGAAAAAGAAATACAGATGGAGTTAGATATATATTTCAGAACCACCAAGGAATGTGGTGTGATGGACGTGATCCCTCCACCATTAGCAAAAGGTCTCAGGTTCGAGCACTGGAAATGGTTAATTTTGATTAGTAAGGCCAGTAGGTACCAGATACCAGATGGTTATACCAAGAAAAAGATACTCCCTCCATCCTAATTTATGTGAAGGTGTTTGACTAGGCACGGAGTTTAAGAATGAAAGGAAGACTTTTGAAATTTGTGATTTAAAATAAGCTATAGGTATTTGTGTGGCTAGAAATCATCTCATTAAGGGTTAAAGTTAAATCGTTACTAAATATAGAAAGGTGACGTATTTTGGAACTGATTAAAAAGGAAAGAGTGTCACATAAATTGGTACGGAGGGAGTATATATGTCAGAACCCACCGCTTCTAAATCCTGGATCCACCACTCATTGGGGCATTGAGTGAACTTGAAGATCCATGTTCAAATCCAAGCTTCAACACTTGATGTGAACCCATCTATTCCAGCCTTAATGGGTAGATTACCTTGGCAACTTGTGCTCTTGGGCTGGATAAGCTGCCTGGTGGATAAGTTATCCAAGCAAGTTGGCCCAGATAACACCCATATCTGAAAAAGAGGTTAAATGCAGTGGGTGCACCATTTTAATATATGCATTCTTACAACAACATACCCAGTGAAATCCCACAAAATGGGTTATGGAGATGTTAGAGTGTATGCATACCTTATCCCTACCTTGGGAGGTAGAAATGTTGTTTGCGTTAGACACTCAACATAAGAGCAAGCAATTCAAAACAATATAGAAAACACAAAAAAAGAGTCATAACTACCACAAAATAATACGGTAATTGAAGTACAAAGAACTACAGATAATAACATAAATCATAGGACAAGAAACTATAATATTAATAATGTGACTACTAGTATGAAAGGCTAAGTAATACAATACTCAACTACCCACTAACCTTCTATGCTAATCAGAGTCCTCCATAACCTCCTATCTAAGGCCACGTCCTCGGTAAGCTGGACTCGCTCCATGTCCTGTCTAATCACCTCTCCCCAATACTTCTTCGGCCTACCTCTGCCTCTTCTTAAACCGTCCATAGCCAACATCTCACACCTCCGCATTGGGGCATCCGTGCATCTCCCATATGTCCAAACCATCTCAGCCTCGCTTCTCGCATCTTATCCTCCACAGAAGCCACTCCCACCTTGTCCCGGATATTTTTATTTCTAATCCTATCTCTTCTACTACGCCCACACATCCATCGCAACATCCTCATTTCCACAATTTTTATTTTCTGGAATATATGCATTCTTATACATAAATATTGTTTGAGCTCGGGGCAGTGGGTGCATCTCGTTCCACTTTAGAGAGTGTGTCTGAATATGGAGTGAATTGGTTTGGAAGAAAGAATCTAAGATTTGTTTTTCTGAGTGTGATAGTGGGCAATACTAGAACATTCTTGATGGAATTCTGTTTGATAAGCCTGATTTTTGTGGTTGTTGTTGTGGAGTGACAGATTGGGCGTATTCCAAATGAATGGGCTCGATGTATTCTGCCGCTGGTGAGGGATAAGAAGATTAGAATCGAAGGGTGTTGCAAATCGGCCCCTAATATATTGGGGATTATGGACTCTGTTCTTTTGTCAGTCAGGTAATATGGTAGTAGTTTTAGTTGTGTTTTAGTTTAACATTTGAGGTGAAGGATCCAGTTTCATGAGACACGATACAGACGGTGGTGATTTTGATCAACTTTACCTTATATGCAGAGTGTATATTAACAGTTCTATGTTTCGTAAAAGCCATCAGATATCACTAAAGGCTAGAAGCAATCTCACAGATGATGCAGTTGTTCACCCCCTTCCAACTTTGTTCCATTTGCTCGGGCTTACTCCTTTTAAGAAGGTTATAATTTTTTCCTTTGGTTCTGTATGCTTTAGGAAATAGTTGATGCTTTTTGATCATAGCTATTATGGATTATAATCCTCTTATGACAACTTGCTTATCAGTTGGAATCTGCATATCCTGCCTAGTTATAAGAATCCATCTCATCGATGATTAAAGGGCAGCCCGGTGCACTAAGCTCCCGCTATGCGCGGGGTCCGGGGAAGGGCCGGACCACAAGGGTCTATTATACGCAGCCTTACCTTGCATTTCTGCCAGAGGCTGTTTCCACGGCTTGAATCCATGACACATGGCAACAACTTTACCAGTTACTCCAAGGCTCCCCTTCTATCTCATCGATGATTGAGTTAGATTAATTCATAATTTCTTTCTTGATCATTATTAGGCAGAATTTACTCCAGCTGATTTATACACGAGGAAGCGGCCTTTGAACGAACAGGTAAGACAAGAAGAGAGTTCCCACTCGTTTTTCCCTGTCTCTCACTCCTGTTTTACCCTACTAAAGCAGAGTAGCAAGATGTTATTCAAGGGTTGCACAGTTTCTCTTAGATCAGCTGCGACCTACAACTGATTAAACTGTTGAGTGTAGAGTTTTAATGATTCATTTGTCTCCACAGGACAGCTCTGGTGGTCCTGCTGCATTATTGCGTGTAAACTTATCCAAAAGCTCCTCATCTACAGATGGAGATAAAGTTGAGAATGATGAGTCAATTTCTGATACTGATCTTGACTATATTGTTGGTTTAGCTGATAGTTCAGAGCTACAGGTATGGCTAACTCAATACTGTTCTTTTGCCTATGGAGTTTCTGTGCTTATTAAATACTTCTATGATCGTATTTTAGGAAATGGAACCGCCAAGTACGCTCCAGTGCGATCTGCGACCCTATCAGAAGCAGGCACTTCATTGGATGACACAACTGGAGAGGGGAAGAAACACGGATAAAGCAGCAACAACTCTGCATCCATGTTGGAATGCTTACCGCCTGAAAGACGAGTATGTGATTGTTGGTTTACATGTTTTTTACCATCTACTTTCACATTCTGTACACTAAATATTCATTTCAGGAGGGAGCTTGTTGTTTACGTGAATGCATTTTCGGGTGATGCAACCACTGAATTTCCGAGTACCCTTGAAATGGCTAGAGGAGGAGTATGTTGCTGCTATGCTTCTTTTAGTTTTGGTGATATTTTGTTTGTTTGTTGTACATTGGCACTTTCACCTTATGACTTGAGAATATTTTGAAGATTTTGGCAGATTCCATGGGGCTAGGGAAGACTATAATGACTATAGCTCTACTCCTCAGTCATTCTGAAAGAGGTGGATCATCAGGAAGCCAATCTACAAGTCAGGTGTCTGGTGAAAATGGTGAAGCTAGTAATATCTTAGTTCAATCTCCAACTTTTGCGAAGAAATCAGCAAAATTCTCTAGTCTTGATATGCTTCTGAAACATAAGCCCACACTTCTCCCTGGTGGCAATCTGATTATATGTCCAATGACACTACTAGGTCAATGGAAGGTACTTCAAATCTGCTTCAGCTGCCAACGTTAGTATTACTATGTTTTGGTGCATTAGGCATATTCAGCTCTACAGATAAACAATTGTCAAAAAAAGCAAATAAAAGGGATTCACATATAGATATCCGAAGATGACTTCTTCATTTGTAGGCAGAGATTGAAGCCCATTCACAACCTGGGGTTCTATCTGTTTATGTTTACTATGGGCATACAAGATCCAAGGATGCAAAAGTGCTTGCTCGAAGTGATGTCGTGCTAACAACATATGGAGTGTTGGCCTCTGAATTTTCTGCGGAGGTATCTTTTTGATTATTCAAACTATAGTTTTAGCTTCTGTGTCTACCTTGTTTGCCTATTGTTACTACTTTGCTCTAATTTGGTCTAGGACCTCTTATATTCAGTTTTATGTTCTGTACTCACGTAGAATGCTGAGGACAGTGGGGGCCTTCTCTCTATTAGATGGTTTAGAGTAGTGCTTGATGAGGCGCATACTATCAAATCCTCTAAAAGCCAAATCTCAAATGCTGCCGCTGCTCTTATTGCTGACCGTCGGTGGTGTCTTACTGGTACCCCTATCCAGGTATCCAGTGTTACAGTTGGAAAATTTGTTAAAAATAGATTATTAGCATTATTTGGAGATTAAAGTCTCTTTTTCCTACAAAGTAAAACATAGTACTGTTTTGCTTTTTTCATATTCTCAGAGAGGTAGAAGCTGTTGGTTTAGATTATTGCTTAGAATTCATACAAATGCTATATTATTAAGGCTTTGGTCCATCTCTTTCATTGCTAGACTGGTCATGTGTCTTATTCTAATGACTTTGTAAGTTTCAAGCACGCCTTGAACCTTGAGTATTTATCTTCTGTGTTTCAAAGCTGAACAAACTTAAATTGTCCGAACTGATTGTAAATTCTAGTTTTTCTCTGCGGAAGTTGAGATACAAGTTCGTGCCGCTCTTCTTTCCCTACTTTTCAAAAGAGAAAAAAGATTTAGATCTTTGGGATAACTGATGTTTTCCAGTACTATCGTCTTTTATCAGCTGCTGGATATTCACCTCTTTTACCCAATATGCAGTCATATTCTTTCAGATAGATCCTTCTTGGCTGGACCTGAGTTTGTTGTTGAATTTCTATGCTACTTATACTGCAGTTTTGGAATAGTATCATAGCTTAAAAGAATTATCTTATCAAAGACGCCAAAGAGTTAGACACCTAATGAAGTACTTCTAAGCAGTTTCGTTAAAAAGCTCCTCCAAATTCAAGGACGAGGTCTTAAGAGCTATTAGGTAATCAGACCCTCCAGCAAGCTTCACCATACATGAGGTTGAGATACCTTTTGCTCAGTTAGGTGTCCATCAGCTGATTATTTTTAGTACACCTTGTTAGAATAGGAATAGGATTTCATATATAATATCCTACTAGAAAAAAATTTGTAATGAAGTGTCTATAAATAGAGCTCAGTGTAATCATGTAGATACACAACAATTCGATAATATATTTTCTTCCATAATTTCTCACATGGTATCAGAGCTTCTACAATCTTGGTAGAGAAGCCTAAGATAATTGTAGAGTGAAGATTGTAGAGAACTTTAAGATATTTATAAATAAAATATTTTCCTACAGATAATAAAATATTATCACCGGAACAAAAAAATCGGCGCGAACAACACCGCGTAAACATTGCTGCGTGAACAATGTTTTTCGGCGTGAACAATTACCAGATTTCGATCGTCGGAATTAGTGTTTCGGTGATTCCAGACTATTCCCGACCATTCTTTTAAGAATTGTTTTTACTGTCAGCATCGCGCATAGATTCCGAGCCTGACCCATACCACTTTCTTCGAGGTTCGACAACTTTTTCGGCATAATTTCTCAACTCGTAGGGTCGTGCCATCGTTCCGATCCTACCCACAAAATACCATCACAATCTCGTGCTTCAATTTCGACGACTGTTTTGCGCCCCCTAGAGTCGTGCCATCATTCTGATCCTGCCCACAAAATACCATCACAGTTCCAGGCCTCAATTCCGGTGACTGTTTCGCATCCCCAGGGTCGTGCCATCATTTTGATCCTACCCATAAAATACCATCACAGTCTCGTGCCTCAATTCCGGCAACTGATTTGCGCCCTTCTCTTCTAGAGTATTAGTAAGAAAGTATCCGCTGTGCAATATTCCACCGAAGATTCGAAAAAAAAATCACCACCGTGCATAATCTTTTCGGTGGCTCCTAGCGTCACATCTCTATTCAGTGGTGTTGTGCAGAATAAACACCACCACAACATAGATTAGGTTCAAGGTAGTGAAAAACTAATTGTTGTTCAAATTTCCAACAATTTCTGGGAAAGCAAATCAGTCACCGTGCAATATTTCTGGTGATAACATAGCTGTCCGCGTCAAAATTACTTTCGGGTAGTGTTGTGTAAATTCCAACACCACCACGAGGTATATTAGTCCCTTCCGACCAAAACCCAGTCAGCGGATCCAGCAAATACCACTCACGCACCACCACATGCAGTTTGAAGTGCCAGCTCCGGCTAGCGCATTAGATTCACGCGCCGCACGTACACCTTTTTCCGGCCAGATCTCAGTGATTTTCTTCTTGGGTTATGTTCGTAAGATTCCATCCATCTTTCAAGTCAGATTTCGCTACGTCTCTTGGTTTTGATATGTTAAACTCCAAAAACACGAGAATTGAAAGTTCAAGTCTTATGATTACTTCAAAACCCTTAAGGAGGAGATCAGAGAATCGCACATCACAGTCCATGAAGAAGCGACAAGTAGGAGGTTGTCTTGAAAGATCCCGACCTAGGTGTAGTTATTGTAATAGGCTTGGACACATTTGTGAAGTATGCTATTCTCTCCATGATGACCTTGAGGAGAGAAGGAAGTTTATAGGAGCAACCACTTGGTTTTGTTGCTCAGGGGGAGTCTAGCTTGGTCTGCCGATTGCGTCGAGCACTTTATGGTCTGAAACAATCTCCTCGAGCATGGTTTGGAAAGTTCAGTACAATAATTGGCATGACTCGTAGTGAAGCTGATCACTCAGTGTTTTATCGACATTCCGCTCCAAATTTGATATTTCATGAGAGGACTAAACACATTGAGATTAACTGTCACTTTGTTAGAGAAAAGATACTCTCCGGTGATATTTTTACGAAATTTGTGAAGTCGAGTGATCAATGTACAAATATTTTCACCAAGTCCCTCACTGGTCCTCGTATTAATTACATATGTAACAAGTTTGGTACATATGACTTGTATGCACCAGCTTGAGGGGGAGTGTTAGAGTAGGAATATGATTTCATATATAGTATCCTACTAGGAAAAGGATTGTAATGTAGAATATGAATAGGATTTCATATATAATATCCTACTAGAAAAAGGATTGTAATGGAGTGTCTAAATAGAGCTCAATGTAATCATGTAGATACACAACAATTCTTGCAGAAATGTGAGGTAAGACTGTGTACAATAGATCCTTGTGGTCTGGCTCTTCCCCGGACCCCGCGCATAGCGGGAGCTTAGTGCACCGGGCTTCCCTTTTTGAGGATACTACTAATCTGATTAGGTAATCTTAGCTAGATACTAGTTTCCCCTTTATTTAATTCAGACATTTTCTGGACATTTCTTCTTTAAATCTAGCATTTGTTGCCATCTTATAGTGGTTTACCATTGCTCTTATGCTTTTTCAAGAGAAGGTATATTGATATTCACTTCATTTTGTTATGTGACCTACAATTTTCCTCTGACAGAACAATCTGGAGGATATTTACAGTCTACTAAGATTTTTGAGAGTCGAACCATGGGGAAGCTGGGCATGGTAAGATGTGCATCCCTTGCATATAACCTTCAAACTTGTTTGTCATCATGGAGCTTATCAGAAAGTGTGGTGGGGTTCTCTTACTCTGTGAATGAATATCTAATTATGTTTTTAAAATGTTATAGATGGGTGTTGATGACTGGATGCTATTTGTAAGACTCTCTACCTTTGTGTACACCTTGGGTGCAGGGTTTTTCCATCACTCATTGAAATTTCAACTTAATAAAGAAAATGTTATAGATGGGAGACTGTAGAAAGTGTAGCACATACCTTTTATTGGGACTTTGCAGTTTGCCCTCATCTGTCAAATGATCCACAGCAGTTTGATTTATTCATTCATATGGTCTTGTTATCAGATTAAGATTTGAAAATGACTATTATATGGCCCCATTTTGAAGTAGCTATCCATTAATGTGATCTTCAACTAAAATCTCACTAATCTTGCTGGCATCAGTCTTGATCCTTGCCATTTTGGTATGAGGAGGTTGGTTATGTTGCTGCTACAAGTGCTGTTCCTTTTTGTATTAGGTGATATATGAAGCTAAGCACTGTATTAGAAAGTTACCTTCATAGTTGATTGATTTTTCTCATGTTACTGTGATGCCATTCAACCGGTTGTCTGCTTGATCATATTTAGGTGGAACAAGCTTATTCAGAAACCTTTTGAGGAGGGGGATGAGAGGGGGCTAAAGTTGGTTCAATCAATATTAAGTCTGATCATGTTGAGAAGAACAAAGTCTAGTACAGATAGAGAAGACAGGTTGGAACTACCTTGGGTTCACTAATCTTTATTTTTTTGTTGTTTCTTTTGTTTGGTTTCGTTTGTTATGGTTACTTCTAGGTTAATTGAAATGTTATATTGCTTCTGGTATTATTGCGTTGCAGACCAATTTTAGTTCTACCACCAGTGGATATTCAAGTTATATATTGTGAACTTACAGAAGCAGAGCGCGACTTCTATGATGCATTGTATAAAAGATCCAAGGTTTTACCATCATTGATCAATCTGTCCATGAAATATTTTATCCCTAGATACCCTTTTCAGCTCTATTTCCTTTACAATAGTCCTATATCTCCAATATCAGGTGAAGTTTGATCAGTTTGTTGAGCAAGGACGGGTTCTCCACAACTATGCTTCTATATTGGAGTTGCTTTTGCGACTTCGTCAATGTTGTGACCATCCGTTTCTTGTAATGAGGTTTGGACTTCTATTTGTGCGCCTATCTATCTTTTGAGTTTGTTGTTGTGTGGTTTCTTCTTGTCTAAATGAACTAATACTCCAGAAAAGTTTTTCTGTAGCTTTCCAACAGTTGATGAGTTGGAGAGACTTGGGTTTGGTATTTTTTTTTGAATTTATGTTATTCTCATTACTCCCTCTATCCCTAATGGATATTCCTATTTCTCACGTTGTCAACTTAACCAATTTTCATAATTCAGTTAGACCGATTAATTCACATTATAAACAACAACATACCCAATGAAGTCCCACAACGTGGGGTCTGGAAGGGTAGAGTGTACGCAGACCTTACCACTACCTTGGTAAGTAGAGAGGCTGTTTCCAAAAGACCCTCGGCTCAAGACAAAGCATATGCACAAACAAAGCAAGAGAAACGGTCGGATCCGTACAAGAAATTTAAAGCAGTATGAAAATGATGGTAACAAAAGCGAACAAGCCATGATAAAACATTCTGAAAAAAGAATCATTAACTAACGAAAGTAAATAAGATAAACAAAGTATTCGAAAGAACATACAACAACAAAAATCAAATTACAGGGGGTTATAAAACAATACTGTGCCTATTAGTATGATAGACTAAACAGGGCTACAATAATAACACTACAACTACCATTATGTAAGCGTAAGTAGGACTACACTCAACTACATACTACCCTAATCTGTTTCCTCCACAACCCCTTATTTTATGTCATGTCCTCAGTAAGTTGCACTTGCGCCATACCCGTCTAATCACCTCTGCCCAATATTTCTTCGGCCTACCTCTATCCTTCATGAATCCGTCCATAGCCAACCTCTCACACATCCGCACTAGGGCATTCATGTGTCTCCTCTGCACATGCCCAAACCATCTCAACCTCGCTTCCCGCATTTTATCCTCCACCGAAGCCACTCCCACTCTGTTCCGGATATCATCATTTTTAATCCTATCCCTCCTTGTATGCCCACACATCCATCTCAGCATCCTCATCTCCTCTACTCTCATCTTTTGGATGTGCGACGTCTTGACTGTCCAACACTCCGCCCTATACAACATAGTCGGTCTAAGCACCACTCTATAGAACTTGCCTTTAAGTTTTGGTGGCACATGTTTATCGCACAAGACTCCAGATGCGAGCTTTCATTTCATCCATCCTGCCCCAATACGATGTGTGATATCATCATCAATTTCTCGTTTCCCTTAGGATAATAGACCCGAGGTACTTGATGCTTTCTTTCTTCGGAATGACCTGAGTACTAAGCCTCACCTCCACGTCTGCCTCAAGGTCGCTCCCGTCGCTGAACTTGCACTCCAAGTATTCTGTCTTGGTCCTACTCAGCCTGAACCCTTTAGACTTCAGAGTCTGTCTCCAAACCTCCAGCTTAGCGTTCACTCCGCTTTGAGTCTAATCAATCAAGACTATGTCATCTGCGAATAACATACACCATGACATCTCCCATTGAATTTGTCGCGTCAGTCCATCCATCACCAAGACAAATAAGAATGGGCTAAGAGCTAATCATTGGTGCAACTCCATCATCACTGGGAAGTGCTCTGAATTTCCTCCTACTGTTCGTACCCTGGTCTTGGCTCCATCATACATGTCCTTGATCGCTCAAGTTCACATGTATACCTCTAACCTCCAAACATCTCCATAGAACTATGGACTTTGTCGTGTGCCTTCTCGAGGTCGATGAAAACCATATGTAAGTCTCTCTTACTCTCCCTATACTGCTCCACCAACCTCCTAATAAGATGAATGATTTCTGTAGTTGAATGCCCGATATGAATCCAAACTGGTTCTCGAAAATAGACACACCTCTTCTCACCCTCATCTCCATGACCCTTTCCCAAATTTTCATAGTGTGACTTAGCAGCTTGATACCCCTATAGTTGGTGCAACTTTGGATGTCACCTTTGTTCTTGTACAAAGGAATCATTGTACTCCACTTCCATTCTTCGAGCATTCTTGCCGTCTTAAAAATGACATTAAACAACTCAGTCAGCCACTTCAAACCTATCCTGCCTGCGCTCTTCCAAAATTCAACTGGGATCTCATCAGGCCCAGTCGCTTGTCCCCTGCGCATCCTGCGAACATCACCCTTAACCTCCTCAACCTTAATACTTCTACAATATCCAAAATCCCGGTACCTTCCGGATTGCTCCAGATTTTCCAGCACAATGTCTTTATCTCCTTCGTAGTTTATTGAAGTAAGACTGCCACCTTCCGTCTAATACGCGGTCCTCCACCAATATTTTGCCGTCCTTGTCCTTGATGCACCTCACGTGATCCAAGTCACGTATCCTCCTCTCCCTCGCCTTGACTAGTCTGTACAACTTATCCCCGCCTTTTCCTCTAATTCCACATACATGTGTTCAAAAGCCGCCATTTTCGCTGCCGTAACCGCCATCTTATATAATTTTCTATTCGTCCACTTCTCTACCTCATCATTGCTTTCTACCAATTTCGCATACGCCACTTTCTTTGCTTCCACCTTCTTTTGAACTTTACTATTCCACCACCAGTCCCCTCGATGCCCACCACGACTACCCCGCGAGACCCCTAGCACTTCTCTAGCTACATCCCGAATGCAACTGGCCGTCCTGTCTCACATATCGGTCGCATTCCCACTACTTCCCCAAGCCCCTGGCTATCAACCTCTCCTTCATCTCCTTTGCACTAGCTATGGTCAAACTCCCCCATTTGATTCTTAGCCTGTCATCCACAACCCTCATTTTCTTCTCCATCTTGATCTCCAAATTCATCACCAAAAGCTTATGCCGGGTTGTACGATACTCACTCGAAATAACCTTGCAGTCTCTACAAAGACCGTTGTCAACCTTCCTAAGGAGCAAAAAATCTATCTGAGTCTTAGCCACCGAACTAAGGAAAGTCATCAAGTGCTCCTCCTTCATGAACCTCGAATTGGCTATCATCATCCCAAAAGCTTTAGCAAATTCCAAAAGTGAGACGCCTCCCCCGTTCCTGTGCCAGAGGCCAAAGCCTCCTTGCACGTCGTCATAACCCCTGAAAGTGACCTGATATGTCCATTGAAATCCTCTCCTACAAATAACTTCTTAGTGGGTGGTATACCTCCCACCACCTCGTCTAAATCCTCCTAAAAGCACCTCTTCTCCTCCTCGTCCAAGCTCGCTTGCGGCGTGTAATCACTAATAAAGTTCATAGTGAACCCTCCAACTACCAACTTAATCGCTATCATCCTGTCATTGACCTTCCTAACCTCTACCACCTGATCCCTTAGCTCGCTGTCTACCAAAATGCCTACCCCATTCCTATACTTCGATCTACCCGAGAATCATAACTTATACCCGTCCACATCCTTAGCCTTAGGTCCTACCCATTTGGTCTCATGGATACATGCTATATTAATCCTCCTCTTTTAAGAATCTTAACTAGCTCTATGGACTTCTCTGTTAAAGTCCCAATGTTCCAAGACCCTATTCTCAGCCAACATCTCCCTTACCCCACTTACCCTCCCTAATCCTCTCCCCGTCCCCGACCGAGAACATGACCCTAGTCTACCATCAGTCAAGAAGAGTTTACACCTAAAACAGGAACGCCAAGAATGATATAACTAAAGGCAAGAAGAGTAAATGCAAGAACGTAAAGGCAAGAAGCAATACAGTGAAGCGTCAAAATTTAAATACAGGGATAAGGACAAAGAATAAATATGAGCAACCGGAGGTACCAACTTCAGTTGAACCGAACCTGTTTGCCGTCGAAAGTCACCGTTCAACGCCGGGAGTTACTGTTTACTGCCGGAATTTACTGATCGCCACTGAAAGTTGCCCGAAAACTCAAGTATCTGCAGAGACCTATTTTAAATCCGTTGCTGCACCAGATCGAAAGAAGCGCTGCTGCCAGAGACTACTGGTCGCTGGTGCCAGAAAATACTGTTTGCCGGTGCTTGAACTGGCTGGCCTCCGGCGAGAGTCTGCTGCCATAAAACCACTGTACTGTGAGACCACAAGAGAACCAAAAAGGCAGAAAAGAAAGGAAGACGGAGGAAGAGAGACACAACAATGTAAAACGCAAACCCTACAGTGGTGGGAGAAGAGGACTGGGTGAGAGGAGGGGAAGGAAGTAGAGGGAGAGGGAGAGAGATAGAGAGAGGCGCCGCCGGCGGTCGCTGGCCGGAGTTAGTTCGGGGGGGGATAGGGGAAAACAGAAGACCGTTGTGGAGCATAAAGCGAGGAGAGAGAAAAAGCTGGATCGAGGCTGTTCCGTTAGAAAATTGCTCAGTCTATTATGCGAGATTAATTCACATTATAAAGGATTCAAATATTCAAACAGTCTTTTTTGCTATCGAAATCTAAAAAAAATTGAAATGAAAATTATCTTTTTGTTTGATAATGAATAAAGTTCAGAATCATTTTCTCTTCTGTTATGAATATTACATGTAGATATGTAGCAACTATGTAAAATACTAGAACTAAGCTGCATATTTTAGTCAAGGAACATTTCTAAGACTATTGAGGGCGATATAGGACATAGAAAAAAGGGAGTGTTTGATTTATACGATTTCTTCTTAACTTCAATCTGTGTGCTAGCTCTTGGATTAGCACATGCTCCATCTGTTCCATGTGGAAATTAAGAAAAGAAAGGTGCATTCCTTATTCTTTGCTTGAAGAGCATTTTTTGGGTTTGGAGAGAGGAAGTTATGAACATATTATGTCGTGATGCTTTGGATTATGGGAGGCTCTTTCCGACTTCTCTCTGTTTCTTCTTTTGTTGCATTCTCTGTTTGTTCTGTTTTTGTGGGTCATACTTCAAATCTAACTTCTTGTTGGAGTGAAAATGGAAGCACTTCTTTTTGCCTCTTTGTTGAAAGGAAAACAAGGCGAATCTTTCAAAAACCTCGCAAATGTGGACCAAGATACTTATATGAAGTAAATAGAGTGTCCAGAAAGCTTATTGACTCCAGTTTTATTAGAAAGTGATCATTATTGTCTTATAAGTGCTATTTCAGACTGTTTATTTTTTCTTTCAAGTAGTCTATTATCATCTTTATTTGTCTACTAGGCATCATGCCGGACTTATAGTACAAATGATAGGTGCTATTGTTTTTGCAATTGATCTTTTGGACTGTTTACACAGCTTGCTTCTCTGTGTCTGGACTCCGGATATCTGGTAGCTAATAGTTACTAAATATTATCTTGGATGTAATATTTGCTGAAGGGGTTTATTTTTTGGCCAGTCGAGGTGATACCCAAGAATTCTCTGATCTAAATAAGCTTGCTAAACGGTTCCTTAAGGGTGGTAAGGAGACTGGAGAAGGCATGGACGCCCCTTCACGTGCTTATATTCAGGAGGTTGTGGAAGAGCTGCGGAAGGGAGAACAAGGAGAATGCCCTATTTGTCTTGAAGCTTTTGAAGATGCGGTGTTGACTCCATGTGCTCATAGGTTATGTCGAGAGTGTCTCTTGGCAAGCTGGCGAAGTTCTAATTCGGGCCTTTGTCCTGTTTGTAGGTATTTTCCTACTGGTGTTTATTGAAGAATATGATTCTATACAATGAGATCAACTGCATTTTGAACATTATATAAATTCCATTTCTGCAGAAACAGTGTCAGTAGGCAGGAGCTTATAACGGCCCCGTCAGACAACCGCTTTCAGGTTGATGTTGAAAAGAATTGGGTGGAGTCATCAAAAGTATCATCCTTGTTGTATGAATTAAAACGTCTTCGTTCTGTTGGCTCCAAAAGCATTGTTTTTAGTCAGTGGACTGCCTTCTTAGATCTACTGCAAATTCCTATTTCTCGGTACCACCACATTTCTGTTCATGTTAGAATCTGAAGAACTTATAAGTTTTTTTGATCACTCTATTCTGTACTTTCTTTGTCTTTTAAGGTAACTGTACAATAAAACTCCATGAACATCGTGGTAATGTCTATTCATGTCAAACTTAATCGTAGTAGTCTTGGTATGCATGCTTATGAGGAAATGGAAACTGAGAAAGATTTCCAGTTTTGCAAATGATTGAAAATTGTCTTTATTTGGATGATGATTCTTTTCCTCCCATTAGTTGAAAGACTCCTGTTAAACATTTGGAGTTCAATTGATTTGTCAATTGCGTTTTGTAAAAGTTTTTTCTATATTTTGCATACTTTACTTTTGAGTTAACATATTTCTTGGCATCCATATTTATGCAGTAGTAATATTCCATTTGTTCGCCTTGATGGGACGTTAAACCAGCAACAACGTGAGAAAGTAATAAAGAAGTTCTCAGAAGAGGATGACATATCGGTTTGTCATCGTTGCTGCCTCTTTGGTTATAATATTTACATTTAACTTAATTATGTTGCCTTAATCATTTTGAATATTATACAGGTGTTGCTAATGTCATTGAAGGCTGGTGGTGTTGGGATAAACCTGACAGCTGCATCTAATGCTTTTGTCATGGTACTTGTCTGCCTTTGGAAACTTTTTAGATGTACCTATCACATACTATATTTTAGCTCTGATTTTTTATGGTTTATGTTGTCAAAAGTGAGTTTGCTATTAGAAGAAGATACTATTCCCTTGTTGATTATGTTTATGAATAATCTGATCAAAGTGTTGTACGTAGAGCTAGAGAAATGTTTATATAGTTGTATGTGCAATTGTGCATTATTGCCAATCAATGGTGGACATGTGAGTTCAATTTCACTTAATATTGAAGTAAATCTTTGATTTTCTTTTCTTTCTTCCTTCCTCCCTTTCCTCAATATCCATTAATCTGTTAAAACTTAAAAATCCGAATCTGATATTACAGCTTCCAAAAAGTGTGGAATTATGAGTTTAAGTCCTTAGACAGGTGGGGACATGTGATGGAAGTGTTTTGGGAGGCAAAATTTCCCAACAATTGTTGCAGATGGTCTGCAAGACGTTTTCTTTTGATAGTTATGGTCTGCAAGATGTGGTAGTGTTATGGTGATAGTTGAAGTCATTTCTTTCTCTAAATTGCAGTGCTTGATGAAGCTTATCTGCTCATGCCAAGACCTATTGAAAAATATCCTTTTCCCTCCTCTTTGTTGCCAGTGATAAGAGAATTTATTCTTGATGGGGATATTTGAAATTTACTTCTCACAAGTAGCAATGGTGTATTTGGTCACAGCTTGGTTTCAAGTTCTTGTTTGTTGGCTTATGGCGACTTGTCTAACGCAAATTTTTATTTCTTCCCGGCATGTTGTTGTCACTTTTTAGTGGTTAAGCTTGTGATCTTGGTTGATGAGATTTTTGTGGTTCAATGATCCATCGATTCTCATATTTGATCTCCTTGTGACTTTGGACTTGGTGCTATCCTTTTATAAATAACTTTGATGGCCCCATGATGTGTACTAAATTTCTGTGATTCTATTGTCATCTATATAGAATTTTCATCTTTGTCTATAATCTCTAGGATCCTTGGTGGAATCCAGCTGTTGAGGAACAAGCGGTCATGCGTGTTCATCGTATTGGACAAACTAATCAAGTAATGATCAAAAAATTCATTGTGAAGGTATGCTTTACACTTTTCTCCTTAACTAGTGTAAGGTCCATCCCATAGTTGGTAGCCTACCATTGAATGGTTTGGCAAGTTTCAACCATAAGTTCTGTAGCCTACCATTGAATGGTTTGGCAAAGTTGCAAAACTTGACTTCTACATACATAGTAATGTCATGGATGAGATCAAGAGGAGCATTTTCACTCCTATAAATAGGTTGCTCATAATTGATTCATAACACACCAAAATAGAGAGGAAAAACATAGAGAATACTTCTTAGTGAGAGAAATCTAAGAGAGAGAAAAAAGAGAGTTCCTACAAAATTGTTAGAAATATTTTGTAGAGAAATTGTGAGATTACCACACTAGTGAGTGAGAGTTTTTGAGTTATTCCTAAAGTATTTGTCAAAACTTGAGAAGATATTGTATACCAATTATTATTGTTATAGTGGAAGGTTTACCGTGGTTTTTCCCCTTATTCAGAAGGGTTTCCACGTAAAATTCTCTGTGTCATTATTGCTCTTTATTCTTGTTAATTAATCACAAAATAGTATTTACATTGGAAGATATCCATAAATTCTGAATATGCTCTGTGATTGTAGTTGTGACTGATCTTTCACATCAGAAAAGAATTTCGGGGTCTCCATTGTATTTTTCCGCAAATATTGATCCTGAAGTGGAATTGGAATACTCTTCGTTATTCCCAACAACTGGTATCAGAGCTTCAAGGTCGGGAGCCCTATTCCCGAAGTGGCATTGGTTACATATGATGTAAGTAGTTATGTCTAAGAGACTGGAATTTAAGTAGTCCATCTGTGACTCTCCACGTCTTTCCTGGGAACTCACTTATAAGAGTGATTTTGTCTAGGAGACTGTTCGAACCTATCCTCTGTAGATAGGACTGCTGTTTGATATACAGTCTTTCCTGATAATCACCCAGCCAGTGCCCAATATAGAGATCGGTGAGACTCAAGAAAAAAAATGACGGGCCAAAAAGTGGAAATTGAGAAGTTCAACGGCAACGGTAATTTTTCCCTCTGGCAAAGAAGGATGAATGATCTCCTTATTCAGCAGAAGGTTCATAAGGCATTATTGGGCTTAGAGAAAAAGCCTAGTACGATGAAGGACGAAGACTGGGAGGAGACAGACGAGATCGTAGCCAGTACAATTCGTCTAAATCTGTCAGACAACGTCTTGCAAAATATGGAATCGAAAGAGTGCAAGACTGCAAAAGAAATCTGGGAGACGGTAGAGAATTTGTACATGTCCAAGAATCTTTCTAACAAGTTCTATTTGTGGAAAGAGTTGTACCAGATGCGGAAGTCAGCCAATGTGGATATGCTCCAGCATTTGAGTAATTTTAATGGTATGATTTCTTAATTGATAAGGTTTGAAGTAAAGTTTAACGATGAAGAAAAGGCTGTGTTGATAATGGAAACACTTCCTCCATCGTATGATCACCTTATCGCCAGAAAGAAGAAAGTAAAGGAGCTTGTAGCATACGAACTGATCGTCTTCGTTGCCAAGATAGATCTTTTTCTTTGCCTTTCAAGATATTGCGTGACATAGATCTTGGTTGGTTCCACCACCACTAGAGATTCTGCTATTTGCACGAACTCTTCGGAATAGATATACAAAAAAACGTTCAGGCATGCTTCGACTTAGCCCTATGATCCGCTAATTCATCTCTTTTTCTGGTATTCCGCAAAGGACTTCACAGAGTGTGATACTAATGGTTAGGGGGATGGTAGTAACCCAACTGCAAGCACATGAACTCGCTATGGCGACTAATCCGATCCGGCTAACCGGAACTGAACTTAAAGCAGGGGAAGAGGCAATGGGAAGGACAAGTTGGTGTATGAAGTCATTGCGAAAGCATTGGTTTCATTTGAAAAACAAAACAAGGCGCGAGGTGTGGAGTCTCAAGCCCTTATTTCAGAAAATAGGGGGAGAAGCCAAAATAAAGAAGGCAGGAATAGAAATGATAAGTCCAGATGCAGATCAAAATCCAGAAACTGAAATGATGGTTGCTTTCACTGTGGCAAGCCGGGCCACATTAAGAAAAACTGTAGGATTTTGATGCGGGAGCTACAGGAGGCCAACAAGAAGAAAAATAATTGAGACAACAACACAGCTACAACCACCACTACAAAAGAAGATGTGGCAGTAGTGATTGCTGGTGAATGTTTGCACATTAGAGACAATATGGTTGAGTGGGTGGTAGATTCAGGAGCTTCTTTCCACATCACTCCCAATAGAGATGTTTACCACATACAAAGCTGGTGACTTTGGAAATGTGAAGATGGGTAATTCTTCATGCTCCAAAATTATTGGAATTGGAGATATAAGTATTCAAACGAATGTCGGTTATCATCTGACATTGAAGAATGTAAGGCATGTTTTAGATTTGCGCCTTAATCTGATCTCTGTAAGTGCATTAGACGAGCAAGGGTATGAAAGTTATTTCGGCAATAAGAAATGGAAACTCAGTAAAGGGTCGATGATCATTGCAAAAGGAAAGCTGTGTTGTTCATTGTACAAGGCTTATGGGAAGGCTTGCAACAACAATATAAATGTAGCAGTCAATACTTCACCGAATCTATGGCATAAACAACTTGGCCATATGAGTGAAAAGGGTCTGCAATTCCTCGCAAAGAAGTTCATTCCTTTAGAGAAAGGTACTCTATATGATCCTTGTGAGCATTGCTTATCTGAAAAACAACATAGAGTTCCATTTAAGAGTTCCTCCGCCAAGAAAAAAAAGGTACTGGAGCGAGTTTACTATGATGTCTATGGTCCCATGGAAGTTGAATCATTGGGAGGAGCCAAATATTTTGTAACCTTCATAGATGATGCATCAAGAAAGGTATGTATCTATATGTTAAAGACGAAAGACTAAGTGTTTGGATTTTTTCAACAATTTCATGCTATGGTAGAAAGAGAAACTGGGAAACAGTTAAAGTGTCTCAGAACAGACAATGGAGGCGAATACACTTCTCACGAGTTTTAGAAATTATTGCTCTAAACATGGGACTCGGCATGAAAAGACGGTAACTGGCACTCCTCAACAGAATGGTGTAGCAGAACGAATGAATCGCACCATTATAGAAAGAGTCAAATGCATGATGAGATCATCAAAGCTACCAAAGCCATTTTGGGGAGCAGCAGTGGGCTGCCTGTTATCTGATCAACAAATCTCCATCAGTTCCTTTGAAGTTTGATATTCTAGAAAGAGTATGGACAAGGAGAAATGTGTCATACACACATCTGAAGGTATTTGGATGCAAGGCGTTTGTGCACGTGCCAAAGGAACAAAGATCCAAACTTGACGATAAAGCAGTCCCATGTATCTTCATCGGTTATGGAGATGAAGAGTTTGGGTATAGGCTTTGGGATCTAGTTAACAAGAAGGTCATAAGAAGACGAGATGTGGGTTTTTATGAAGATCAAACAATTGAAGGCGCAAAAGAAGAAAATAGTCAAACCAGAAAAGGCTGAAATTGAGTTGTGTCCTCCAGAACAACAATGGTCAGACGATGAATTGCAAGAAGCTGCTTAGATGTCCCATGATAATAGTGATGCTGAAGAAGATGTACCAGTACAAGAAGATATCAATCAGGGGGAGCAGTACCAGCAACCAGAGAATGAGCAATCTCGCAGAAGGTCAGCTAGAGGACTAATCCCATCCACAAGATATCCACAATCAAAGTATATCCTTTTAACTGTGAAGGGGGAGCCAGAGAACTACCAGGAAGCAGTGGCTCACAAAGACAAAGACAAGTGGATGGATTCTATGAAGGAGGAAATGAATTCCCTCATGAAGAACAACACCTATGAGTTGGTAAAACTTCCAAAAGGCAAGAAGGCCTTGAGAAATAAATGGGTGTTCAGAATAAAGGATGACGGACATGGAAACCTGGTAAAGTACAAAGCCTGATTAGTTGTCAAGGGTTTTGGTCAAAAGAAATGGATCGATTTTGATGAAATTTTTTCTCCGGTGGTGAAAATGTCATCAATCAGAACAATCTTAGGATTAGCAGCGAGTCTGGATCTTAAGATTGAGCAGATGGATGTAAAAATTGTATTTCTTCATGGAGAATTAGAAGAAGAAATTTATATGCAGCAACCTGAAGGTTTTGTGGTTAAAGGAAAAGAGCATCTTGTCTGTAGACTGCAAAAGAGTTTGTATGGTCTAAAACATGCTCCACATCAATGGTACAAGAAGTTTGATTCATTTATGATGGATCGAAGCTATAAGAGAACATCGGCATATTCGTATGTCTACATCAAGCAATTTCCTAATGAAAAATTTATCATCTTATTACTATATGTTGATGACATGTTAATAGTGGGCCAGGATGGCAAAATGATAAATCAGCTGAAGAAAGAATTATCAGAAGTCTTTGATAAGAAAGACTTGGGGGCAGCCAAACAAATCCTAGGAATGGAAATCATCCGAGACAGACCTTCTCGGAGATTATGGTTGTCACAGGAGAACTATGTTGAACGAATACTTGAGAGGTTCAACATGAAAGACGCAAAGCTAACTTCTTCACCTCTTGGTGGCCAGTTTAGACTCACTAAGAAGTCATGTCCTTCAGAAGAAAAGAAGATGTTGGCTATTCCTTACTCTTTAGCGGTTGGAAGCTTGATGTACGCAATAGTTTGTACGAGACCAGATATTGCTCATGCAGTGGGACTCGTTAGTCATTTTCTTGCAAATCCAGGGAAGCAACACCGAAGTCAGAAATGGATCTTCAGATATCTGAAAGGGACATCAAAAATATGTTTGAGCTTCGGGAAATGAGAACCAGTCTTGGAAGGATATGCAGATGCAGATATGGTCGGTGATCTTGATGGCAGAAAATCTACATCTGGATATATGTTTACTTTTGCAGGGGGAGCTGTGTCATGACAGTCCAAGTTGCAAAAATGTATTGCTCTATCCACTATAGAAGCAGAGTATACCGCCCTTACAAAAGCTGGGAAAGAAATGTTTTGGCTAAAGAATTTTTTCCAATTGGGTTTGATGCAAGAAGGGTATGTGGTTCGTTGTGACAGTCAAAGTGCGATTGATCTGAGCAAGAATGCCACTTACCATTATAGAACGAAGCACATAGATGTCAGATATCACTGGACTCGTGATGCACTTGAAAATAAGTTATTCCAGGTGCAGAAAATTCACACAGACAAGAATGCATTAGATATGCTAAAGGTGATTCCTCGGCATAAGCTTGAGTTGTGTTCCAAGCTTGCTGAGATGAGTTCTATCTAAGAAAAACGGAGATACCTCCTTCAACTGTATGAGACTGGAGGGGGAGATTTGTAAGGTCCATCCCATAGTTGGTAGCCTACCATTGAATGGTTTGACAAGTTTCAACCATAAGTTTGGTAGCCTACCATTGAATGGTTTGACAAAATTGCAAAACTTGACTTCTACATACATAGTAATGTCATGGATGACATCAAGAGGAGCATTTTCACTCCTATTTATAGGTTGCTCATAGTTCATTCATAACACACCAAAATAGAGAGGAAAAACATAGAGAATACCTCTTAGTGAGAGAAATCTAAGAGTTGTTAGAAATATATTGTAGAGAAATTGTGAGATCTAGTGAGTGAGTTTTTGAGTTATTCCTAAAATATTTGTCAAAACTTGAGAAGATATTGTATACCCATTATTATTGTTATAGTGGAAGGTTTACCGTGGGTTTTTTCCTTATTCAGAAGGATTTTCACGTAAAATTCTTGGTGTCATTATTGCTCTTTATTCTTGCTAATTAAATCACAAAATAGTATTTACATTGGAAGATATTCGGAAATTCTGAATATGCTCTGTGATTGCAGCTGTGACTGATCTTTCACATCAGAAAAGAATTTCGGGGTCTCTATTGTATTTTTCCGCAAATATTGATCCTGAAGGGGAATTAGAATACTCTTCGTTATTCCCAACAACTAGGACTTATTAATCAGATTCCATGTAACAATATCGCCTTATTCTGGATAAGTTCTGGTGCTTGTTCCATGATGCTTACTTGGACATCATATGCTTTACCACTCCTGGAGTTCACATTGTGTTGAAAAAGTCATTGGACCGTTGCATGCATATTTTTCTGATGGCAGGGTTCGGTTGAGGAAAGAATGGAGGCAGTACAAGCTAGGAAGCAACAGATGATTTCTGGTGCTTTGACCGACCAAGAAGTTCGGACTGCAAGAATTGAGGAACTTAAGATGCTTTTCGCATAGAGAATAGGGAATACAACTAAATTATGCAAGTGAGTTGGAGCCTCTGGCTCCTCGGATTACAGATTCACTATCGACATATCAGATCGTATTGGTCTCTGGAGTTAAAGTGCTGAAAGCTTCATTTCTCTCTGCTGCTGGCACACCGGCTTATTTTGGGGGCCTCGAGAATCTCATGTGTTGCAAAGTGATCAATCCATTGGTTACAAGCTGACTTGAAGTTTTGGAGGAAGCTTCATTTTTATTGGTATTTCCAAGTTTTCGTTGAAGCAGTTTTGCCAAAAGCGTGAATGTAACTAGCATACAGGGATGTGTATTTCTACTTCATTGTTGTAAAATAATGCCTGGGTTCACTGAGTATTATCAAGATTTAGGACTTCTAAAAAGTTTTGGTAGCTTAAACAAATATGTAAGTAACGAATATTTTGTCAATGTAATTTGCAACCTGCAGAGTCATATGTAACTTTATAACCTTTTTTCAATTATCAAACCTTGTATGTAAATTGTGATTATATTGAAATTTTCCTTTCAGTTAACAAAGCAGGAATTCCTAAATTGAAAACTTAAATTATATAAATACCCTTCTTAAAAACATAATTATCATATTTATTAAAAAACATAAAATTTATTTGGAGTGTAACCCTTCTGGCTTCGGATCAGTTACTAATCTAACTGATTGTTTCGTACTTTCTATTTGTTTTTCTATCGTTAGTGCTCATGTCAATTTGCTTTTTATAACAGATACTATTCAGAAGATATTTACAGATGTCTCTTTGAAATGTTAAATTTATTATTTAAAAATAAGATAAGTTATATTCTATTACAGATAATGTAGATATCTCCATGCACGTGCATTACACGTGTAGTTCCATCTCATTTTTTACACAATATATACACCAAAAGTATTTAAAACATACGTACTTAGAAAAACATTTGATTTAGTTATAATCACAATACCAAAAGTTAGTATGCTCGCGTAATTCTATCTAAATACGTTCTAGCCGTCCGTCCGTCCATCCATATCCATCCATCTATCCATATCCATCTATCTATCTACAACACAACAACATACCCAGTGAAATCCACAACGTGGGGTCTGGGGAGGGTAGAGTGTACGCAGACCTTATCTCTACTTTGGTAAGTAGAGAGACTGTTTTTGAAAGACCCTCAGCTCAAGACAAAGCATAGGTACAAGCAAGGCAATAGAAATGGTCAGACCCGGACAAGAAATTTAAAGTAGTATGAAAATGCTGGTATCAAAAACGAATACGCCATGATATCGCATCATGAAAAAGAAGCAGTAACTAATGCATGTAAATAAGATAAACAAGGTACACTAAAGTACACATAGCAGCAGAAGTCAAACTACAGAGGACTATAAAGCACTACTGCGCCTATTCGTATGATATGCTAATCGGGCCTACAGTAATATCACTACAACAACCAGTTTGTAAACGTAAGTAGGACTACGCTCGACTACCTACTACCCTAATCCGTGCCCTCCACAACCCCATATCTTAGGTCATGTCCTCAGTAAGTTGCACCTACGCCATATCCCGTCTAATCACCTCTGCTCAATAATTCTTCGGCCTACCTCTATCCCTCATGAACCCGTCCATAGCCAACCTCTGACACCTCCGCACTGAGGCATTCATGTGTCTCCTCTGCATATGCCCAAACCATCTCAACCTCGCTTCCCGCATCTTATCCTCCACCGAAGCCACTCCCACTCTGTCCCGGATATCATCATTTCTAATCCTATCCCTCCTTGTATGACCACACATCCATCTCAACATCTTCATCTCCGCTACTCTCATATTTTGGATGTGCGACGTCTTGACTGGCCAACACTCCATCCCATACAACATAGTCAGTCTAACCACCACCCTATAGAACTTGCCTTTAAGTTTTGGTGGCACATGCTTATCGCACAAGACTCCAGATGCGAAGCCTCCATTTCATCCACCCTGCCCCAATACGATGTGTGATATCGTCATCAATTTCTCAATTCATCCACCCTGCCCCTTACTATAAAGATATGGTCAATTGAAAATGTAACTATTAGTCTAAAAAATTTGGGGTGTTACAAGTAGCGGTAAAGTCAAACTACTACAAATTCTAGCTTCTCAAGGTGAATTTCTCTATAATTTTTGTAGAGTTTTAGTTAAAATATTGTCAGTGTAAGAAGTTTTATATATTATCATATCACTCCGAACTTATTTATAGGTAAACCTCCTTAAAATGTAAGATTTATAATTTAAAAATAAGATAAATTATCTGCTATAAATGATAAAGATAATCTGATAATGTATAATTCTTTACAGTTATGACATATATTTTTTATTTCTGCATTATATTTTTCAACTTCTGCTACTATTCAAGAACACTTATTTCTTCATCAAATACCTTTTTTCTCTAAAATAAGCATTTTTGGCCTTTCTGAAGCTTGGCTCAGAACGCTAGAACTCTAGAAAATATACCAGAATAGCATAAACTATAAGAACCGCACATTTCAAATGTGAGTTCCCACTAATTGTTTTTCATTGTTCTCGTCAAATATAATAGACAAAGTTTGTTACATATTTGACAATGACTATGTGTTCACTTTCGACAAACTTAAAGGACCAAAATTGCTCAAAGATATATATTTAAGGGGCTTCTTTTGTCCGATCCCCAAACATAAGGGACTATTTTTGTCATTTTCTCGGACTAAATGCGCTCCTTTAAAGTCTAAATTTATCATCATTGACAATATATTCCAAGCATAGTCATAACTAGGATAACTATATATTCATGTTCATTAGCTTAGACATTTGCAAATAGTCGATATGTTTTGGCATCAAGACTAATTTGTCTTACAGCAGCAATAGCTGCTATGACTCCTAACACTGAAAAAGCCACAGCTATTGCCATGTTGAGCCAAAAAATTGGCCTCCTTTTTGATGGTTTGAATGTCAAGTTGAAGAAAATAACAGGCAACACAAAGTCAAGTGGTAAGAAACCAAATGCCCCAATTACTGCGTTGATGTCTCCGAAAAATGGAAGCATTGCTGCGATAGTAGTCGATATGATCACTGAAATTGATCGAGAAATTAGGCGCGGGATTACGTTTCTGGAAGAGAATTCAGTGCTCTTGGCGTCTGCAAATGTTCTTTCTAGTACTTCATTTGTTGGCTGTAAGTACACCTGCACACAAATGTATATTCAATGTATAATAAATATATAATTGGTGTATAATATATACATACTTATAAAGAAGATTAGAGTTGTTTATTGTTGTGGACTTTGTTGGATGAGTGTGCAGTGCAAAAAACTCTTGTTTTTTATCCCTTCTTTTATAGGAAAAACTAATTTCATTTGTAAAGATTATGAGCAATTGTTCTAACTCAATCTCAAAAGTTGGATGGATGAGGTTAGAACTGATTAAGGCGATATAAAAGAGACGATAACTTATTCCCTCAATAAATGTGGGATGTTGTAAAATCCCCCCATATTCAGGGCGATAAAATAGTGTTTCCGTCATGTCTTTGAAAAATAGTCATCATAATGGAGTTTCAGTTCCACATAGGCTCTAGGACGAACATTCACCTGTGAATTTTAAAGCTCCAACCAGAGACTGAAAAGTGACTATTTGCAAAATTTATTCCATTTAAAACTGAACATTAATAGCACACGGGGGACCAATATTGAGTAAAAATTAAGAACATAGGTGAAACTATCTCGATATCATATTAATTAAGAAAATGGATTTTGGACGACCCAATACAACTAAAGAAAATTAACTCATGAGACGGGAATTATATAAGACTGTATAAGGAGACAACAATTCATTCACTCAACGAATATTGTGACTTGAGAGACATCCTAACACATCTATTATAAACAATTATTTATAATAACATTTTAAATTATTTTACATTATTAGTGCATATTCTTCAGGAAGTATGGATAGAGTGTATATATACATACCACAGCAACAGCAGACAATTGGAGAATGATGAAGATGTTAGTGATGAAGATAAATGACTTCGGGACTAAATTGTGGCTATTTTGTGTAAAGTTGCTGAGAATGAGGCCCTCAGCTTGGTTCCCAAAGGCCCAATATCCAGAAATGGCCACACTGAAGAAAGTTGTTGAAAGCATTGCGTAACAAATGCATAGCCCTTTGAACATCTGACCTTTCACTGGTGGCGCTATTGTTGCCTATTAAGCACATTATCACAATAGAGTGAAAAATGTTTTAAAACTCATTTTTTATTACTTAATATTCAAATTAAGTGAACTGCAAAAGTAGTCCTTTACGCGAAAAAACGCCAAAAAGTCTAATTTATACTATTATTACGTGTTATGTAGACTGGAAGCTAGAGATATATTAAGGTATATAATATTGATGCTATGGGAGAAGGCTCCTTCATGTTAGACATTTAGAGCTACTTAATTACACATTTTGAAATATGTTTATTTGTTATTTTAGTATGAGAAACATTACAACATATATGTGGTGTGTTTGGTACCAAGGAAAATGTCTTTTCCGAAAAGTAAGTGATTTTCTTACTTATTTTCTAGTGTTTAATAAGTAATTAAAGAATATTATCCCAAGAACATTATAAATAATCTAGACAAACACTACAATAGAGAGGGTACGGGGTGGGGGTGGAGAGGGGGTGAGATTTTGGGGTTAGAGGAGATAATAAATATGAAATGTTATTTATGAAACTTATTTTCTCTAATCACACCAGAGAAATCTTAATTTTCTGATTTTTAAAGAACTTATTTTTCTAAAGAAAATGTTTTCAAAATATTTTTGACCAACCAAATTAAGGATCCAGTGCACAAAGCATCGCGCGTTAGGAGAGTCCGGATGAAAAAAATAGAAACTATGTTTTTTCTCCATACCAAACACACCATAGTAATTTTCCTTTACTTCCAAAATATCTGAATTTTGACATTAAAAATGAATTGAGCTAGTTTGGTTTAGCTCTCAAAAATGGTACTCTGTCCGTCCCATAATAAGTGTAATCTTAGCTAAAAAATTTATTCCATAATAAGTGTTACATTAGAAAATCAAGACATAAATTGGCTAATGTTTTCCAATTCTATTCTTAGACAAAAACTGACAAGTTAAAGTAACATCTAAATGATGATTGAAAAAAACACATAGTAACTAGGTATTGTTGGATTGCCAATGCCAAAAGATTTACTACTTGTACATGCTCTAATCAAGAGGAAAAAACAATTTATTTTTATTATATAGGTTAATTTAATAAACTTCATATTGCATTATTAATTTTTTAATATGCGTGTTTTTAGTTAAGATGACACTTATTACGGAATGGGAGGAGTACTATAATTGATCGTCTATAAGCAAAAGCACCAAACAAGAATATTTACTAATCTTGTACGGACTGACCTGAATTTCAGGAATTATGCCATTTCCAAATGTGGTGGCAATAATAGCTATTGCATTAAAAACGCCAAAAATGCGAGTCTCCTTATCACTGCTGATCGAATAATCTTTCTCAGGTCCCTTGGAAGAACTTCCTGGCAAAATATATAATGAGTTGTCAAAAATTTCTTGCAAAAATAAGTGTAGGTAAACATAATTTAAAAATAAAAATAAAAATACAACCAATTCTCATTATATTAGCGCCGTTTCTCTTGATATGTTTTGACTGTTATAGTGAAATGTTGTTATAGAGAACATATAATATAACATAACATAAAAAATCAGCTCAAAAAAGAATTTGATTGTTATTGTGAAATATTACTATAGAGAAATCTGACTGTATACGCTTTTGCAGTTAATACTATAACTTAAGTACCTATGTAAATGGAACCAGCAGTGGCACAAGCACTGTAAGCAAGGCAAAGTAGGAGAGAAATCAAGTTGATGTGCCTAAGTGAGTGAAATGATGGCATTTGAGCTAACATCAACATTAGTCCTCCAAATATGACTACAAATTCATAGAGCTTCATAGTTCCACTTGGGTTTAATAGCAAATAGATTGCCTGCAAAAATGGACAGAAAAGAAGGTAAAGAGATATAAGAGAATTTTTTATTCTTTCTGGGATTAATTAACTTATATTATTGATAGTGTAATTTTTTTTGTATAGTGTAGCTTTTTTAATATTACCAATGTGAATTAATTTGTTATAACAAATTAATTCACATTTATTATAGGTTACTACCGAATAGTTATTAAATAGAGTTAATTAGCTTTAATTTACTTTTTAAATGACTTGATTTTGTAACTATTTTTTATAGTAGAAAGCGCCCACTCGCTACTTTCCAACAATGTATTTGAAAAATGGTCATTGATGAAATTTTAAGGTCCACATTTGAAACTCAATGACAGTGGCTAGAAAGTAGAAATAACGCTCACTGCTCACTTTCGATCGTGTCTTTGAAAAATAACTAATATTTTGAAGTTTCACTAAAAAATTTGAAACTTCATGACAATGATTGAAAAGTAAAAAAGAAAATAAAGTCCACTAATCACTTCCGATCTTGTCTTTTAAAATAATTTTCAGAAACAACTTCTCTACCTCCCAAGATAGAGATAAGGTCTGCGTACCCTCTATGATCCCAGACCCCACATTGTGGGATTTCATTGGGTATGTTGTTGTTATTGTTATTGTTTTCTTTTAAAATTACTACTAATAATATTTTGAAGTTTCACCGATAAAATTTTGAAAGAAATAACCCTTGATTATTTTCATTAATGAAAGAGAATATATACAATTTACAATTTTCTTAATAGAAAAATCATATTCCTATTCTAATCCCAAAACTCCATTCTAGTAGTACAAGAATCCTATATTTATGGTAAGTGTACAATACTAATTAATACAATTATTTTATACTAATTATTCAGCCAAACTGTGATATACACTTAAGTATGATAAGTGTATATCACGGTCCAAATCAATACCAAACCCGTGATATACACCAATTATGGTAAGTGTATATCACGGGTATACACATCATTTATCAAATTTAAAGATAATGATGAAAGAGTTGCTATTTCCAGAACTAACCTTCATACACTGTCCTCCCAGAAGAGTGGAGCCTATTACTGCACCATAGCATACCACGAATTGAATGGGTCCAACATAATATCCTCCCCACCTTGGTCCTGTGAAAATTCATGAGGTTTGATTATTGGGTAAATCCAAATAAATGCATGGCAATAAATAAATATGTAAGAACCTTCACGAAAATGTACAATTTCCACTAGAATTAAGTGGCAATAATGGGCCCAAAGATAAGACATGATAGGAGAAAAGAAATGATAGTTTGACCCAACGGAAAACGATTGTGCTAAAATCATAGTTTGACTTGGGCTATTCTAGTTGGAAAAATAATGGTCTGATTTAAAGGATTTAACTTGTATACATAATACATTGACAATGTAATTTATGTTCGCTATTAGTATATTTTAAGCTTTTTTGTAAGAATATGTTCCTTGTCTTTCGTTAATTATTGTGTACAATATATATAGTGTTACATAATTACAAACTAGGTAACTAAATTTTCATAATTACAATTGGAATATAAATTTACCCAACATAAATGATATACAAAATATGGTAATATTCTATCAATGCTAATATACAAGATATGGTAATATTCTATCACACACCCGCAGTTGAAGCGGAAGGTTCTCGTACGCTGAGACTGGCTCAAAAGTCATCAAAGAGTATGCGAGGAAGTCCTTTAGTGAATATGTCAGTTATCTGATATCGGGAATGAACATGAAGAACATGAACTTGTCCACGAGCAACTTTCTCACGTACGAAGTGAATATCCATTTCATGTGTTTAGTGCGCTGATGTTGAACGGGATTACCGAAAAGATATATCGCACTTACATTATCACAGTAAACCATTGTAGCTTTATGGAGTGGGCAGTGGAGTTCAAGTAGAAGGCTGCGTATCCAACAAGACTCAGAAACAACATTCGCTACACCTCTTTACTCAGCTTCGACATTGGATCGAGACAAAGTAGGTTGTCTTTTGGAAAACCAAGAAAGCAAGTTATCTCTGAGGAACACACAGTAACCCGACATGGATCGACGAGTGTCAAGACATCCACCCCAGTCAACATCGGAATAATATGTGAGACCAGAGAGTGAGGACTTATACATGTGTACGACGAAATGAAGAGTACCTTGTACATATCGCAAAATACGTTTGAGGGCATTCATATGTTCATTCGTCGGGCTGTGCATATGTAAGCATATTTGTTGCACGACATAGGAAATATATGGTCTCGTGAAAGTGAGAAACTGCAATGGTCTTGCTAAACTGTGATAGTGAGTCGGATCGGCATACAAAGAACCCGAAGAGGCACTAAGCTTGGAATTAGTGTCCACCGGTGTGTGAGCCGGTTTAAAAGACATCATGCCTGCTCGGTCAAGGATCTGTTCGGCGTACTTTCTTTGACAAAGAAATAAGCCACCTGCATGTCTCGTAACAACAATGCCCAAAAAATAGCTTAGGAGGCCCAAATCCTTCATAGCAAACTCAGAGGCAAGGTGTGACATAATGGATCATCGAAGTGCATTAGAAGATGTGGTTAGGATGATATCATCAACATATAGTAAGATGTATGCCATGTCATTACCCTTGCTATAGATGAATAGTGAATGATATTTGCTATGTGAAAACCGATAGAGAATACAAAATCAGCAAACCGTTGGTACCATGCACGGGGAACATGTTTAAGTCCATAGAGTGATTTCTTCAAAAGACACACATAATCTGGATGAATTGGATCCCTGAATCCCATAGGCTAATGCATATATACGTTTTCATGAAGATCTTCATGCAAGAAAGCATTTTTGATGTCAAGTTGATGAATAGGCCAAGACTTGGACAAAACAATACTAAAAATGGTCTGAATAGTCGCTGGTTTCACCAACGGGCTGAAAGTTTCATCACAATCCACTCCCACCTGTTGATACATGCCATCACCTACAATATGAGTCTTGTGCCTCTCAAAAGAACAATCAAATTTCTTTTTATGTTGAAAAATCCACATAGAACGAATAATATTAGCATCAGGAGGACGAGGTACTAGATCCCACGTCTTATTTTCAATAAGAGCATTATATTCGTCAATCATTGCATTTTTTCAATTAGGATCAGAAAAGACACATTTCGGATTACGAGGAATAAGGGAAGGGGCAACCGAAGTGGACAAGTTAAATAGTCGTTTGGGTTTGGAAATGCCGTGCATAACACGGGTTTCCATTGTTTGTGGGTGTGTCGCGGGAGGTTGGACATGATTGGGATGGGGTGGCCGAGAAGTGGAGGCGAGACTGGATGGATTGTCGGGAGTAGGGGTGGGGCCGAGAAGGGGTAGTGGCGTCGGGGAGAGGAGGGCTGGCCGAGATACAACCAAGATGGAAGGTCGTGACGGGCTATTCCGAGGCTCCTGTTGTGGGGCTGGATGGACTGCCCGCCTCAAGACAGTAGTGGTGGGGACGGCTGCCGGTATCAATGACGATTGATTTTGCAAGTGATGAATTAGAATGAGATTTAGGGCATCATTTATGAATTCATAGAAATTTGGAGATAGATAATTGAGTTTGGCAAAGGGGAATTGAAACTCATCGAATATGACATGCCGAGAAATGATTATTTTTCGGCTTGACAAGTCGTAATAATTGTAACCTCGATGATTAGATGGGAGGGAGGAGGGGAGGTTAGCTAAGAAAGACACACGGGGATCACCGAGGTTGCAACTTGTTGATTTGTGTGGAGGGATGGAGGGGGTAGCACATACATTCAAAAGTTCATAAATGCTTATAGAAAAGATTCCGAAGATAGAAAACTTGAGTGGGAGACTTTTGTTTGAGAGACTTGTTTGTAAGAATGTTTAAGAGATATGTTGCCATTGATATAGCATAATGCCAAAAATGGGGGGGGGGGGGGGTAGAGGTGTGAGCAAGGAGGGCACGAACTAAGTTGTTTATGGTTCTAATTTTTCGTTTGGCTTTGCCATTTTGTGGAGAGGTGTGGGGACAAGAAAAATGAAAAACAAGGCCGTGTTTGGCACATAAAAGTTTGAATTGATTATTATCGAATTTCCTCACATTGTCACATTGGAAACATTTAATATTCTTTTCAAATCGTGTCTTAATGAAAGCGGTGAATGACGAAAAAATAGAATAAAGTTGGAACTTATTACCAATGAGAAACGTCCATAGAAAATTTGAATAATCATCTAAAATCAACATATATTATCGATGCCTAGCCATGCTTAAGATAGAAGAAGTCCATAAATCACTGTGTATTATATCAAAATGCATTAAAGTACAAGTGGATAAAGAATAAAATGGCAACTTGACATGTTTCCCAAAAACACAAGATTTACAAACAGGAGGAGAAGGGACATGTTTGTAAGCAATAATTTTTTTTGTTGTTAAGGGAGCGTAAAACAGAGTCTCTTGGATGTTCTAATCTATTATTCCATAAAGAGACGAAATTGCTGCAAAGGTTGATGGAGAGGAGGTTGAATGGCTGACGGAGGTGTTGTTAAGATAAAGGTCCCCGGTGCTATCACATCTCAATATTCGCATCACTGTCATAAAATTCAAGGAAAATATTATTGTCGGTTGTGAAATAATGCACAAATATTAGATTTTTGATAAGTTTCGGGGCATGAAGGACATTTTTTAGGCTAACGGGGGGAGTGGTGGGGAAAGAGATGATTGTTCATAACCTCGAATGGGAATGCCTTATCCACTACCAATAATAATATTACAATTTAAATTGCTCATATTGAAATAAGACGAAAGAGTACCTTAGGATGCCGTCATATGAGATGTGGCACCAGTGTCCATATACCAACTGTTGTTAGGAACGTTGAGACATATCGTGTTCATAGCTGCCTCAATATCCGTCGGTGCATAGTTTGAAGGACAAGAAACCTGTGCACTGTATGCCTGTTATGGACGTGCGCCAAGGATGTCAGACTGGGCATGTCGGTCAGGAGATTGGGCCTAGGAGGACGTGGAGTAGGGGCAAGATAGAGTAGCCCATACTAGTGGGGCCCACGCAGCCCACGGCGGAGGATACTACTACTCTTGTTGCCGCTGTTGGTGGCTGCCTCTTGCCGCTGCTGCCACTGTTTCCAGCGCTACCGCTGTTGTCGCGGTTGTTCCTGGAATTTCTTCCTCTGTTGTTAATCTGGGAATGTGAGCCACATGTCGGATCGTTGGCTTGCCTGTGGGATGGGGCGGGAGCCGAGCCTCTCGAGTCAACATGGTTGCTGCCGATGGCTACGAGGGTGGCGTCGACTGTGTTGGCATTAGTCACTGCCCGCTTTGCTTTTCGGGTTTCTTCAAGAATGAGTCTTGAACGAGCCTTATAGAATGGAGGCAATGACGTGCTTTATTAGAGGATGGTAGCGACGCCGTCATAATTTTCATTCAAACCCGCAATAAGTTGCATCATCAATAGTTGATTAGTGACTGATGCACTGATGTTGGAGAGTTGATCAGCAATCATCTTAAGTTCTTGACAATAGGCCGACGCATTAAGAAAATCGCCCTGTTGAATGGCCTGAAATTGATTTTCCAGATACAAGGCATGTTGTGTCTTGTTGTCATGAAAAATACTTTCCAAGCGCTCTCACGTTTATCGTGCAGTGGCATCAGTTTCAATGATTGCATGCAATAGATCGTTCGAGATCGTGCCGTAGATCCATTGTAGGACAACCGCATCTAAGCGGGACCAAAGTTCATCGTCAGAATCATCAGGTCTTTCTAGGGGCTTTTGTTACACCTCGTAAGATTTAAGATGATAATTAAGAACGTCATTAAGAAAGCAAGATTCGGATATTGAATATAAGGAACGCTTACATAGGTTAATACGGGAAATTAGTGTATAAACGGATATTATCCCGGAATAATTGTTTTTAGTGCTATACACGTGACAACGAGAATTAATCCTAGTAGTTGAATTTATTCCAATGGAGTTATGGACTAGTATTGTATAAAAAAAATTTATGACATTGAGGATACGAGGCTTATGAAATTCTCGGGAATTAAAAGAAGTGGGTTTGAGATTTACTAATTGAAGAACTTGGGGGCCAAAGTGTAAAGGAAAAATCAGATTATAAACTTACATAACCTCTTCATCTTCTTCTTCACTTAACAAAAAAAAAATAACTCTCCTCTCATTCTCTCCTCTACACTAATCCGAAAATCACCCTCCACCCATAACCGAAATTAAGGTTTTTATCTTCTCTTCCTAGACTACATTCTTCACCAAAAATTAGAAGCAAAACAACACCAAAAACCGTAGTAAATAAAGGCAAAACACCCACTGTTTGGCCGAAAATTGCCCAGAAAATTGTGATTTTTGGGATGAAATTTTGGAAGAAAAACGTGTAGGGATGATGGCTTAACATTGTAGAACACTTGCATGTCAATTGGGGTTGAAGAAGTGAACAAAAAGGAGGAGAAAATTACAAAACAGTGGGGATTTTCGGACAAAACAGAGGCAGAAAATTTGCGGACTGTTTTGACGAATTTGAGGTATAAAAATTCTTCTTTCTATGATATAATTGAAATGCATGTTGTTAGAATTAAGGTAATGAATTTGTGTTAAGGAAGAATTGGAATTTAAGCATTGCATGTGACCATTTTGGGCTAGTTGTCAATTTGGGACAGATTTTGGTGTTGTTGGATTCGTTGGTGATTGTTGTTATTATTATCACTAATTGCATGATGAAATTGAAAGGAAACATGGAGATTTAGTTGAAATTATTTATATGAAAGTATTAAAATCCGAAATTGAATTATAGGAATTAAGATAAGAGTTATGGAATTATGACATGTTGTGGCCAAGAACTTGCATGAAATTATTGGACATGTTGTGATGTATATGGACTGTTTTAGGGGCTGTTTTGTGGTGTTATAATTCTGAAAATTTAGTCACCATTATGCATGTTTAAGTGTGGTAATTTCTAAGGTAAGTCCTAAAGGAATAAAGGTGTGGAAAGGCATAGAAAGGCTTCACATTCTACCCTCGTTGTTGTTGAAACATGGGCTGTTTTTAAGGTGGATTAAGAGGCTAAATTTACATGAGAAGTGGGTGTGTAAATTCCATTTATTGTTGTCTTGGTTGTGCCCTTAATTGGTGCTTGTTTATTGATGTTATTAGCCTCGTTTGGAAGTTGTGGAAGCATGTATAAACAGGGGAAATGCTGCCTGAATTTTTATAAAATAAGAAGTCGTTATTCGATATAAAGTATGCTAGCGATCATAGAATTGACAAACGTATTACCATTATTATAGGTTGAAGTTCTAAATCGAGACGTACTCTAATATAGAGTTAATTAGTTCGTCTAAGAGGTATGTGAAACTCTTACTTCTTTCTTTTTGGCATGATTTAATGAAAGTACGGCGGACGTACTTAATTCTTATATAGTTTAATTCCTAATGAGGATTGTTATGAGAAGTGCTTATGATTCTTCAGCAAAGAGTTTATTATGACATTATTACAATGATTTTATTGAGAGTCAGATGATAATTTTTACTTGCATATGGTTACTCACGATATCTACTCGTGCTAAGTGTTACTACTTCACCTCACCGAGTCCCGGGCCGGGTTACGACTCGTGCACAGCCTTGCATTGTTCACCGAGACCCTCACTAGAGGGCCGGGTTATGTAGGATGGATCCATAGATGAGAGATGATTTTACCGAGTCCCAGCATGGGCCGGGTTATGATATGATTCCACCGAGTCCCGCATTAGTGGGCCGGGTTACGTTACAAGTATATATATATATATGTTTATGGACATGCCTTCATGTTTTCTTGACTTGACTCTCATTTTTATAAGGCACATCTGACTTTTATGGTTTATGGCACAGTTGGATTTGAATCCTTATTTTTTTTACTAATCTTCTGTTTCTGTTGGCTAATTATGGTCTCTTTTACAGCTTCATGTTTTACATACTCAGTACATTATTTAAATCTTGACCCCTTTCCTCGAGGCTGCGTTCATGCCGCAGTACATGTGCTCGATTTGGTGATCCTCGGTTTAGGTTCCTACTCAACAGGTTGGCGACTCCTTTGATCCGAGCTTTGTCATTTTGGTACCGAACCTCTTTTAGACTTATATTTGTATTTAGGGGCACGACGGGGCCCTGTCCGCCATATGTCGTTGTTCTTCTTATAGAGTGCATGAACGTGGTGGGTTGTACTTATGTAAGGGTTATAACTCTGTTTTGGTCAGCCATATCATTGTACTCTATGTTGGGGGTGTTCCCGTGTATATGTTATATTATCTGTTGGCAGCCTTGTCGGCTTGCCTGTATATTGTGTTGGCTAGTTGTGACTCCTCAGGAGGCAGGTACATTCGGGGGTAAAGGCAGCCTTGTCGGCTCGCCTACCCTGGCATATGTTGTTATTGCAGCGTTACGCTGCCGAACTTCAGACTCATTAAGTGTTAGTTGGATTATGTGTGACATGTTAGTATAATGACGTCATTAGGGCGGTTAGTCGCGGCCCGTCGGGTCGGGTCGTGACAGCTTTGATTTTGGAGGGATGATATGATCGATGACTTTGTATACACGATAATGAATCTTAAATAATTCTGCCCAAGATGAATACTGAACCTTTTCCATCTCAATTGTTATAGGAATGAAATTCTTGATGTTGTTAACTGCAAGATCATGATGAAATTTAGGTTGTTCATCCATTGAAAATTGAAGAAGACGAGAGGAAAGTCGAAGAAAGAAGGGAGAGGGCTGCCGAGGGGGGCGGGGGCGACAACTTAGGGAGAAAAAGAAGTTAGAGTTTTGCTTCTGCTACCATGTAGGAATATGTTCCTTGCATTTCATTGATTATTGTGTACAATATATATAGTGTTATGTAATTACAAACTAGGTAACTAAATCTTCCTAATTACAATTGGAATATAAATTTATCTAATATAAAATATATACAAAATATGATAATATTCTATCACTTTTCAGAGTAAGTTACTTGTCTTATTTTCGAGTTAATATTTTACTTGTTATATTGACGAACTGATAATTAGCTATTTTTATGTGATTTAATAATGCAATAACTTTTTTACACGGTAAGTATGTAGAAGTATTATTTACTAATCTTTTTTCTTTATTATAATAAGCTTATTTATAGCTAATGAAGATGAACTAATTGTTCAGTATGAGTTTTCATATCTGGTGGCTGCTAAAAAGGAAAAAAAAACTTCATTAGTCCCCACCTAATGAAAAAGGAAAGAAAACTCAAAAGAGAAACACAAGCAAAGAAGAAAAGATGCACGCAACCCAAAAGGAAACAACATTGGATCCTTCTACATCTAATGTGTAAGTATCAGAATAGTATCAATATAACTTTTATGAAAAACAAGGTTTCTATTGTTTTTCAAATTCCAAATTTAATCGATTAGAATAGTCCTACATGTATCAATATAACCTTTATGCAACTTTTAAATCTTCAATACTGTAAAAATTATTTATTTTTTCAGCATAACACACTAGCTACATAGACCCCTTCTTTTTTGTTATTGTCAGCGCTTTCTCATGCTAGACAATTTTTTTTTTAATATGAAGGGCAAAGTCCGAAGGCACTTATTTTTTTTTATATCAAGTTTTCCGGCTTACGCCAGACTATTACTAGAGATAGTAGTCCCGGTCCCTCATCACTACTATCAGTAAATCGTGGGATGTGCCTGAATGATCAGAGTTTGAGAACAAAGCAACTGATACCACCTACAAGGTCCTACTCCAGAAGAGATCAAATTGCTCTCACCAGAATTCGAACCCACGCTGCAGGCCTCTAGCTAGATTTTAAGTTTTCCTCATTTGTCATCCAGCTATGCCCAGGGACCCGAAGGCACTTATTCTAATAGGAGAGGTGGAGCTAGCGAGGAGAGAGCCCAACAATCATATAGGCGTCAAAAAAACATGTTTCCTATAGATAAAACGCACAATAAGCAATCCTCAACCTTCTTCGTTTTCGATAAAAAAATATTTGATCACAAAAGCATTTTTCTTTCCCCGTTATACCTCCCTCCCTTCGTTGAGTATATTTAGAAGGAAAATAGTGATTTAAGTTATAGAAGAAATATGTTCACATATTGGTTACTACGTTGCTTTTGGGTTATTATTCTGCATATACTATATACAATATATTTTACAATTAACTTAATGATCTATATATCTGATAGTATTAGAGATATTGTTACAGAAGTGTTTAAAATATATATATATAAACCTCTCATTACATACCTAAATTATCGTTAGCCATGTTGCGAAATCGAAGATGGCCAACGACACGTTTACATGATTGTTACTAACTTATTTAATTTGAGTTATTATATATTCCGCATGTACCATATACTGTATTTGTAGTTGACTTTCAAATGGTCGATATGACGTACCTAAAATGTCATTGGCCATGTCGCGGAAGCGAAGATGGCGGCGACCTAGCTGAGCGTGGTGTTCGAGAACCATAGACAAGAGGTTATAAGAATAGAATGTGACAAGAGCTCCGATCCCCAAACATAGAATTCCGCCCCACCATCCAAGTGAAGCTAAGGCAAATGGAAGACTTAACAACGGAGGAGCTACTATTGAAGTTGTCAAGTGGTAAACACAATGCACCCATGATCCTGCAAAAAATATTACATATTTTGTATGGTAAAAAAATGATTATGTTTATAAATATTAGCTAATATTACCATATATTTTGTAATTAATAGTAGTGTATAATTAACAATAACAACAACAACATACCCAGTGAAATCTCACACCGTGGGGTCTGAGGAGGGTAAAGTGTACACAGACTTTACCTCCACCTTGGAGGTAATTATGGCAAATATAAGATCCTTATTCAATTAGGATTCAACATTGTACACACTATATATATTTGTATTAATGAGAAATACTCCCAAGTTACACTCTTACATGGTATCAAGAGTCAAACCCTAAAACACCTAATTCTTTTTCTGTCTACATCGCCCCCCCTCGACCGACGACCCCATCTATGAAACCGAACCCTATTTTTTTTCCTTCTCTTTCGTTTTGTAACTTCCATGTCTACTCACACCTCTCCCAAGGCTTCCGCCTCCTCCACCGTCGTCATAGACAACCCCCCCTCTTCCACTCCTTTCCATCCGACGTTCGCCGTCACGAATATCAAAAACTCCATCCCCTTAGTTCTTGATCAAGAAGATGGTCAATATTCATCGTGGGTTGAACTCTTTCGCATTCACGCATGTGCTTACAACGTGCTTGACCATATTGACGACTCTTTCACTCGCCCTATTGACGTTGAGAAAACGACATGGCGTCGTCTTGTCGCCATCGTCAAACAGTGAATTTATGGCACCATCTCTAATGACATGCTTCATACGATAATGAAAGCCGGTGCCTCGGCTCATGATTTATGTATACGTTTGGAGGAGATATTTCAGGATAACAAGCATACACGTGACATATACTTGGAGGAACAGTTCAATAATACACGTCTCGGGAATTTCGCCAACATGTCCGAGTATTGTAAACAATTGAAACTAGTTGAGGACCAATTATCCAATGTGGGGACACCAATTTCCGAAATAAAAATGGTCCTACAACTGGTTTTTGGCTTACCAAATGGCGAATACGATACCCTAGCGACGATGATTCAAAAACTCGACCCATTACTGAGCTTCAATAGGGCCCGTTCACAATTACTTTTGGAGGAAACACGACGTGACAAACATAATCAAAAGGCGTTAGCAGATGAAAATCCGGTGACGAATGCCGCCACCACCGCTCAGCCGCCGCCACAGTTAGCAGAGGCTGCGGATGAGGTGGCCGAGCAGGCCAGCAACAACAGCCCACCTATCGTGCCCAATGGACCATCCCAGGCCAGTGGCCCAACCAATTTAGCTGGGCCTCGACTTCATTCCCATTCTAGAACACTGCGATCCAATATCACGGCCCCTGACAAGCGGGTATTCTGGGCTCTGGACCAGACCCAAGATCAGTGAGCAACTAGCCCCAGTAGACTCACTTAATGCAGGCCTAGCAACAATAGAATTTACACGGCTTGGCCCCTACTGATTTGGGCCAAGCCTTCCGCTCTTTAAATCTGCAGCAGCCCGATGAAAATTGGTACATAGATACGGGAGCCACTTCTCATCTCATCCGCTCCTTAGGTAATCTCTCAAAACTATTTCGTTTAAAGTATCTTCAATTTATTACGGTTGGAAATGGTCATCGCATTCCGATTCAGGGTTATGGTTCCACATACACTCAACCACCTTTCTACCTAAATAACATAATTTATGCCCCCAACATCATTAAAAACTTAATATCTTTTAGGAAATTTACTCGTAAAAATTCTGTTTCTGTTGAGTTTGACCCCTTTGGTTTTTCTGTGAAGGATCTACTTACGGAGACACCTCTTACGAGATGCAATAGTGTGGGGGACCTTTATCCATTCTCATCCACTTCCGCTGCCAGATCCCGCTCACATACCTCCCTCGCTGCTATCTATCCATCGACTTGACATAATAGACTTGGACACCCAGGCGCTCCTGTTTTTAATTTTTTAGAAGCAATAATTTTATTCGATAATAATGGGAAACTTACCCAACATTGTTTTTCTTGCCCTTTAGGCAAACATGTTCGCCATCCGTTTCAGTCATATTTAATTGTTATGTTTCTCCCTTTGACATTGTTCATGCAGATTTATGAACATTTTCCATTACTAGTTCACTGGGTCAGAAATACTATCTCGTTTTATTAGATGATTTTTCTCACTTTATTTGGGTTTACCCACTTAAATTCAAATCTGAAGTTTTTGCCAAGTTTCTTAATTTTCGTATTTATATCAAAACACAATTCGAAAAACCCATCAATGTGATAATGGTCGTGATTTTAACAATTTCACGTTTCACAAATTTTGCACAACTAATGGCATGATTTTTCATTTTTCGTGTCCCCACACCTCCCTCCAAAATGCTAAAGCTAAACGAATCATCCGCATTATCAATAACATGGTTCATACAATCCTTTTTCATGCCTCTTTCCCCCATTTCTTTTGGGTATATGCAGTCAAAATTGTAGAATATATTCTTAATATTTTACCTACCAGTACTCTTCAAAATAAGACCCTCACCGAAATTCTATACCGACATATCCCCTCCTATGATCACCTTCAGATTTTCGGTTGCCTGTGCTACCCAAATCTTGCCTCCATGGCCCCTCATAAATTAGCACCTCGTACCACTCCATGTGTTTTCGTAGGATTCCCGTCTAATCATAGGGGCTATTTGTGCTATGACTTGTCTACACGTAAAATCCTCATCTCTCATCACGTCACGTTTGACGAAATAATCTTCTCGTTTACAAACTTTCAAATATTCTGGAACACGGATTACACCTTTCTAGACGAGTCTGGCACATCCCTCTTGTCCACCAAGCCCTCAATCGTACAACCACTGTTCCAGCGGTGGCCGACACCGCCACTGCCACACCTGTCCAGTCACCACCAGACCATGCTACTATCGACACCATCCTATCACCGAACCCCCACAATCGTCGTCCCGATCAGACTTCGTTCCCCCCCACCCAACTGTCACCAGTGTCACATCAACCCCGTCAACCAAATACCCACCAGTCACTATCTTTCTATACCCGCCCAACCATCGAACACCTAACCCTTTCCACCTAATTGACCCAACAACCCAACCTGAAAGAACCCACCCACCAGTCACCGGAACCAACCCCAACGCATCCACATCCAGTCATTTCAACCAGCCCGTCACCCAATTCCCCGCCATCGAACCCTGCCACTGCCCAACCAGTCCATATCCCTACCCAAAAAATGGAAATCCGTGCTCAACATGGAATTTTCAAACCCAAAGTATACTTTAACCTATACACCCAAACTATATCCCTTATTCCCAAAAACCCAAAATTAGCCGAACTTGACCCGAATTGGAATGCGGTCATGCGTGAGGAATTTAATTCTTTAACGAAATAACACACTTGGGATCTGGTTCCAAGGTCGGATGTGGCTAATGTAATTAGATGTATGTGGCTATTTCATCACAAATTCAGAGATAATGGTGATCTTGAGCGTCATAAGGTGAGACTTGTGGCTAATGGTACCGGTCAGCATGAGGGTATTGATAGTGGCGAGATATTTAGTCCGATGGTTAAACCGATACTATTTATACGGTTCTGAGCATAGTTATGGGTAAGCATTGACCGATTCATCAGTTTGATGTAAATAATGCATTCTTACATGGGAATTTTAAGAAAACAAATTACATGTAACAGCCGTCAGGTTTTGTCCATCCGGAGGCTCCTCATTATATCTGCCGAATTCGTAAGTCACTGTATGGTTTGAAACAGGCCCCCATGGCGTGGTATGAGCGCTTTGCTACTTACATTATGTAGATCAGATTCGTATACAACAAGTGTGATCATTCTCTCTTTATATTTCATCGAGGTAGTAACATTACATACTTGTTATTTATATGTGGATGATATTATTTAGATAGAGGGTTGTGGAGAACACAAATTAGGGTATAAGGGTAGTAGGTAGTCAATGGTTGTCCTACTTATGCTTACAAAATGATAGTGTAGTGTTATTACTGTAGGCTCGATTAACCTATCACACTTATAGGCGCATTATTGCTCTATAGTACCCTGTAGTTTGATTTTTGCTGCTATGTATTCTTTAGTGTAATTTATTTATCTTATTTAGTTGTGTTAACTACTGCTTCCTGTTGTTAGTATGCGCTACCATTGCGTATTTGATTTTACTATCTACCTGTTCACAATGCTTTAATTTCTCGTCTGAGTCTCACAGTTTCTCATACTTTGTTTTGCTTTGCTTGTTTTGCCTGATTATTCTTTGTATTGAGCCGAGGATCTCCACCGCTCTACCTACCAAGGTGGAGGTAAGTCCTGTATACATTCTATCCTCCCAGACCCCACGTTGTGGAATTTCACTGGGTATGTTATTGTTGTTATTGTTCTCATTGCCTCATCTGATGTGTTGAAAATGAGATAATTGATCTGCTTAAATTTGAATTTGCTATGACTGACTTGGGAAAGTTGAGTTACTTCTTGGGGATATCAGTGACTAGATCTACAGATACTATATTCCTGTGTCAGCGTAAGTATGCAGAGTAAATTATGTATAGGGCTAAAATGGCGAACTGCAAGATCATGCCTACTCTGGTTGACTCGAAGTCAAAACTCAGTGCTAGTGACGGTGATCCAGTGTCTGATCCCACTCTTTATAGGAGCCTTGCAGGTGCACTTCAGTATCTTACTTTCACCAGGCCTGATATTGCTTATGCTATTCACCATGTGTGTTTATTTATGCGTGCCCCAGGGAGCCTTATTTTACAGCTCTTAAACGTATCATTCGATACGTTAAGGCCACTCTTGATTATGGATTTCATCTCTATCCCTCTGCACCGACCAGGTTGATATCATATACGGACGCCGATTGGGCAGGCTGTCCGGACACGCGACGCTCCACCTCCGACTACTGTGTATTCTTAGGAGATAATCTCATTTCGTGGTCTATCAAGAGAAAAGCCACCCTATCCCGATCGAGTGAAGAAGCAGAGTATAAAGGCATTGCAAACGCTGTTGCTGAGATCTGCTAGCTCTGAAACCTTCTCTTGGAGCTTCATTGTCCCTTGCGTAAGGCGTCTATGGTGTACTGTGATAACATATTCGTGATCTACTTATCTCATAACCCGGTTCAGCATCAAAGAACCAAGCACATTGAGATGAATATACATTTTGTTTGTGAGAAGGTTGCTATAGGTCATGTTAAGATTTTGCATGTGTCTTCTTCGTATCAATATGCAGATATCTTCACTAAAGGACTTCCTAGACAGCTATTCCTAGACTTCAGATCCAGTCTCAGCGTCTGGCCTCCTCTCGCTCCGACTGAAGGGGTGTATTAGCGAATATTACCATATATTCGCCATATATTTTGTAATTAATAATAGTGTATAATTATGGTAAATATATAATCTATTCAATTAGGATTCAACATTGTACACACTATATATATTTGTATTAATGAGAAATACCCCCAAGGGAGATTAATACACTCTTACAATAAATAATCCATAAATTATGAGAGCATAAGTAGAACTCCCGCTAATTTGTTAGGAGTACATTTTATTTGAACTTGTTAAATTGTGCATGGTGATTAAGAAAGAGAAAAAGTGTTTATTGTGGTTTTGAATATGCAGTGAAACTTGTGTGGCCGGTGAAACCAGAAACTTATATAAGGGAATTGAAAAAAAAAAAAAACTAAAATGTCACAGTTGAGATTTGAACTCGCGACTTAAAAGCGTCTTTTGATCCCCATTATATTATTACTGCATTAGAATTTTTTTAATGTTAAGGAGATTCAACAATTTATATGTATTAAAGGAATTTCACTAAATCTTGTTTACACAATATTTTGTCAAAAGAATTCAACAGATTTTATGTAAACAACAAATTTCATTTTTATATTATTTGCATGGTATTATGTTTCGATGAAGGGGATTCAATTGAACCATTTCCTCATTACTAGCTCTATAATTCAGTGTATAGTTATAAAACTTTTGAAAGTTGTGATCATGTGGCTAAACTCATGTCACTAAACGTAATGAAAAGTCCAAAATAAAATTATTTTTAAATATAAAAATGTATTATTTTAAAAAAAGCTAACTAAAAAATTGGTGAAGCATGTAATGAAATAGAAAGGAATATGTTAAATTGAAAAAATAATATAGACGTCTAACTCGCGCACTTGTACTAGCTAGAAGACTTCAAACTAATTATCCGAGTTTGACCTAATCAATCATGATATATATATTTTTTAATTTACTTTGATATTTAAGGTGTACTATTTTTTAAATTTCTTGGGGGGGGGGGGTATTTTGTGTTTACTTATGATATATAAATAAAGTGGTTAGGCAGTCAACATTAACGGTAAGCTTAGCTACCCTAAGTATGACGATCAAAATTAAAAAATAAAGACAAAAAGTTGAAAACAGAAAGTGAGGCTTGAAAATTGACAATTCAACTGATAGACATTAACTTCGTGGAAGGGAAAGGCCGAAGGCGAAACCCCTACCTGTCCAGAGGCCCCTTGATCAGGTGGAATGTAAATCGAGGGATATGCGCGAATGACAGCCCTGCAAGGGAGAGGACCAACGGGACACGAATCCAGCAACAACCCTTGCAATATTTCAGCAAAGACTGTCACCACACGAATTCTAACCCGCGACGTCGGAGTGATTGTACCCCAATCACCTTGACACTTACCAACTCGCATGTGCCCTGGGGCAACTGATAGACATTAACTTCACTGTGGGAGTTGGTGACATTTATTAGAGATGTCCCAATCTAATAATGTTTGAATTTACAAATAAATTAAATCTTAAAAAATTAATAGAAAGAAAAATCTATATATTGTACTAGGTGTGGCAAGAATCCAGCCAGCCAAAATAAAATACCAACTCCTCTATCGTAACTTATGTGATGTTATTTGGTTGAGCATAACATTTTTAAAAAATTATAATCTAAAGTAAGTCATAGATACTGTGATGATAAATCTCATTATTGATAAATATAAAGTTCAAAAATAAATAATTTTTAAATATAAAAAATTATTAGATAGACTAAAAAGAATATCACATAAAGTAGAACAGAGTAATTCAATTGAGGATTGTTAAGTGTCTTTTTTTTTCATTGATAAGGAAATCCGCGGCTGCTATCCTTCGGGTACGCATGAGGTAAATCCCGTTCCAGTGTAAGAGCATGTAAATCACACAGGAGAAGTAAACCGCACTAAGTTCCATGCGATGAGCTCGACCGTAAAAGCATGCAAGAGGTTTTGAGTATGATAATTCTTATTTGGGAGATCACCCGTTCAACCAACTAAGTCATCATTACAGGTCTGTTAACGGTCTTTACATTAACATAGAATCAAACTTTTCATTCGTTAATTAATCTCAAGATAGTTTTATAGGAGAAATAATTGACTAAAATTGTAGTATATGGCTGCAACACTAAGTGCGTTGCCCAACAAGATATGTCGTATCAGTAATCATGACATAGACAACGACACGTTTGGTTAAATAAACCAACCATTCGATCTCCTAAATAACAAATCATTCTTTATATCTTTTAATTTGACCATCAAAATTTAAAGCTTCAGCACATTAATCAATTAAATAATGATAAATGATTGAGGAAAATCAAAGTAAGGGACAAAAAAAACACATTCCCAAACTTGAAAGTTTGAAATTATGGTTTAAATTCCGTATATCTTGTTTTAATTATCATAAATTTGAAAGTCGTCATAATAGTGTTTAAGAATCTCCTTAGTTGTGTGATATTTTTCTATTAATTAAAAAGTATAAATGGTCAGTTTGTATGAAATGATTGCTTGAAAATAATAGCATGTTGTGATGAAGAGACATCGAACTACACACACAGCTGAACCTTAAGAAAATTAATCTGTCGAAGTGACAAATTAAATATGCAAAAAAAAGTAATTTCTTTTTGTTTTTCCTGATCGCTTTGGAGCACCCACGAACTAATTCGAATTCGCGTTTGGTAAGTACCTCTTAAAGGAATTGGAGAAGCATTACATGCCAAGAATTTTTTGTAAAAATAACGTTCACTGACCATTTCATGGCTCTATTTTTGAAAAATATGTAGTCATTATCACGGAGTTTCAACTTTCATCTGTACTCCATAATAATCTCCTAGAATTCCATTAGTGGAATTTAAAATTTCATGCTAGTGGTTATTTTTCAGTTACAATGACTAAAAATAGCTATTTATGAATTTTACTTGATTTTTTCATTTACGAGATTAAAATTTGAGACCTCTCATTAAAGTTTGAGGGATAATATCCATCCCACTACGACCTTCATGGTGATTAAAAAGAACAAACCAAAGAAGAGAAGGAAGAAACAAACCAGAGAAGGAAAATTATAGAAGAAAACTCAAACCAAAAATTAAAATAGAAGGAAACAAGAAATGTTTTTTTTTAAAAAAAATAGTATTGAAAAGGGAAGAGAAAGATAGAAAAATCCTATAAAATATGAAATAATATTGAATAGAGAATAGAGATTATTAATTACCTTTGGATTTAAGAACAAAGAGGGCACCAGCATCAAGCTCTTTTTCATGATCATATTCATGGGATGAAGAAACACTACCAATATTTTCTCCATCAAACACTAATCCCACTGTTCCCATATTCCTCTCTTATATAATTTAAATATAACTATATGTTTTTATATTTGTTTATGTATATATCTTCTCCACACCACCACCCTCCTTTGGATCTTTTTTTTTAAAATAAATAAATTGTGGAGAAGATGATGATCAAGCAAATTATGACAGTATGGAAGTTTATGTATATATAGAGATATCTACTATCTACCCACCCACTTGTTTCTTAGCACTCTAGCTAGACTTCTTTTTGGGTTTCTTGTTTGTTAATTTTATTTTATTTTTATCTTTTTATAATGATGATGTAAGATTATACTAGGTATATTATTGTCGTATTCTTTTATACTGATTAATGATAGTGTCCAGATTAATTTAAACATAATCACACCTTGATTATTCTATTAGGCGGACTTGCTATTTTCCGGCAATATATTTATCAAGTAACTTTGCCCATTAAAAATGCAAATATAAAAAAAAATTACTTAATATTTTTACCTTCGCTTAAATTTAAAATCATTTCTTATATAATTTTTATCTACTTTATTGATTATTAGGTGATCCATTGACAGGAATTGATCAACCAATATGTATCTAAATTTTTACATCCCGTTAATATAGGGGAAATATAAGTTTAGTTCTCAAGTGTGATATGCTTGAATTTTTTCTTGAATCTTTTTATCAAAATTTCCGAATCCGCCACTAATAATAACTAGATCAAGAACATCCTTTACTCTTACTAGTAGTAGGGCGTATCTCAAGGCTTTTTTTTATGGGTTCAAGTCAATTTAATAAGTTTTGCCCATAGTATATATTAAATTTTTTACTAAATATTTAGTTATCAATTCAGTTATAGTTTCGACTATTTCCCCACTATTATGAAGGATGGAATTAAAGTAGTTAAGCGCAACCCAATCGGAGTTGAGGAGCAAAAGGTAAAATAGCAAGATGCATTAGTTGGGTTTGTAGTGGGTGGTAACCCTACGTTTAAGGAGATGCTGAGGTTTGTTTATGAAGTCTGGAACTTTGTAGGTGTTTCTGCATACAGATGGATATAGATTTGAAAGAGGTTGTAATGGAGGCAGGTCCTTATACGTTCAATAGGGCATAGCTGGATAACAAATGAGGGGACTTAAAATCTTGCTGGAGGCCTGCAGCGTGTGTTCGAATCTTGGTGGGAGCAATTTGCTATCTTCTGGGCTTCTGGGGTAGGACCTTGTAGTTGATGTATGTTACTCTGTTTTCAAATCCTGGTCATTCAGGTACATCCCGTGATTTACTGGTACTAGTGCTGAGGGACCGGTACTACTATCTCCAGGAATAATCTAGCGTTCCAGGAAGCTGGATATAAAAAAAAAACGATCACAATGAGAGGAGGATTTTCAAATAACTGCCAATACAGTATTAGGGTATAGAAAACCCTTATGCACAGATAAACTAACAAGCAGAGAAAAAGGGTCAAGAAGCAATGACAATCCAAACCTGAGGGTCCAAGTAACAGACTAATGAACCTGCAGCAGTTACTTCACAACCTGACATGCCTGATGAAGGACTCAAAGTAAGGATCTTGTAGTTGTTAATTCACAAGGGGGCCTGACTGAAGAAGAGTTTCAGAGAATCAAACTCAAAGAGAGGTCATCACTTCTCTAACCAAGGCAAAGGACACAGGTGCTATGGAGAATATAGAGCAATTCCTCAGGTAGAATAAGCACACTGGTATAATAATTAATGATGGAGGAAGGGCAGGAAAGGGTGGGCAGACATAACCCCCCATAATTTTTTTTCTCATGAAACATTAGAGGGATAAACAAGCCCTTCAAGCACAAGGAATTTAAATCCTTCTTTGTTAAAAAAAAAGTAGATCTAATAGGATGTGTGGAAACTAAAGTCAAAGAAACAAGTGCTAATAAGATCAAGAGCAAATTAGGAGTTGAGTGGGAGGTATTTATAGACTATCCAGCAGTTCCAAATGACAGAATATGGGTATGTTGGAAGCATCAGAAAATTAGGGTCAAAGTGTTGTACTCAGATCCTCAACTAGTACATTGTGTTGTAGAGGACAAAGATTCACACTTTAAATGCAACATGACATTTGTATATGAATTGAACACAGATACAGAGTGTAAGGAACTATGGCATTAACTCAGGGTCCTGCACTGTAATATTACTTAGCCATGGATTATACTTGGAGATTTTAATACAATGCTATCTGTTAATGATAGAATAAATGGGGTACCAGTTCACCCTGCTGGATTAATTGAATTTCAAGAATGTGTAGAGGATATTAGGGTGGGACAGCTGAATAGAAGGGGGTGTCAATATTCCTGGTGTAATAAGAGGGATTCAGATGTTAGGATTTACAACCTAAATGACTGGATTCTTGGTAATTCTCAATAGTTCATGCAATACAGTGATCTTACTGCTCTTTACCATACTCCTGAGTGCTCAAACTATTCTCAAATCTTGGTGAACACTGAGGTGTGTAGGCAAAATCTTAAAAGACCATTCAAAATATATAATGTGTTGTTACAGCACCAAGAGTTTTAGTAGCTTATAAGTACCACGTGGTAACAGAATATACCTGGGGATGCAATGTACAAAGTATGCTATTATGTAAGTGTGGTTTTCTTATCATTTGTTTTGTTGCAAAAAGTGAACTTGAAGGGGAGAAAAGATATATTTTCTCTATATCTACCAAGATACAAGCTTAAAAAAGATTCAGTTAGGATCTTACTAAAAAGTTCTTGTATGGATCCTAAAATGGAATCGTCATCAAGTGCACTTCTTATTTTTGTGGAATTTATATATAAATTTATTCGAAGAATAGAAATTTGAAAGTGTTTTAATTAATTTATCAACTTATATATAGTTAACTCTCTACGTATCGTCATGTAATATCATTTTCAAACTTGATGAAGTTACATATAAGTCCTTGATTTTAACTTCTAAATACAGACATCACGTAAAGGTAAGTTCTACAAAGTGGTGGTTAGACCAGTTTTGTTGTATGGGGCAGAATGCTAGACAGTCAAGAATGCCCACGCGCAGAAGATGAAAATAGCGGAGATGAGGATGCTCAGATGAATGTGTGGTCATATTAGGAGAGATATGATTAGGAACGAAGTTATACGGAACAAGGCCGGAGTGACCTCCGTGGAGGATAAAATGAGGGAAGCGAGACTGAGATGGTTCGGACATGTGAAGATGATGTGTGGGGATGCGTCAGTCAGGGGGTGTGAGAGATTGGCAGTAGCAGGAGTTATGAGAGGTAGAGGTATGCCGAAGAAGAACTGGGGGAGAAGTGATTAGTCAAGACATGGTTCTACTTCAGCTGATTGAGGACATGACCATATATAGGAAGATTTGGAGGTTGAGAATTAGGGTAGAAGGTTAGTGTATAGTTGAGTTTTGTCGCATTGTGTGGGAGTGGTGGGGGCTAGCCTCTTCTTCTCCTCGTCCCCTTTTTCTTAGAGGTATTGTATAGGTATCACATAGTTCCTTACTATTTATGTGTGTATTACTATGTGTTGCCCCATTTGCTTTATATCTGGATTTTTTGATGTCTTATTTTCATTGCAATTCAACCTCTGCTACTTTCCTTTTGAGCCGAGCGTCTATCGGAAACAACCTCTCTACCCCACAAAGGTCGAGGTAAGGTCTGCTACATCCTACCCTCTCCAGAACCCACATTGTAGGATTACACTTGTATGTTGTTGTTTTTCTTCTAACATTTGGTATCTGTATTGAAGTTTGACTAATTCAATTTTATGTCGAGAAGCTCCCTACCAAATGCAACTGTCATATTATTTAAAATGTATTCACGGATAACCCTATCATAATAAGTGGAATAAGATCAAAAGGCCCAAACCATAAGACAAGGAGTCTTCTGTAGCAGATTAAACTGTGCCAATAATATATTTTTCTTATTACATTATCAACGTATGTAAATTAAATCCTACGTAATTTGTCACGTTACTATCATTTTCCAAAGGTATAACGTTGATTTGACACACAATTAATAGAAATTTCCTAGATAAATTGAGGTGAAATGAATTTTTCAGTGGCCATGTTTTAGGTAGTGTTTTCGTTTAATCAACTCAATTCTCTATGTTGTCTTTTAATTATCCGTCTAATTACAGAAGAAATCACACAGTTTTCCCTTCAAATAGGTCTTTAATTTTTTCCCTTAGCAATCGAACTTATATCTAGTGTGTATAAATTCCTTAAGGGCGCGGAACATAACATGTGAGATATTATTATGCAAAAAATTAAACTTATATCTCGCAAAAAAAGTTATTTTTTAAAATGAGAAGTAAACATTAAAGATCAGCACAAATAGGAGCATTAGTGCCAATGAAACCTAATTACTAAACCCAATTACGTCTGGGCCATAAAGTAAAGGCCTACACCCTATATGGATCCTGAATTAAACCACGCACAGGTTGGGCCCATCCAATTAAGATATATCTGTTAGACTGTTCATTTAAAGCCTGTTTTCATGTTATTGAGCCCAATTTCTCAAAAAAGGGACGAAAGGAAAGAATACGTCAGCCAGCTTTTGGATAGGCCCGTCTGGAAAATGAGATCACCACAGCAAGGAGAAGAAAGCTAAACAAAAGAATTAATTATGGGGTAAATTACAATTTAACATTAAACATATTTGTAATATGACTTAATTAAAAATAGATTAGTTGTATTCTAAAATCAAATACTTATATCCTCTAGACTATAGAAATCCTAAACAATTTTAGCTTGAAATAATACTTTCATTTACTAGGTTGTTAGTTGTTTAGTTTTGGAAAAACACATTAGGTATAAACATTTTTATTTTTATCCAAACCTTTAATTATCAAGAGAATAAATATTTTCTGAAGATTTTATCTTTCAAAGTTCTTAAATAGGAAATGACTACATATTACTTAATAAAATCTACCAATTATTAATAATAACTTCCGTGTACTTAAACATTTAAGTGCTTGTATATTTTAAGAGTATAATATCTTGTTATATTTATCATTTGTATTCAAGTTTTCTTATTTATTGCTCACTTTCAAATTATCTTAACTTTATTTACTTAAATGAACGTTCATTTGTGTAGTATTTCCATTATATAAGGGGTTTAAATGCTTTTAATAATTAGGAATAACATTAGTATAGTTGAATTTCAAATACGTGAATTGAATATGAAATTTTGTCATACTACATGGACGTTTTGTGAATTTACCCTTAAATATATAAGAATAAGATTTTTTTTATCGGCACTAGATATTTGCACTAAAAAACTGAAGATAAGAAATGTATCTTGTACTTAAAGTTTTAATAGTTAAGTTATATGTATTTTCACTTTATTTAGTTATATTTTATTAATTTAATATAAACAGTGATGCATTGTTTTATAACCATAGATAATGGAGTTTAAAGATGTTCTTTTTCTTTTAGTGGTATCAGTTCACTTCTGGCCTAACTGCCTAAGTTCAAAGGCCCTTTCTTCCATTTTTTTTCTCCCCCAAAAATTCATCAGTCGAAAGTTTAAGCCTCTTATATATATAAAAATACAAAAAAGAATTTGTAAACATAAACTAATTTTTTTATTGGGAAAGTCGTTGTAAGAAAATAGTACCATGTATTTATGTGTACTTTTTTCTTTTTGTTTAGTGACATAAAATAATAAAAAACGGTAAACTAGCATTGTTCATAATTCAAATTGGCACCTCAATGTGACTGTTGTAACTAAATTGGAGAGGTCACAGGTAAGTAGAAGGTAGTTTTGTGACTAATCAAAAGGTTTAAGATTTTCTTTAATTTAATGGGATCTTAACATTTTTAGTCAGGAGGTCAATAAAATTTTTTACCTTCGATCCTAACGTCTCTATATAATAAGTGTATAATCATATTATCGTTTGTTTTAAACTTTCTTGAGATGTTGTAAGTGTAAACGTCTCTATTTTAATTCTTTGATGTTGTTTTTTCACAGGAGAACTTTCTAATATTATTTATCTGTGGGCCAATATATGATTTGTGCAACAGTCAAGTTTGAAGCAACTCAATCTCAACTATATTGATTGGGTTGGTACTTCAACTTTATAAGCACCCTGGATATGCACACACAAAAAACACATTATACAAACATCAATTTGATCCAAATGTGTGTATAATCCTTCTTGTCAAGCATAGGTTTATTATAGTATCAAAATTTGGATATAAATATTTTGGTAAGATGAACTTTAAAATAGAGTAAGAGCTTTGTTGGAAATATGTCTTTGGTGGGGAGGTGCGTCCACCCATATTTAATGAATTAAACACTAGGGTTCCTCATGTTGGAGGCTTTGTCTCTTCACACGTGTATAATCTACTAAGTGAGTAGATGACCGTAGGGCCAAGGATCGTCAAATTTCGTTGAGAAATGAAAGAGATATTGGTCCACGAAGTAAGGTGTTTGAGGCATGAAAATATGGTGTGGGACAAATCTACCACATCGGTGGGAAAAGGAAGAATTGCTCTCTTTATAAGTCTCATAATTGGCTAAGGGTTTGGGACCCCAGGGGGTAACCCATGTGTTTAAAAAAGGAAGGACCTAGATGTGCTTGGGTTCAAGGCTAAGCCCACACGCGCGCCGTCCGGTCCGGTCCGGGTCACGAGTTTCTTATGATATTATCTCTTTGGACCCCAAATTATTTAATATTTACAGTTTGGTCCCTGGAGTTTCTGGAATGTTGAATTTGGGAACGACGGAAGGCAGAAAGTTTTGGTCCGTTGGAGTTGCTTTTTGGGGGCGTTATTGTGCATTAACCAGCCATTACCTGATTAACTCCCTCCATTACTTGACTGAATTACACCCTCCTTCAATGGCCATAAACAACCATTACTTGGATGTTTAATTCCCCCTCTTTCAATGGTCATTAACAGTCATGTCTTGGGCAGTTGAGCAGCCTCCCTTATGCTATATATTGGAGCTTTTTGGCTCAATTGTGTTAGACGAAAAACACACAAAACAGAATATAGACACACAAAAAGACAGCAAAAACGAGACAACATTTATATACACAGAGACAAACAGAAGAGACACTGAAATCCAGTCCAAAACGTTGGGACTAAAACAGAAACTCTTCCTTCATTTTCTATTCTTCAGCAAGTCGTTTCGTGTTTGTTTTCTTCGTCAGACTCAACCTATTTGCTTTGTAGTATTGATTAAGTGTTGTTTTATCTGGGAGACTATTGCCCGTTAACGTAAAATCATATATACGGGGCAATCTTGTCTTAAAGACAGAGTGTCATCACTCGACCCAGCACACAGTTGTAACAATCCAGATTTAGTGTTTTTTGATTTCAGGTTATCAAGATTCAAGATTCAACAACTTTGCGGCAGTTCTGAATATTGGCTATTTGTTTATCCTTTCGAACACTTGTAATATTTATTTACTTCTCGTACTACTTTACATATCCAACGAGCTTTAGTTGGCACAATTCTCTTCGAAATTAGTCAACTGAATATATCTAAAAAACTATTAAAACATGAAAGTCCATTCACTACATATAAAACATGTTAGTGAACTCCAAATAATGAATCATGTGGCCTGTGTGTTTCTATGTTAGAAGTACCTATTATCGTATGGTTAGCATAAAAGATAAGAAAAGAAAATGGCCTATCCTACACTAAAAGTCAAAATTCAATCTGTATTTTCCCCCTATCTTCTTTAATTCAATTTTCCAAAAAAATCATGTGTTAGCATATGCTTTTCCTCTAGAATAACATGCTCTTCACATGACTAAATCCCTGTTCCATCATGCATAAGATTTTTTTTCTTTTTTTTCTTATTTGACCAAAGAAATATAATATAATTCATAAAAGATGATCCAAATCAAAATGTGTTAAGGTTTGTCTGTCCACATTTGCTATGTTTCTAACAGTATATAGTACTTAACACGATAATTAAAATTTGGGCTTGTTAATATGTGTTGTTCAAGCAAGAACAGTCTACTATATTTTTAGATTTGGGACTTAATTAGTATTAATTTATTAAACCAACTACTTAATTTTCTTGAGATTGAATTAATCTCTCCCGTATTTCTCGCTTACACATAAAAGTCTACCCAAAAAAGGTTCTAAAATATATAGCCGACAATTATCACAAATTTCTATGCATTTCCAACATGTCTTTGACATCCTATTGGCCTCGCCTACCATTGAAATTCTATAGTGTTTTATTTTGCTTTTACTATATTTTTTTCTTACATTCGTTGTAAACACAATGAGATGTTGCTTTCTAAACATATACTTTTACAATGTGATATTGCTTTCTAAACATATACTTTTACAATGTGATATTGCTTTCTAAATATATATATATATATATATATATATACCCCTTCGTTAATTTTATGTTTCTTAATTTGACGGGAGATTGAATCAGTGTAATTAACCTATTAAGAATATCATTGAGTTATGTGATCTTAAACATGTTATTTTCCTATAAGTGGGTGTTATCAAAGGTAAAATAGTTGATTTATGCGAAATGTCCCTTTTTTCAGGTTATATTTATATTTCATCCCTATTTTAAAAGTTGTGCAAATATATCCCTTAGGAAATTGCCCTTTTGGGTAGCGTTAGATTCGTGTGTCTAATGTTTATTTATATATTACTCAATCTTATAAACAAAATATTAGACTTTCGTCTAAGATTTGCAATAACTCACATGATTTAGTATTTTCTTATCAGATTTTCAGTTTGCTCAAAAAAGACTTCTAGATCGCAGTCTAACAGGTCCATAAGTTATAAAAAAAATAAAAAGAGAACCATTTACTGAACTCAGTTGTCCCATAAAAGGACAAGCCGCAGAAATTTCAGGATAAAATGAAAATTCTGAAATTTTAAAAGTTTTCTTCCGAAAGAAAAACTTTCAAGTACAATAAGGTGGCGTTTTCCATTAAAGAAGCTAATAAAGAAAATAAGACATCTAAATTAAAAGGCAATCAATATCTATAATGGAAACAACATTACACTAACAGAAATTGTTAAAACTGTCCGTAATTATACTATTATTTAAAATTCATTACTGATGGGTAACGTGGACAACTGGACACATCAGATAATTTTTTTTGTATAGATTTCGATACACGCAATATAATTAATTCTAGATGAAATTAATTTCATCAAAATAATTATTATTACTAATATAGTTGGTACTATAAATAAACATAAACAATTCATATATAGTGCAACTTGTTTCTGACCTCTTAATTACACCCTCCGTACCACATCTTTTTTTCCTTCAGAATTTAGAATATTTAAGGAGAACATCCTATCACTTTCATCCACAGGAAAAAATGAAAATATTATATATCTGCTATTGAATACTTTTGCAAGAAACATAAGAATATTTTTGAGTTTGTTAATGTTAATGTTTTACTTAAACCTTACTTTATTTAATTTACTGGTTAGAGTGAAGGAATAGGGACATTGAAATATAACCAAACTGTCGGCAGAGTACACAGTTGATACAGTCTTCCCCCCCACCCCCTCGCACTCACCCCACAAATTAAAGGGGCAAAAAATAGAGCAAACAAAGAAAGAGAATAAAAATAAAGAAATGTACGTATTACCTATTTAATTATCACTATTCTGAGATTCTTTGCAATAATGTGATTTAACGAGTAACGACACTGAATAAAAATGCTAATAAAAAAGAGAGAGAATAATTGGTTAAGGAATTAAGGTACATTTCATGTCATTTTCTGGAAAAAGAGAGACTAAGATGTCATATAAATGTTTGAATTGGGTAATATTTTGGAAATGTTTCAGCGCGTTTTCACAAGCACATATTGCGTAGATATGTTGATCATATTACGTATGCATTCTCTAATAATACACATTAACATCAATTGAAACATGCATGAGGTTTTACGGCTTAGTGAAATTAATGCGTATAACTAAAGGATGTGACATATTTTAAGTTGTTAATTTCATTACGTAATGAATATTTGAGAACACAAGTAAAAACTTTTTAAAAATTTTAAGTTCAAATTGTATAACAGGAACACTTCATCATATGTTCAATTATCCAGTCAAAACATGACGTAGTTTAAGTGTCTCAATAAAATTTACTGATAAACTTAAAAAATTATCAATGTATTGTGCATTATAAGAATTTATAAACTTAAGTCACAACTTAAATAGGGGCCCCAAGTTAAGCTGGCGACTGCGAATAAGTAAGTTAGACCCAAAATTATATTGCATATATATGATATTCATATAGCAGATTTTATCATATCGAACATTAATTAATTAAAGCTATATTGTATTATTCACCAAATTAAAATAAGCATTTTATTTTGTTAGGTTGCAGGTCCATGACTTCTAGAATTTCACAAGTGGTAAAGACAATTCAAATAAGATAAACATTTTCTTCACTCTTCATTTTATTTTGCAGTTAATTTTTTTCCAAAATTGAATGTGCCGTTATAAACTAAACTTATTCTGTAATTTAATTGATTTGACGTTGAAAATAGTGACTTTATCTAACGACAGTTACGATTTTAAATAATTAACAAAAGGTTCATCTCTAGTTAATTCAGTATGGGACTTCATGATCCAATATGGAAAAGTTCCACATTATACACTTCCTGATTAGGAAGGAAAATAATTAAGGTTATTAAGCAAGTAGTAATATATTCTTTGGTGTCAAAATCAGAACTTCAAAAGTATAAATACCCTAAAATAATTTTAATTTTTTTTTCCTTTGTGTACATGTGTCCTAGATTATACTAGCAAGGGTATACTAATTATACAATTTCAAGGCACATTGCATTCTCTTCAATTCTCTATACAGGGTAAAACCTACTATAACTGTTTTTTGTAAAATTATTTTTTAAAAAAAGGAGAGCTAAAGTCTATTTTCTTTTTTGTTTTTCACACAGAGGGCTAAAATTGTTATCATGTGACCGGGATGTCACAGATTCAAGTTATGGAAATAACTTCTTGCAGAAATGCATGGTAAGATTGCATACAATAAGACTCTTATGGTCTGGTCCTTTCCAGAATCTCGTATATAGCGGAAGCTTAGTATACCGGCATACCTTTTTTTATTCAGTGTCTGGTATTTGTATTGAGATCCGACTAAATTCGAGCTGAAGTCAAAATTCTCATATGGAAGGGTAAACTCCATTAGTTATAACATAAAGGATCATTTAGTTCAAAACAAGGTTGTTCCAATTATAAGTCAAGAAATATAATTTCACCTTCTATTCGAAGTTTTTGATATTTAAATTTTAATTAATATATTTCAATCAAATACTGAATAAATTTAATTTTAAATTTTGTATCGGCATAACTCCTAATCCTAATATTACCAAACGGCTCTAAAAGAAGAATCAAAACAAAAAGAGGGAAAGGAGAATCCAATAATCCACGAATAAGTACAAACGTTTGACAGATTAGTGTTTTGTTTCCTTTACTAATTAGTAGTATTATTAGTTCACAAGAAAACAAAATTTTGAGTAATAAGTCTTGTGTTTTTTCCTTAGATATAATAGAAGCTTCACGAATTAGGCACCTTTGTTTGTTTATTAATTATTATAATTATTTCTTTAATTGTTAATTTAGGATCTTGTGCCACTTCATACATGTTATTATATTACTTTATTGTTTGTCAATATTTTTTATATTTGAGTATTTATTTAGATAAGAAAAGCATCTTGCTCCAAAAGGTGGAATCTCCCACCCCAGGAGCCCCCACACCCCGGTCCGACAGGTCTGTGAAGGAGGTAAATCATGGTGACTCAATTGATTTCACTGGTCGTGACTCAATTGATTTCACTGGACCATTGAAATCAATTGAGTCACCATGATTTACCTCCTTCACAGACCTGTCGGACCGGGGTGTGGGGGCTCCTGGGGTGGGAGATTCCACCTTTTGGAGCAAGATGCTTTTCTTATCTAAATAAATACTCAAATATAAAAAATATAAAAAATATTGACAAACAATAAAGTAATATAATAACATGTATGAAGTGGCACAAGATCCTAAATTAACAATTAAAGAAATAATTATAATAATTAATAAACAAACAAAGGTGCCTAATTCGTGAAGCTTCTATTATATCTAAGGAAAAAACACAAGACTTATTACTCAAAATTTTGTTTTCTTGTGAACTAATAATACTACTAATTAGTAAAGGAAACAAAACACTAATCTGTCAAACGTTTTAAATTAGGGGAGGGTAGGGGTAAACCTAAAAAGACATTCGTGGGGCCGTCGGCTTTTTTTAACCTACACCTGCTCAATTGGTGAAAGTGATATGAGCCTCTGATTTAACTTTGCTACTCTTACTTGTAATAACGTGTTTTTCAAAAATCAAACTATATGAATTTTAGTCAACGTTTTGAATTATATATATTTTTTATATTAATTTTAGAGAAATTATAATTTATAGTACTTTTCGTATAATTTTTGAATATTTAAAATTTTATTTTAAAATATTAAATTAATTTAATGTAATTTAACTTTGAAATTTAGTGAAGTTGACTTTTAAAAGAAGAAACATGACAAGTATTTTAGGACGGAGGGAGTAAAAGAAATAGATTAGCATATGATATCCTTGTACAATAATTAATTATTTACCTAATTGTCTCAAGATATATTTATCTATATTAGGTGTTATTCCAAACGAATTTAAGATAAAAAAATCTAATAGTATCAAATATTTACACCAAAATCAAGAAATATACACTTTCTAACACTTAACTATAGGTAAGCACTTAACTATAGTTAAGTGATACGCATTTTCACTTTGATTTGTTGATTTTAATTGTTTTGTTGAGTGTAAATACTAGTGCATATAAGTAATTACTCCAAATCAACTTAACACGATTGATTTAGTTTAATAAGAATGTATATTAATTAATCATAATTAATGTTCTGGTCAAAACATTATATATAATCATAGATAACATTTATAAACTACTACAAATTTAACATGAGCACCCACCATTATATTACAAAGTCTATTTGGGTGCTTAGTTGTGTGAGATTTATGTAAAATAAGAGATCACTAGCAATCATAAAATTATGGATCCGTCATTGTGAAACAAGTGTATATATAAATATATATTATGTATTTATTTATTTTTATATAAATATTTAGTGCGCGATAAATCTCTAAGCTCGTTGTCAATTAGTTTTTATCAGACTTTTGGATATTCAAGGAAACTTTTAGAGGAAAAGATGAAGGTTTTAAAAGAGTTCTTTATTTCCACTCATTCTTGTTTGTTTTAGTTTTCATTGTATGATCTTGTATATTTTATTCTTAATAATCCAAAAAATTTAAGTTTTTATTGTGATAATCTTTTGATTTTTGTTATGAATAATTCAATCACATAAGTGTTTTCGAATAATCTATGAAAAGTGATACATTATCAAGGAAATTTTTTATTTTGTGCCTCAAACAACTAACATCAGTAAATTTCTTTTGTCGCATAATTTGGTGAACTCAAATCTTACATGTTTGGGTCTACTAACTTGTGACACAAATGAGTCTCACACAATATCAGTATGTTGCGTGAGATATAAATAAAAAATAATATATTATCAAGCATTTCATGATCTATTCAATAGTAAAGAGTGAAAATTTCTTATTAAAGAGTGTTTTCCTTTTAAATAGACCTTATGCGATGCTAAATCAAAATAGTCGAGGCTTAATATGAATATCGAACGCCATGTTAAAACAAAAAAACGGCAAAGAGTGGCTATTCTCATACAAGCTAAATTATTATGTTACGTACTTAATCTGAAAGTTTGACTAAAAATGGACAAAAGTTGGTACTTATGAGCAAGTCTGTAGAGTTTTTGGCCAAATTAAAAAAAAATCATCATTTCCTTCTTACACTTTTGCAGAAAGTTTGTTTTGATTGTCACATGGAGCTTTGTGTCCAACAAAAAGAAGTAGAAATGGTTCACGAGACATTGCTTAATTATGGCAAACCTAGCTAGCTACTTCACCTACAAGTTTGTCATGCAAAGAGGGGATGATCAACTAATGAAAATTCTTCAATAGCATATTGTATTTTTTTGGTAAAATATGATTATTACCTTATATCATATTGTTGATCAATATAATATGATTATTAATATATTTTCTTTTTATACATTATTTAATATATTTTATTTTAACTAATCTATCCAAAACAAGTCATTTACTCTCACAAGGGAAAGGTAAGTAATAGATAATACGTAAATATTCTCAATATATTTTATAATTATTATTTTAGTGTAATTATATAAAGTAAATATTCTCATTCAATTAGGATTACAATTGTAAACACATATATATATATTGTATTAATGAGAAGACTTCAATCAATGTAGAATTACACTATTCTACATGGTATCACAGTCAAACCCTAACTTCCTCTCTAACCCTAATTTCGGCCTCCTCTCTACCCTAAATTCAGTGGCCCTCTTATCACACCGCCGACAAGCCCATCATCATGGCTTCTACCGCCGACTCCTCCCCCACCCACGACGTCACACAACCTCCTCTTCCCCCTCCCCCTCCCCCTCCGAACACCTTTCATCTAGATTTTGCCGTAACGAACATAAATTTTTTTATCCCTTTAGTTCTTGATCAAGAGGATGGACAATACTCATCGTGGTCAAATTATTTCAAATACATGATTGTTCTTACAACTTCCTTGATCACATCGATGCCACCACCCCTCGTCCACCCGACGTAGACAATCTGACGTGGACGCGGCTCGATGCTATCGTCAAACAATGGATATATGGCACCATATCCAAGGATTTACTTCATACTATTATGAATACATGTGTCTCGGCTCACAAATTATGGATACAGCTAGAGGAAATCTTTCAAGACAACAAACATACATGTGCCGTCTATTTGGAGGAACAATTCAACAACACTCGTCTTGAGAACTTTGCCAATATGTCAGATTATTGTAAATAACTAAAATTGGTTGCCGATCAATTGTCTAATGTTGCCACTCCGATTTTTAAAACAAAAGTGGTTTTACAACTTATCAATGGTTTGTCGAAGGGTGAGTACGATACACTTGCGACGATGATCCAACAAGCTAATCCCCTTTATTGCTTCAACAAGGCCCCATTCACAATTGTTATTGGAGAAGACTAGATGATCCAAATAGGACGAACACACTCAATAGGCATTGGCGATTGACGTACCGCCAACCACGAACACACCCGCCGGTCCTCCGCCACCCACGGATCACCCACCCCACCATGGTGGCCAAGGCAGCAGCAAGGGATGTGGCCGCGACAACGGGCATGGCGGAAGAGGAAAGGGTCGCGGAGGACGATCTAATTCCATCGGTCCAACACAGCAAGTATTATACCCATCACCTTAGGTCGGCCCACTGTCTTGGGTGATTTTCGAAAATTGGGCTGCCCCTCTATGCCCATACCCAACGTTGTCGGCCCAGCACGCTGGTCAGTGGCAACAACCCAGCATATTGGACCCACGTCCAATTCCATGTCAGGCAGGTCACACAGAGTAGGCCCATATTGCGTTGGCCCAACAGCAGCAGCAACCTTCCGGCCTACTCACCCCTACCGAATTGACCCATGCATACATCACTATGTATCTATAGTAGCCCGACGATGCCTGGTACATAGACACAAGCGCCATATCCCATCTCACTCAGACCTCTGGTAATCTTCCTCAACTATTTAATTTGCACAATTCTCAATTTATTTTCATCGGAAATGCAATCGCATTCCAATTCAAGGTTATGGAACCACTCATACACCACCACATCACCCTTCATTTTCCCTAAAAATGTCCTATATGCTCCAAACATCATTAAAAGTTTAATATTTGTTAGGAAATTTGCTATTGACAATTCTGTATCTATTGAGTTTGACCCTTTTGGTTTTTCTGTGAAGGACCTACATATGGGGACACCTCTTACGAGATACAATAGTGTTGGGTACCTCTATCCTTTCTCATCCAATTCCGCTACACGTTTCCATCAGCATACCTCTCCTGCTGCAATCTCTCCATCAACCTGACATAGTAGACTTGGGCACCCATGAGCACTAGTTTTTAGCTTTCTTAGAAGTCGTAATTCAATTCAGTGTAATAATGGGAAATTTACCCAAAATTGGTATTCTTGTCATTTAGGAAATCATGTTCGACTTCTGTTTAAATCATCTTTGAGTGTTACTTTTTCTCCTTTTGATATTATTCATGCGAATTTATGGACATCTCTCATTACTAGCAAACTGGATAACAAATATTATTTGGTGTTTATGGATGATTTCTCTCACTTTCTTTGGGTTTATCCTCTAAAATATAAGTCTCAATTTTCCTTGAATTTCAAGCTTATGTTAAAACCCAATTTGAAAAGTCCATCAAAACATTTCAATGTGATAACGGCCGTGAGTTTGACAATTCTCACTTGCATAAATTTTCTACACACAATGGCATGGTGTTTCGATTCTCGTGCCCTCATACCTCACCTCAAAATGATAAATCCAAAAGAATTCTCCGCATCATTAACAATATGATTCGTACCATGCTCTTTCATGCATCTCTTCCCCCTCTCTTTTGGGTCTATGTGCTTAACATGGTCGCCTAAATCTTTAATATATTACCTACATGTACCCTTCAAAATAAAACCCCTATCGAAATTCTATTCCATCAGATCCCTTCTTATGGTCACCTTCGGATTTTTGGTTGTCTATGCTACCCTAATCTCGCCTCCACGACTCCTCACAAATTAGCACCTATGACTACTCCATGCATTTTTTTGGGTTTCCCGTCAAATCATAGGGGGTACTTATGCTATGATTTGTCCACAAATAAAGTCTTTGTCTCTCGTCATGTCACGTTTGAGGAAAACGTCTTCCCTTTGCCAACGTCCGAAAATTCCAAGTAACTGACTATAGATTTCTTGACGATTCGGACACTTCCCCTCTCATTATAAATGCAATACATCGTGTCATCCATCCCGTCACGTCACTGCCCCCGTCGACTACCCTCTATCCCTTCGACCACCATTTGACCTACTGCTCCCGTCTCAGCCTCATCGTTCCCATCGCTATGCTTACTGCCCCACCCCCATGCCATTGTTCCTGTGACGTAAAATCATGTGTCACCATGCCCACTGCCCCACCCCTATCACTATTCCCGTGATAAAAAATATCGTGTCCCAACACCCCCACTGCTTGTGACCCAAACAGTCCCGCTTCCGACCCACCATATGGAAACTCATGCCCAACACGTGATTTTCAAATCGAAAGTTCACTTTAACCTATCCACTCAGAATATCTCACATATACCTAAAAACTCAAAATTATCCAAGCTTGATCTGAATTGAAATGTGACCATGCATGAGGAATTTAATGCGCTCACTACATAGCGCACTTGAGATATTATCCTAAGACCAGACAGGGTGAATGTGATTCATTGTATGTGGTTATACCATCACAAATTCAGAGATAGTGGTGAATTTAAACGCCATAAGACGAGACTTGTGGCAAATGGCACGGGGCAACAAAAAGGAGTTGATTGTGGTTAAACCAGCCACCATTCACATTATTTTGAGCATAGTTATGGGAAAGAACTGACTGATTCATCAACTTGATGTGAAAAATGTGTTCTTACATGAGGATTTGAAAGAAATCGTATAGATGCATCAACCGTCTAGCTTTGTGCATCCAGAGGCTCCTTAGTATGTCTGTCGTCTTCGAAAGTTGCTCTATGGCTTGAAACAAGCCCCAGGGCTTGGTATGAGCGATTTGCCACTTACATCATGCAGATCGGGTTCGTGTGCAACAAAAGTAATAAATCACTTTTTATTTTTCATTGAGGTAATGACATTGCATACCTTTTGATCTATATGGATGATATTGTTCAGACTGCCTCATCTGATGTGCTGAAATATGAGATCATTACCCTGCTCCAATCTGATTTTTCTAACCTTGTGTAAGTTGAGTTATTTTTTGGGAATTTCAGTGACCATATCCAAAAATGAAATGTTCCTGTATCAGTGTAAGTATGCCGAAGAAATTATTTACAGGGCTAAAATGGCAAAATACAAGATCATGCCCACTCCAGTCGACTCAAAGTCAAAACTCAGTGCCGATAACGGGGATCTGATGCTCGATCATTCCCTTTATAGGATCTTTGCTGGTACACTTCAGTATCTTACCTTCACTAGGCCCGATATTGCCTATGGTGTTCAGCAGGTGTGCTTATTCATGCATGCTCCCAGGGAGCCTCACTTTACCTCTCTTAAACATATCATTCGGTATGTTAAGGGTACTCTTGACTATAGATTGTATCTCTATCCATCTGCACCGACCAGGCTGCTATCATATACAGATGTTGATTGAGGCGGCTGCCCGGACACACGTTGATCCACTTCTGGCTATTGTGTATCTTTTGGTGATAACCTCATCTCGTGGCCAGCCAAATGACACGCCACGATTTTCCATTCAAGTGCAGAAAGATAATATAGAAACGTTGCGAACGTTATTGCCTAGATTCGTTGGCTCCAAAACCTTCTTCTAGAGCTTCATTGTCCGTTACGTAAGACATCCATTGTCTATTGTGATAACATATATGTTGTCTACTTGTCTCATAATCCGGTTCAGCACCAGCGAACCAAACATATTGAGATGGATATTCACTTTGTTCGTCAGAAGGTTGTCATGGGCCCTGTTCGGGTGTTACATGTTCCTTCTTCCTATCAGTACGCATATATATTTACTAAGGGACTTTTCCGACAGCTGTTCCTTGACTTCAGATCCAGTCTGAGCGTCTGGCCTCCTCCCGCTTCGACTGAGAGGGTGTGATAGAGAATACATCAATATTCTTCATATATTCTGTAATTATTAGTTTAGTGTAATTATGTAAAGTAAATATTCTCATTCAATTATGATTACAATTGTAAACACACATATATATATATATATATATATATATATTGTATTAATGAGAAGACTCCAATTAAGGGAGAATTACACTATTCTATAGTAAGATATGCATATGTACACACAAATTCCCATGACATACTTATGAGATTACACTGGATATATATTTTTTTGTTTGTTATTATATTGTTTATCAAGGGCAATACATTTGTATACTTATCCTCAAGGATATACACCTTTGTTAAATTTGACCTACCACCGCAAAGGGTGTGTGGTTATAAGTGTTGGGATTGGAATACAAATGCTATCATATAGAAGCTAACGATTGTAAATCATGAACGGCGATAAATTAAATACAAAAATATATATTAAAATAGTATTCGTATCGTTTGACCAATTGACCTACATATGAGAAACCTAATACAAAAGTAAGTATAAAAATCATAGAACGAACAATTTCTTTCTAAACAAGACTTTTTTAGTAATTACAATGTGGATGTTATTGTGTTATTGTATAAAGGAAAAATTCTTAATTTATAGAAGTACAAAATCTTTGTACCAAAGAAAAAAGTCCAATGTATTTCTCCCGAGAAAAGGATTAGTTTTCTTTTTAGAACTACGATACAATTATGGTAAGGAAATTCTAATAATATAAAAAAATTAGAGCAAACACTAATAGGTAATTACCCCCACCGTTTCTAATAAGAAGTATCACTTTTGATAGGAAGATTTTATCCTCAAAAGTGAGCCTCGAACTTTCAAGTGCGAGTCTGAATTTGTCAACTCAAAAAGAATGTATTGATAACCTAGTAATAACAAAAAAAAGAAGTTAAATTTGACCTAATCAAGATTGTCTATTTGGAGTTTTGGGATCCCTCAAGGTTAAAGAATCCCCAATATATATTTTATTTTACGAAATATCCTATTCCTTCAATCTCAATTTGTCTCGCACTTTACTATTTATCGAGGCTTAATTTCACCAAATCCCAAAACTAAATGTGCACAATTCAATGACCATATCTACGCTTTTGTTGCACAAATTTAGCAATCAAAATTCCATAAATTCAGGCTTGGTAATATGAATTATTATTTTTGCTTATATAAGCAAAACCGTAATACTCACTTTTTACAAAATCTTCAATTATAGCAGTGATTAAAGGCGATAAAGACAAATTAAAATAGCACTACCACATAATATTAGGCAGTCTTTGGTACGCAATTAATTAACTACCAACTGAAAAGGACTCTCTTTAAAAAAAATCAAAAGCATATACAGCAAATTACGCCAAAATTTCCGCTTCCTTCATACTATTCTACATTTGTCCTTTCGCTTATTTTGACTAGAAAAGTATAATGAAAAAAAAGGAAAAACATTAACTCTGATTTTACACCCCAAA